>BTHU01000004.1:6515000-6857500 GCA_036184795.1 Tokudaia tokunoshimensis
AGAGTTCACACTCACTCGCTCACACACACACACACGTACTACACATACACGCAGATGATGCTTTGGGGGTATACAAAATCTGAGGCGGCCCTGTGGGTGAGTGGCCTGTGCACTTGGGGTGTAACCAGCCTGCCCAGCAGCCCGTCTCTGCTCTCCAGCCCTCTCGAAGATTAACTCCATCCACTCTGTGTGCAGCAGAAAGCACGGAGAACCCAACATGGGTCAAATGCTCCCCTGATGCAGAAGCAGCCGGTGGACAGATGATGGCCCAGAGACGGGGCAGAGGGTAATGCAGTTTGGGGTCTGACAGCCACCCGGTGGGGTGCTACTGCAGGATGATTCAGGAGAGTTGCTGTGGGTTGACAGGTGGATCTCACACTGGGGAGCCATCCAGGACTGTGAGGCCATGGTCATATTCCTTGAGTCCAGCTATGAGGGCTCCAGTGCCTTGGCCCACAGCTTATGCCCAGAGCTGCTCTCCTTCACCAGAGCTAGTCTAGGCTCTCAGAAGCCTTTGCAGTCACGCCAAGTCCTGCAGATACTCATTCAAATGACATAAGGTTTGCAGGTACCTAGGAGAGAAAGCTCACCCTTCTGTCAAAGTTTCAATCCATAGAAAGGGACAGGGGTTGGGTAGTTCCTACAGTTAGGGCCATGCAAATATGGGGAGGGAAGAACACGGCAATGATAGCTGCCACTGGGGAGTAGGTACCATGTGCCAGGCATTACACTGACTACTTCATATGCACTGTTTCTGGAGTCCTCACATGAACTCTATTAGGCAGATGCTAGAAGGCTCTCCATAATGAAGACGAGGAAACTGAGGCTTATACAGTCCAAACAGAATTAGAGACAGGGATGAGACATTCTTCATCACTATCCTCTGAGCCAAAGACAACTAACTGGGTTTGGGGTGTGTAGAATAGGCCCTGCTGAAGTAGGGTAAATGTCTTTAGAGGGGAAACTAGCCTAGAAGGTGGGGGATGTCTTAAGGGATGGCAGGGAGTGGCACAGGAGGAGGAAGTATAGGGAGATCATGAACTCCATTACCTTCCCCCAGAGGCTACTAGCCCACTGTCAGAGTACTTCCCTGCCCTCATAGCTACCTCAGACCCCAGCCCTGAACTTCCTCCCTTGGCATTACTTTGGTGTTCTAGTTGGTACAATTAGACATTATTTCATGAAGTAAGCAAGTAAACAAACAAACCCATCTTGGTGTCAGTTTCACCAAAATGAGAAATCAGAAAAAGATGCAGTTCCAAGAATGTTCATAGCCACAAAACCCATGGGAGCAAGGAACAGGGATTCAGTTCTGAGATGACAGGCAGAGCTGACAGAGAAGAGAGGTGCCACAGTAACCTGCATGTGCCAGCATCGGTCAATGCAGAGGAGCAGAGAGCAGGAGGGAGCACACAGCCATGGCTCTGCTACTAAAAGAAGTTTTTAAACTGTAAGTGGGGGCTGGGGCATAGCTCAGTGGTAGCACTTGCCTAGCAGCTGAGCCCTGGTTTCCTTCTCAGGACTGCAGTAAGAAAAAACAGGGAAGTAACACACATCAGGAGAAGAGGGAAGTTAGGGGAGGGAGAGAATGACTTAAGGGGAAGGGGAGGGGCAGGGGAGGGGGAGGGGAAGGGGGAGGAGGAGGGGGAAGGAGAGGGGGAAGGGGAAGGGGAGGGGAAGGGGATGGGGAGGGGAAGGGGGAGGGGGAGGAGGAGGGGGAAGGAGAGGGGGAAGGGGAAGGGGAGGGGAAGGGGAGGGGGAGGGGGAGGGGGAGGAGGAGGGGGAAGGAGAGGGGAAGGGGAGGGGGAGGGAGAGGAGGAGGGGGAAGGAGAGGGGAAGGGGAGGGGGAGGGGGAGGGGGAAGGGGAAGGGGGAGGAGGAGGGGAAGGGGAAGGGGAAGGGGAAGGGGAAGGGGAAGGGGAAGGGGAAGGGGAAGGGGAAGGTCTCAGGACCTGTCGAGGTTTCTAGGTTTTGGCTGAGTGAGTATGGGGTGTTTCTCTACTGCTGTTTTTAGCTGTTGTCTTCTTTGGCTGTTTGTAGCCCAGGCTGGCCCCATGATCTTCCTGCCTCAGCCTCCTGAGTGTTGCCACAGCTAGGTCTACTGCTGTTGTTTGTTTCTTACACATACGTTATAAATACGCTTAAATAGATTCAGTGTCAGAAAAAACAATTTTAAGAAGTGCAAATCAAAACAGTCTTCATCACAGATTCCATGTGGAAGGCCACACATCTGCAATACCCTTTTCCGTGCCTATCCTGAGCTGTCTCTCGGGTGCACAGTGACTGATTTAAGTAAGCCTCTACCACTGAGTATTGAGGCTGTTCTCATGGTTTATATATCACAGTATAAAAGCAAATTGATGAAAAGTAAATTGGAAATAAAAAAGAAAAAGATATAAAAAGGAAAATCCTTCTTTCCCTAGGTCTGAAAACTGGAGACAAACACAAGGCAGGACTTTGCCGTAGCATACCGTATTGGTATGCCGTATTGGCCAGTGCACGAAATCCCACTTAGGAGTCTTCTCCTAAGACAACATGCCAGTCTGCTGCATGAGTTTGCTGCACTTTCTGGCTGCTGTTATCCTGAGTGTGAACTCACTCAGGGCTCCCCTTGCTGCTCCTGGCTGGGATCATCTTGTTCCCTGGCCAGGTGCCTACCTCCAGGTTGTCAGGCGGACATAGAACCACATGGCCTCTTGCACACAGGCCCTGGGGCTGCCTAGGTATGGCTGGTGAGCTTCAGTTTGCTGCGAAAGCTCGTTCCCCTTGTTGCCCTAAGATGGCAGGGGGCCCAAATCACAGGTATTCCTGTCACAGAGATGGGCAGTGACACTGATGTAATGTGCAGATATAAGTAAGCTGCGCCAGGAGTGTACCTCTGTGGCAGACCAACTACCTAGCATGCTTGAGGCCCAGGGTTCAACCTCAGCACCACTGAAAAAGACTGTCTGTCTATCTGCTCATCTACCTCACAGGTAAGTAAGCACTCTAAAATTATAGGACTATAGTTTCTTGTATATCACTGTAGAAATTTTACATGAATATGCTCACATATGTATAGGAAGTTTTCACATACATTTAAAAGCACATGAAATCATCCTTGCCTACTCTAATGCCTGTTGGACCTCCTTAGACCTGCCACCATCTTGCTGATAGCTCTCTGGTGTTGCTCAGGGATCTCAGGCAGTCTGGAGGTTTCTGGTGTTCTATTATGGACAGTGCCACAATAAGCATGCCTTGACATTTGGTCGTGAGGACAGGGTGAGCACACCCGCAGGCCCACAGGTCAGTGTCTCCAGAGTAGCTTACTTTGGGCTTCCTTGTGGCATCAATGCTGCCCATGTGACATGCAGGGGGCAGGACACTCCAACTCAACCCCACCTTGTGTTAAGGATGAAGGCTGTCATTCCTGTCACAGGCCTGCCCAGCAGGGGCTGTACTCCTGGCTCTCTGTTTAGTACAATGACAGGGACTCTCAGTCAAGAGCTACAAGGTCAGAGTTGGGGATCAGGTGGACTGAGTTGGGTCCCAGCTCCACCACTCAATCACTATGGGACCTTGCACAAGTGTCCTTCACTTAGGCTCCTCAGCGTACAGTGGAAACAGTAAGAGAACCCACATCATAGGGATATGGGAACACTGCCAACGGCTGCATGTAAAGCCACGGGTGTCGAGGAAGGGGGTGGAAACAGCAGAGAAAGAGGCTAGAACAGGGCCTAGGTCCAGTAGCCTTTACTGGCACATGGCTGTCCCTAAATACTTCAGGTATTACTAGGACACTCCCCAGGTAGTGGGTCAGTTTGCAGTTTTCCAATGAAATCAGCTCTGAGGGACAAACTAAACAGATGCTAGAGCTGGAACACTGGATGATGTCACACTTGCTACCTCACTGTCCTCTAATGGGTATGTCTGTTGCATTTTCTTTAGTGGAAAAGATACTATGTTCTGGTTTAGGCCAGGCTTCATTCATGCAAGAGTTGACTTGACTCATGGGAAAAATCTTAGAGTGGGTGCCTAGGAGCAGCCCTAACGGGCTCTGAAGGAAAAAGGGAGACCTGCTGTCTAAAGTTTCTGGTGACACATGAGATCTGAGGGATGTTACCTGAGGCCTGTTACTTTTACACGCATCGTCCAAATGCTTGTGCCACAGAATCGCGTGAAAACGGGAGCCCGTCTGGAACTTGTAAACATTGCCTGATGGGGGGAAAGGAAGCCCTAGTTAGGAAGGACACACAGAAGGGCTGGCCTGAGTGTGCTGTGGGAGCACGAGTCTGTATGAGTGAGAAAGCTGCCATGGGCCAGGGTGAGCCAGCATTGGCAGGCCAGGTATATCGGGACCAAGACCCTTAGCAACCAGGTTCCCAGCAGTTCTCAAACCAATGTTTATACACATATGAAATAAAATACAAAGAAAATCACCAATACCGAGCAAGACTCAGTACTAAACTACCTGTACAGTGTGACGTGATGTGAGTCTGTCTGTCTGTCTGTATCTACATCCTAGAGCTGGCAGCAGGTCTAATATCATGCTGGGATCTCAAGAAGAGCACCAATGAGGTCCTGAGATGTCTGCAGCCACACATGCTGTGGAAAAGCCTACAATTTCTCCTGGGGACAAAGCCCACAGTATTTCTGAAATTCTTGCCATCTGATGCTTAATATTCATAATGGAAGGAAGACAACATTACTTGTCACTGAAGACCAAGATATAACTTTTCTTTTCTTTTTTTTTTTTTTTTGTTTTTTTGTTTTATTTCAAGATAGGGTTTCTCTGTGTAGCCCTGGCTATCCTGGAACTCACTCTGTAGACCAGGCTGGCCTCGAACTCAGAAATCCGCCTGCCTCTGCCTCCCAAGTGCTGGGATTAAAGGCGTGCGCCACCACCGCCCGGCTGATATAACTTTTCTTTTTTTTTTTTAAAGATTTATTTATTTATTTTATGTATATGAGTACACTGTAGCTGTCTTCAGACACACCAGAAGAGGGCATCAGATCCCATTACAGATGGTTGTGAGCCACCATGTGGGTGCTGGGAATTGAACTCAGGACCTCTGGAAGAACAGTCGGTGCTCCTAAGCACTGAGCCATCTCTCCAGCCCTTGATATAACTTTTCATATCTAGTTTATAGAACCTTTTAATTCTATCAGCGGCACTGCCCCCTGACCTCATGTCACATTCCTACTGCTTGGGGATACTGCTTTCCTCTAGGTCAGTAGTTTTCAACCTGTGGGTTGTGAGCCCTTTAGGGGTCACCTATCAGATATTTACATTACGATTCATAACAGTAGAAAAATTAGTTATGAAGTAGCAACAAAATAATTTTATGGCTGGGGGTCACCACAACATGAGGAACTGTATTAAGGGTCAGCATTAGGAAGGTTGAGAAGCACTGCTCTAGGCTCAAACAGGAGTGGCCTGTGGTCCCATGGAGCTTGCATGGGGATGGCTTTCTTCCTAATGAAAACCTCACTGGTCCTGGCCAAGGCCACTGGGGAAGGGACTCTAGTGGCGTGAGAGTAAGGGCACCTGTGTGTGCAGCAGATGCACTCTTAGTCACCCCATACAGAGCAGAGGGCCTGGCAGTCCTACTGCCGCTCTACCCTGAAGTGGTTGGGCGCCCTTATTTCTCAGCTGCAACCATGAGGACATGACACTTATAGTCCTCTGGACTATACCCGCATCATTCTTCCCAGGGAACTTGCTAGAACTGCATAGTCTTTGTCTCTAGCCAGATCTGCAGATGCCAAAGACAGACTTTATTTCACATGATTCCCAGATGACTTGTCTGTGCTTGAACTCTGTACTTCAATGTTCCTATGTGAACATTACTGTATAATGTATGTTACCGTATGAGGCTGCATAAGCGTCTAACAGTGTGGCTGCTGCTGTTTGACTGTTGTTTTTTAACTTGGGATACCAAGGAAGCTGGATGTGGACTGCTGGGCATGTCAGTGAAGACAAGGTTCCTGGGTGGGATAGGACCAGGCCTTTCCCCTCCTTTTAGCAGGGGCTGAGAGGGAAGTAGGGAAGATCAGCTTGGAGCTTTTGGAAGTTACACAGGTTCTGAGTTGCCGTTGGACCTGGACACTGTGTAGTCTTATGATAAAGCTATATTGAGAGTCCCTGGAAACCAGGACCCAAGACTCTTCTGGTACCAAGGTTTCGCATCATCTACCATTGGTTGCTATTTACTCTAAGACCCTTGTGCTACAGACTGAGGGAGGACAGACCCATTAAGTCAAAGGCAAGGCCACTCTCACTGCTCAACAGAAGCACCACCCAGAGTCTAAGCAGCGAGAAGGACTAGACTGGGTGCCATGCAAACCTAGGGTAAAAAGAAAATAGTGATCTCAGAGCTTCAGGGTACACATCTGGTCAGAGAGGGAACAGAGGCTCAGCCCAGTCTGCCACCCACCTTTGTCAGGGTTATTCAGCTGGAAGATGTCTGGGTGCTCGGGGTCATCAGGCAGCTGCACCATCCAGCCTACGATGGAGACCTTCTTGCCAGGTGTAGATTTGTACTAGAGAAGAGCAACAATCAGCTGAGAGGCCTGGGTCCACACGCTGCCCTCAGCAAGGCAGACTAACATGGCCCGTCCTAGCTCGTGCAGCCATAGGGGTCACTCCCACTAGGGGGGTCCAGCAGAGGCAGTCTTTTCAGGGGACTTACGTGTTTTCTGTCTGTGCCCCGCAAGGACTTGGCTCCATAGTAAAGGAGGGTGGATCCTGAGAGTACGACCCAGTACCTGGTCCACGAGGACAGCTGCAGAAGAAGGACAGACAGAGTGATGACACTGGGGAGGGGAGTGGCCTCAGACTGCCAGATCATGGAAATGGCCATCCCCATTCGTGACAGCCCAGGCCTCCTCTTCTCTGGCCCTCTGTCTTCCTTGGCAGTGCCCGCTCTACCCAGACCCAGGAGATCTCTCTCCTCTCCCACTGTTTCCTTTCTTCCCCTTGTGGAAGGTGCCTCAGGGCATCAATTCTGTGCTGGGGAGCTGGGCCCAATGGTGTACCAGGAAAATAGGCATTGCAAACTGCCACCTAGAAATGGAATGCTCATCTCGTCACAGGGCTGCTCTGACAGGCCGAGGGCTGGATTCTGAGGCCTTCAGCAGTGCTTGCAGGTCTGCCATGTCAATGCAAGCCCCCCACTCTGGAGGGAAAGGACCACACCTTCCAGGGGCAGGTTAGTCAGCATCATGATACAGATGTTCCCGCGAGGGAACAGCTGGGTCACAACCAAGGAAAAGCTGTCTTCCAGCTTCTCTCCGACACCACAGGATGCAAGCAACAGACATACACGCTAAACTGGAAAAGGCTCGCAGAACACTTATCTTCACTGATTGTGAAGAATGTAGACATTTTCCAATAGCTTCTGTTTTATTAAAAATGATAGTCCCTGGATATTGAGATGGTTTAGTGGGCAAAGGTCCTTGTGCCCTACCCAACAACCTAAGTGTACTTATCCCTAGGACTCAAGTGTAAAACCAACTCTTGCAAACTGCGATCCACTGTGTACATGTGGTGTGGTACAGAGAGAGTAAGTCCTCCCCACGGCTCTGACATGGGGCCCCATGCTGTAGGAAGCTTTTTAACCTTATGAAACTGAGTGTAGCCAGAGCTGGGGTGGAAGCTCTCCACCTTATCCGTTATCCAACCCTCTAACTGGCAACTAGTGACATGGACTCTAAGAAGACCTGCAGACAGCAGGTGACAGGGCCCTGGCATCTTCACCATAGCTGGTGTCTCTAAACAACTCTGTAGACAGGAGTCGGACCAGAGCAGAGCAGGTAGGAGGGCAGAGCAGATTTGGTGAGACTGCCACCCAAGGAGCTGAAGTTGGCATGTGGGGTCACGGTGGCTGTGACATAAGAGTCTGACACGAAGGCTAGTGGCAGGCTTGACGATCTGCCTGATGCCTTGTCTCCATGCTTTCCCCCTGGTGCTCGCATGCTGCTAGGAGTGAGAGAGTCTACATGGGAGTGCCACACAGTGAGCCCTGCTGCCTCCTGGGGCTGAGTGTCCAGGCCTGTCTACCCTCTAGACTACCGCCATTACTCTAACTTGCCCATGTATCAATAGGCTGGCTCTCTGCCTCAGATTGCCCCCAGGAGGAAATGTAGTTTCATCCTAAGTTACAGAGAGAAACTGAGGCCTTTCCCCCTCTCAGTGGTTACAGCCAGGGGTAGGAGCCTGGTTGGCAGGTGTGGCGGTTTGAATAGGAATGGTCCCCATAGACTCATGTGTCTGAATGTTTGCCCACAGGGAGTGGCACTATTAGGAGGTATGGCCTACTTAGAGGAAGTGTTTTGGTGTGGACAGTTTTGGGGTCTCATATGCTCAAGCTAGACTTAATAGGGCAGTCTCCTGATGCCTGTGGGTAAAGATGTAGAATTCTCAGCTCCTTTCTCCAGAACCATGTCTGCCTGCCTGCCACCATTTCTCCCACTGCAATAATAATGGACTTCTGAGACTGTAACTGAAACTTCTGAAACTGTAAGCCAGCCCCAATTAAATGCTTCCCTTTATAAGAGTTGTCATGATGTTTCTTCACAGTAATAGAAACACAAACTAAGAGCGCAGGACTCTAGACCACCTGAGCCCACACTGCCTCTGATGAATGCATGTGTGACTTACTGCAGGCTTCCGGCCTTCCTTGAGCAGGGTTTTCCGTCTCAGAGGCCCCTCCATAGTGGGCACAGTGGCTGAGCTTCCCACAGTACAGGTGCAAGGGCTCGTGGGGCTGAAGGGAGACTCTCAGTTAGATACGACCCAGAGCAGCTGAAACCTGGTACCTTCCCACTCACTGCGCCTCCCAGGTGAGTCTATGATGTTCCCACAGTCAGAGGACTCTTGGGGTTGGGCCAAAGTCACCAGAGAAAGAGAAGGGTAAGCTCCCTTAGAAAGCTCTCACCAAGCTTCTCCACCTAACCTGCCCTCCACTTCCTCCTGCCTGCTCCCCATGCTCACGCCTATGGTTTATGTCCTGCAGCCCAGCCCTGGCAGGTCGTTCTCATGTTAGCAGGAGGGTGCAAAGTCGTAGGGTACAGTAGAAAGGGAGACAGAAGCCCCACACTACCATCCTGCTCTCTTTTCCTCCTGGCTTTTCTTTTACCCATTCCATTGAGATCAGGCACTGTCCTGGTGACAATGTCCAAGTCTCTAAAGAGTTTTGTGCTCCTGCTTATTGGATGTCCACAGACACCTGGCTTAACCAAGCTGGCCACTAAGCCAGTAGTGAGGTCAGACCCTGGGAATGTCTCTTCCCTTACTCATGACCTGCAACTTAGTTCCAAGGATGTCTGGTGGTCATCCCACCTCTCCATCAAAGCCACTGGATCTTCTTTTAGATGACAGCCCAATACTGTCTCTGGTTCCTGCTTCCACTCCTGCCTCCCCCATATCCTCTCCATCCACACGGTTCTTTCTTCACTAAACTTTCTGGGTCCCACTGGGTTAAGGGCAGGTAATATCCTTGCTCCTGTTGGATGTAGCTCTGCCCACCTCCCCAGCCATATCTGAAACCTGCCCATCTCTGGTTTCCTACACTCAGTCGATCTTACCCTCACTGAGCCCCCTATTCCTATTGTCTCACAGCGGCAGGTCTATCCTGCTGGAACCTTTGGCCCTGGGAATCCCTCTCCAGTCATCTGGCTACTTCCCATCACTCTTCCAGCACTGTCTCCTGTGATGGCCCCTCCTCTCTCCTGGATTCCCATCACTCTTCCAGCACTGTCTCCTGTGATGGCCCCTCCTCTCTCCTGGATTCCCATCACTCTTCCAGCACTGTCTCCTGTGATGGCCCCTCCTCTCTCCTGGATTCCCATCACTCTTCCAGCACTGTCTCCTGTGATGGCCCCTCCTCTCTCCTGGATTCCCATCACTCTTCCAGCACTGTCTCCTGTGATGGCCCCTCCTCTCTCCTGGATTCCCATCACTCTTCCAGCACTGTCTCCTCTGACGGCCCCTCCTCTCTCCCAGAGGGCTCCATACCTCTCCGGAGCAATTAGAGAACCAGAGATAGTGTTATGATACATCTGGCACAGAGCCTTTCCCTCAGTAAACACCCCAAAGCCATCTGTCAAATGAGAAAATGAACAAATGTATACCTGTAGACACAGCTCCGAGTTCTGGGAGAATTCCGAACTGGAACCCGCCAGTTAGGCCCCAGCGTGGCATAAAGACGTCCCCTGCTTCAGAGGAAAGGGAGTAAATTTTAGTCAGTCTGGAAAAGCCAGATGATCCTTAAGGAGGCAAGAGCATCCCTGATAGGGTAGGTCAATCCAGTCCCTCCCCCTTCCCCCTTGGGTTCCTTGCTCCCACTACTGCACATCTGGGACTTATCTGGAGCCACCTGGCCAGGGAAGACTCATCCCACCAAGTCTCCATCTAGGAAAGCACGAGGGTTTCAATGGACAATTTCATGAACATTTTGACTGTTCACCCTTCTCCCAGATTCTCCAGAGAGACTCTGAGGTGAGCTGTTTAGCAGAAATGCCATGTTGTCCACGGGTTCCAAGACAAAAGCATGCAGAGCATAGAATGGCGAGCAATCTTGCAGATCTGGCCAGGTCACATGCAGTGACATCACCAGGATGCTTCTGGATCCCATTGCTACACTTCATCTCTGCACTGGCTCCTTGCTGGCTCCAGTGTCCTCGAAACTGCCTCTGGAACTTGATGGCTTCCAAGGGCTCTGGCTCCAGGGCCTCCCTGTGACTTGGCCTGGCTTCTTTCCCCTGCTCCTCAATCAGGGGAGTGTGACATTTCAGTTCCACATCTTTAGGGTATGGGGCAGGCACTGCCTTGCCCTGTCGTCTTTGGCTCTGAGGTATACTCTATCTCCACCTATAGCTTTTCTGCCTGATGGCTAGTGATTGACAGAACTGTCTGTAATAGAGTCAGGTAAAGTCTCTCCTTCTTGTCCAAACGTGTTCTCTGTTGTCCACAGCTAGCCTGGGCTGCTGCTATTGCCAGTGACTCTAGTGTGTGTGGCCTGAAGACAGCCTCTCTCATTGCAGCCATGAATATCACACATGACTGGGTGTCTGTTCTCCAACTAAGAAGACATTTCTGATTGCCATCTTGGGTCTAATATTCAGAAGGCCAGGTTCAGAGCTGGTCATCTGTGTTGGTGGCTCCAGGATCCTCTTCTGCCCTTCAGCTTCTCCATTTTAAGTACTGGTTAATCCAAGTCCTTGAGAAAGCAGGCCTCTGGGTGGTCACAGGCTGACCCTGCTCTGTCCGCTTGTCCTCCATGCACAGCAGGCCGGGTGCATGCCTATCCACTCTTCCTTGAGACCCACACATCTGCTGCAATTGCCAGAGGGTGGAACACGTAGGTATCACCACTTCCTGTCCCTGACACATGTCCCAAACCACAACGGCCCTTGGCCCCTGCTGAACAGCTGCTCTCCTAGGTGGCTGTCCTCCCCAGCCACTGGCTGGGATTTCAGAGCCAGTTCTGACCGCAGAGTTTTCTGAGGCGCCATCCTCTGTTGTTCTCTGTGCCTAAGATATGCCCCTTCCTCTGCTCATCAGGACTCCCACTTGGAGTGGTAGCTTCTCCTCTACCGTCCTCTTGAAGGTCTTCTCCCTGTTGCTCTAAGGTGGTAGGAAGTTCAGACTGAAGTGGTCAAGGTGACGAGGAGGCACTGCTCATTCTGTGAGCAGTACCTGGGGCTGCATCCTTGACAGATGTTGCTAGAATGGACAGAGCAGCCTGAAATCCATTTCTTCCAAGCAGTCTAGGCTGGTAGGCAGTCAGCACTCAGGCCCTTTCCAGGGGAGTCCAGTGTGAGGGACTATGCATGAATCTCACTCACTGAGGTCACACAGACAGACCAAAGAGCCTAAGGTGGTGGTGTACGCATGTACAGCAGGCCTCTGTGTTGACTCTCACCATGCTAGTCCAAGTGCCGCTATATTATCCTTCCCAAAGAGAGAAACTGAGGCTCAGCAAGCAATGAGGATCTACTTGTCCAAGGTACAGGCCTCATAAACAAAGATTTGAATAAGGGTCTACCCGACAACAGCCCAAACCCCTCATTATACCAGGAGACATGAGCTTTTTTTTACAGCTGAGAGCCAGGGGCTGAAACACAGGGGCCCACGCTGGGCACTGTCCATGCCTCAATTCTGTGCTGGGCCTTGCTAGCATTCCACTCTCCTACGTGTTGCCACTTTGAGTGTCACTGCTCCCACAGCTGTGTCTGTGTCCATGTCCACGAGGCTAACCGGCCAGGAAATTCTCAGGTCTGAGAATCTTCTCAGATTGGGTGGGGTACTGCTCAGTTCTGTGCTCTGCATGGAGCTGCCCAGAACTTCAGCGTGTGTCTTGACAAATATTTACAGCGTGCCATCTACATGCTTTCAAGAACACACCCGCCCCACCCTACAGAAGGGGTGCTGCTCTCACATCTACTTAAGATGAAGACACTGAGGCCAGGGGAGATGCTGCCCACTGTTAAGATGGAAGTGCAAGTGTCCAGAAAAGGCCTGCCTCCAACATGGGGTGATGGGCCTCACTGTCCCACAGGGAGGGTGGACACCACAGCTTGTCCCTGGAACCATGTGGCAATCCCAGGTGTGAAAGGACAGCATAATGGTGGTCTTTCCCCACCCCTTAGAAGAGTCAGGGCATTATCTGCCCTTCTCTCTCTGTGAGCTGGGGGAGGAGGCTTGTGCCAACTTGGAGCAGCCAGGATCTTCCACCTCAGGAACTGGACAGCCTGGTCCCTCCCCACTGCTCTAAAGTACCACAAAATGCAGAACAAATGGACAATAGTATTTAATGAGCCCCCAAAATCATGGGGCTCCAACTCCAGAGCCGTAGGAATCTTTCCTAGGATCATTCTGAGAACATGTAGCTGAACACACACTCTCAGACTCCCTCCACTTCAGGATGGATTTGAGGTACACCAGACCAGAGGCTCATGGGACGTCTGCTCTAGGGAAGATGTAGGCAAACCACCAAACAGAACAGCTTATCCCACAGGATTCCTAAGACAACGACAGTGACGATGATGGTGATTAGATGAGATGGTGACTGCTGCCGGGCTAGAGAGGAGGTGGAGGGGATGGGGGCAGGCCATGTGCTCAGCAGCACTCCCTGCCTCAGTTAACCACAGAGCACTAGGTAGGCACTGCTCCGAGCCCTGCCTCATAGAGAACGCTGAGGCTTGCAGGTGGGGAGTCACTTTGCCCAAGGCCACAACACTGGAAGAGGAAGCAGACCGCAACACCGGCCTCATGAGCACCTGGGCTGAGCAAGGCACAGGTTTCTAGGTGTGCACCAGGTTGTGGGTGTCTCGAAGTTGAAATTCATAAGGCAGCTAGCTGCTCATATAGAAGGTGGAGGAACAGGAGACATCTTAAATGACAACCATATCTAGACCCTTGGAATCTTGGTCCTAGCAAAATGTCATCTTCCTACACTCCTCTCCTGTCTCAAATTTCCCAAACCACACTGGGAGTGATGCATGGAAAAGGCCCACGTGGTTCTGTGCACTAACCATACTGACTTCCCTGGCGGGCCCCGCAGAAGCGGCCAGTCACACCGGGACACTTACAGGTGAGTCTCTCTCATTCATGGCCAGGACATGCCAGCCTGACTCCCAAGGAGCACCATCTGAAACACCTCGCTCTCCTTGTGCACATGCCCTTCTTGGGTAATGTCCTGGAGTCACTAAATAGTACTAGAAACCATCCTGGTAAAACGCTACATGTTTCCTGAGTGGCCGAGGATAAATGAAGCCAGATTTCTCTCCTGGACACCAGGACTCAGGTCAGGCTGGAAATTTGGCTCAGTGGCTGGGTAAAACCACCACACGTGCCTAGGCATCGTGAGGCATCTAATACCCTCTGTGTGCTGAGAGGTTCAGAAATGTGGGGTGCAGTGGAAACAGCAAGCACCCCAGAGATGTAGCAGGAAGGACAGGCAGAGAGAAGGATGGCCTATCCAATTCCAGACACTGGCTCTAAAGGAGTCAGAAGGAGCTGTGGAATCCCCATGAAGCAGCTGCTGACTGACAGGATCCAGCCTTGACTGCCATCCATGGCAGTGGTCAAGCTCCAAGCCCAGACCCCTTTGCTTTGTCTACTCCAGAGGAGTCTGCCGGGGGCCTCACTCACCTCTAAGGAAGTAAAGCAAGATATGGTATCTTCAGAGAACCATATAGTTAGCTGGAAAGTCAACCAACTGGGCCGCCACCCCCGTAAGCCTGGTTAGGGAAACTCAATCCATGCACATGGGCAAACCTGCAGAGCCAGGAGCCAGGGAGCCCTGATGAGGGCTGAGGTTCTGGGCTCTGAGTTCTGCCACTCACACAAGTAGCCTACAGAGGAGGGAACTGCTTGCTCCAGAGCTGGGCCTAATTCTCTCCAAATACTGCAAAACTTGGAGTTTGGGAGACTTGACTCATCTCCTGGTGTCCTCTGACCATGAGGAAGGACGCATGTCTGAACCGTTTGGGGTGGCAGACCTGGCACTGTTGTTACCATGACTCCCCTTGTCGGCTGCTCTTGTAAGAATGGTGAGTGATTCCACCCACTAAGAGCAATAGGAAACCTCACCCAGGGCAGACTGCATCAACCACCTTCCAAGGACCCTCCCCAGACTAGTGCTACCATAGAAGCCAGAATTTCAGTCCAGACAGAGTCTACTGATGGCAACCTGAGGTGTGCTCCCCACGCTAGCCCTTGCCTCAGCAGCTTTCTTGTTGGGCAGGAGCACCCACTGGGGCACACTGCTAAGAGCCCACACCAACTCCTCCTGCAGCCGCTCTACGCCTGGGCTGAGTGCTGATCATGTGTATCTCCACTGCACAGCCAAGGAACTTAGACTCAGATAAACCAAGGCCTCTGACATTACACTAACTGGTCTCAAGACAGCAGAACATATTACGGAGAACCCTGTTCTATAGAAGGCTCCCAGAAACCCTGAGCATTCACAGGCCACCTCTCCCACCCCAGGTCATGACCTAGAACCCACTTTGTATCCTCACACCCCAGGACCATCACAACGGCTCAGGCTCGCCAGGGTTCCCTTCAGCAACTCCTCGAGAAGCTGCCTGAACCTGCAGCTCACACAGGTCACCCTACTGGACAACCACTGTGTGCTGGGGGTGAACTCTGTGTCCCTACTCCTGCAGGGATCAAAGACAACCCTCTACTGCAGAGAGAACTGTACCGCCCTTCCTCTCTTCCACTAAAGGAGTTCACTCCCTTGAGGGTCCTCTCGTAGCCTGCTACTGCTCACCACTGCCCACCCCCACTGCCCACTTCCGCCCACCTGGCAATGTCTGGGAAGAGGGTTGGGGAGAATCTGTGATGAACTCTGACAGACTTGCCATGTCACTTCTTCAGAGACAATCAGTGATCATTTCTGATGACTTCTTTAGGAATGCCAATCGCCGATTACTTTTCTGAGTAGAAAAGAGACTGACACATTGTTGAAGTTTACAGAATACGAGGGGGGCAATCCTGTGAAGCAGAGATAACCAAGGCCAAGGTTGCTGCGTGTTTCCATATTTCTGTCTCTATTCACTTCATCACCCATTTCATTCTTCCTTTTAAATATCTCTTTTTTAAAAAGACTTTAGCTCTAAGAGTAATATTTCTGTTTTCATCTTAGAGCCTTTCAATCTAAGTATAAAAGTGGCTGTTGGCCAAGCCCTGATCCTGCCTGGTCTCTAGGGCCCAAGGCTGCCTAGAACCTGGCCTGGTGTTGTCTCCAACCCTACTCTCCAGGTCACTGAGCGCTGCTGTGCTATACACAACAGGCTTGCGGGCCCTCTCCTCAGGGAAGTGGCATACACAGTGAGGCTTTCCTTCCACCTTCGCCCCTGCAGGTCAGGGTTATCTGATAAAATTGCAGAAGACTGGGCACACCCTTACTCTACTCCCTGCTCTGGCATCTCTCTGCTGTTTACACTGGTGTCTGGCTCTGTTCCACCCTGGCTTGGATAGAGCTCATCACCAGGGCTTGAGGGGCTATGGGTCAAGGGTTAGCCAGTTAAAGACTATAGTTTCTGGACGCCATCGCACGCTAGCCACGCCCCTACCCCTCTTCATACCTTCATTCCTTTGAGGAGGCCCAGCTCCCTTCTGCACCCTCACCCCACATCTTCTGCCTTTGCTCTAGCATGCAATACATCTTACAATATCTGCGAAGATCTGGTAAGGAGGCTCTTTCTGGCAGATGCTGGCCTCTGGGACCAGCCAGGGGGAGACCTAGAATCCACTCCTCTCTGAAGAGGAGGAGCATGTAGTCTGGAGGAGACCTGGGAGTGCACAGAGGACCCAGTGGGGCTGAGCATTGGCTGCCTGAAGGTTAGGATGAAGGGGGCTCAGGAAGTGACAAGATGGTAGCTGAGCTGTGAAGAGACAAGAGTGGGGCTCTTCTGTGTGCCCAGTCTACAGAAAAGCCCAGACTGCTCACACTCCTTTGGGGAGCAGACTCTCTTTGAAGCAGGCACAAGAACAGATACACGGTGGGAACAGACTTTTAGCTGGACCCCGGGTAAGGGTCAGCTAGCTTCTAGCTCCTCTGGCCTGCCTGGGACTGGGTTCTGATGAGATGTAATCACAGCCCCACTGATATCTCCTCAGCCAAGATGGCTTCTGTGCAGAGCAGGTGGAAGGCTGCCAGGAGCAGGGCAGTTCAAGGGCTGGGCATATGCACAGAAGAGTCAGGAGGAGGCCAGTGCTCAGAGACAGCTTACTTGGGAGCATCTACTACAGACGTTCAGTGACCTAGATCATACAAAATACCACACCACTGCCTGCAGTGGGCATGATGGCATACGACATTATTCCCATTGTGCAAGGAATGCCCCCTTGCCACCCTCTTCTCTGCTGGCTCCACTCGCAGTCATTACTAACAGGGCCCACAGGGCCTGCCTGCGTGGCTCCCGTGCAGGCAGCAGTGCTAAGCAGCTAGAGGGGCTGATGAGTGAGGAGGAATGGATGAGTGACAGGACAAACAACGGAGGGAACACACAGGTGTGCTGCTGTGGGGCTCAGCCCTGCGCCTGGGCATGCCGCTGGAGTGGCCATGGGAGGTGCTGGGTTGGCCGTAGCCTTCTTTTACAGGGTGGCCTCAGGAATCCCCACCCAGACCAAGAGGTTTGGAGTTTGTCCCGTGGGGCCTGTGGCGCTCTCCTTTCACAGCTATGGGGGAGCGCCAAGGCTGAGGCAATCTATGCATGGCAGTGGCCAGACAGAGCCTGTGCACAGGGAACACTCAGCCTGGGCCACCAACGAGTCTCTCTGCCCTGTGGGAAGTGTGCAGGTAGGTCAATTTCTTCTGGGCACTTTTTGATTACAGGGACTGAAGCTTTAGCTTCAAAAAAGGAGCGTGCACATGATGCACAGGTGCATGTGTGTATGCTCTGTGTGGTGTAATGCATACTGCATGCATGTGAATGCAGACACCCACATAACCAGGATTATGTGAATGAATTAAGAATGTGTCTGCCTGTGTGCATGCATAAGTGTGACAGTGAAATTGTGCATCTGTAATTGGGTATAAGCATTGTATGTATACATGTAAATGTGTGACAATGTATGAGATTGTGCATATGTATGTGTGAGAGTCTGTGTTGTGTCCATATGTACACATAACCATGTAACCATGTGTAACCATGGCCATGTCTATAGATAGACTGTATAACTGTGTACATGTACGCATAAGGCTGTGTACTTGTGAGAGTACACAGATGCACATTGTCCCCTAGGCACTGGTGGAGGGACCATCCCGAAGACCTGCACCTTGGGGGACCTTTTTCATCACTAGATTTCCCTGTGTGTCTTCAGACTTCTAGTCACCAAGGTACCTTTCCCCGCCTGCAGTGCCAAGTCTTCCTGGATTCCTGATGGTGGCCCAGGAAGTTTTTGGACATGGAATAGACGCTGCAGGTGAATTCTTGACGAGACCCTGATGGGAGCGTGGATACTTGGGACAGATGGGCTGATGGGAGTCACAACCATGCATGGCAGTAGGGCTCAAAAAAGGTCTGAGGCCTGAGGCTGTATTGGTGCAATACTCTCAGATATCACTAGATGGAGCCACATGCCCATCTCAAGACTTCCGACAGGACTCAGGCTTAGAGGTCCAGGCCTCACTGCAGGCCTATCAGACTCCCAGGTCTCCTCCAGCAGGTTTGGACCAAGGGCTCTGAGTGTCAGCTGACAAAAGAAGGGAGGGAGCGGGTGGAGAGCACTTTCTAAGCCTGTGTATGCATCCACAAATGCATGAGTGTATAAGTGACTGTATCTACCTGTGTGCGCGCGTAGTGTGAGATTAGTGTTTAGTGTGTGCACACAGAGGTGTGACCATGTAATTATGCGTATGCAACAGATGGGTGGGGCAGGGGCCCCTGACTCCAGCTCCCTGGGCCCTGAGAGGCCTTGCTGAGGCCACACTCACCTTTCCAGCCCTGCAGACATTTCTTCACTAAACTCTGAGCTCTCACTACTGCCTGGAAAAGGAACACAGATCAGTGAGCATGGCAGCCTCGAAGAGAGGGGCCTGTTTTCCTGGGCTCCCAGTCACTGGGCCCCAGTCCCCAAGCTCACGGCATTCTGACCCTGTGGGTCACAAAAGGACTTGAGTTTCTGTTGTTATACCTGCCTCTTCTCTGGGGAGGTCCCACCACTCGAGAGCATCCTCGGCTCCCTTCCCACTCCCTACCTTCCGGCTTGTAAGGCCAGGGTCTGGCACCTGGGACAGGTAAATGGATCTGCCTGCACAGGAGATGCACGGAGACTGCGAGGGAGCATCAGTGCTGTCCCTTGCCCACAGAGTCACTGCTAAGGCCTAAGTTGGGATCCTTTGCCTTCCTGTTCTCTTGTAGACCCATGTTCTGGAGCTGACCGTGATCTGTGGGCCTGAGTGGGACACCCTGGCTCCCAAGGCCTGGTGTCAAGTGAGCAGCTCACTGCTTCTCTCCTGGCGTGTGCATCGTGGGCCTGGCCTCTGTATTGTCTTAGACTTTGTAGGCTCTAAAGTTCAGGGCTCTGCCAGAAAGATCTCCAGGACTGAGCAGTGGGGAAGGTAAAGGAGGAGCCTGGCCTGAGAGGAACCCTTATTCCCTGCTGTATGGGGCAGGGGCGGGGAGCCCAGTCTAGCATGACCTCCACCAGCGCACACACTCTGCCACCTTCTCAGAGCTTTTAGCTCAAGCAGAAAATGTCTTGAGTTCCCTGACTTGATGAGTCGGAGCCAAACAATCTTGTGATCTCCCCTGGATGCTGGACAGCACAGCACCTGACTCACTCTTGGGAACGGCAGCCCAGACTCAGGCACAGCTCAGAGTTTCCTGGATGTCAAATAGCTGCTTTGAGCTCAACTGTACATTCATAGAGTCCATAAGAACCCAGGTCCCATCCTATATGCTAGGATGCAGCCCATGAGTGGAACTGCCAGGCTGAGGGATCAGTGCCCAAGAGCACAGCGAAGGCTCAGGAAGAAGCCTGACTACCTTTCCCTAGCTCAGTAGCCTGAACCATTTCTTTCAAGCCACACTTATGAGCCTAAAATGCAATGTCCACACTTCCTACACTTTTGCCTGTGTCCAAACAGGTTGACCTCTTCTGAAGACATAAGGCAGATATGAGACTTGTCACAAAACTCCTAGGAGGCAGATGCCCTGTGCTAAAATTGTTCCTGACTCCCAAGACTGGCCTAACTTCACAGGAACACATGGCATAAGATGCCCACCCGGTGTTCCTGCTGCCTGCTTCTCCAAGCTTCTGGCCCTCTGCCCACTGTCTTCACCAGATCAAACACCAGTCTACCACCATTGCTAGGAGCAGTGGTGTATTTAAAGCAGACAAACACACAGGCACATTGGAAGGCAAGAGCCATCAAGAGAGCACTGGGCTGGTGACAGCAATCATAGGATAGTGTCACCTGTCACAAATGACCTGAGATCTCTGAATGCAGTTCTGTGCTAGCCTCAGCCCCTAATATCAACATTTCTCTGCTGGCAACAGCAGTCCTGTCTCTGTAACTCCATGGGACAGGCTCTCTTCCTGCTGCTGTGCAGTAGGGCGATGCCATCCCTGGAGCTCACATCTTCGGCTTCCCTTCTGCCTCCTCTGGGTAAAGCTAAGCATACAGCAGGAAGCAATGGACCACCCACCTACTGCTCCAAGCAAGGCTTTGGACTCCCCCTGGGTCATAAATGCCACCAAGGTAGCAGCTGGCCTCAGGGGGTTGAAGTGGACTCAAGTCTAGCTTCCTTCTTCAACCTGACTGTCCATTTGGTGGCCACCAGAAGAAGAAGGCCAGGGGCTCTTCCTGCAGCAGAAGGCTCTTGTAGGGAGCCATTCTTTAAGGGTGGGGGCCCCTGGGCACAGTACAGTGACACAGAGACAGACACAGAGCACAAACTGGGCCTGCTGCCCCTGCCTGTGTGCACAGGCCAGAGACGCTTACCTAGGGAGAGTCCGTTGGTGATGGCGGTGGAGGAGGTGTGGGTGAGGCCCCTGCGGGGGCTGCGGGACTCTAGGACACTGTCATCCAGCAGGTGCCTGGCCTTCTCCGATGGGAATGTCGCACTCTTACTTTCAACTACACTCAACTGACACATCAGACTGGAAAACGGAGAGGAAGAGAGAAGCAGCTCCTTATCCTGGGAGCACAGCGGCGTGCTGGCCCTGGAAGCCAGAGCCAGGGACTTACTGCTGGGGACGCCTCTGCCCAGAGCCCACTGGTGGACCAGGCTCAGCCCCATCTTATGGTGTGACCTTGGGCAAGTCACATCCTTTGTCTGAGCCTCAACTTCTCCCCTATCAATGGAGACTAATGCTGCTTGCCCTGTCTGTGTCCTGCCAGGGTCCCAGGATGACGGTGAGGCTTGGGAGATGAGGCCAAGGCAACAGGCTGGTAGGCCATCCTGAGGAGCGTCAGAGCTTTGTGACCCTGCTAGACCTACGGTGAGCATGGCAGCAGCTGCTTAGAGGTTTGCATGGCTCAGTGAGATGGTGACCATGGTGTGTGGCAATGTCTAGAGAAGAGGAGGCACCAGGGACCCAAAGCACTCAGTCCTGCTCTGGCCTCTGAGCTCCACAAGGACCAGTCAAGAGGCATGGCATTTGTGCCTTAGTGCTAGGATGCAGGTGGAAGGAAAGATGGAAAGAAAGGAGGGAGGGTGAGGGAGGGAGGGACAAAGGGTGCCCCTTATTTGGGAACCTGTGACCAATGCCCAGAGGATAAAGGCATAGCTTTCCCCAGCAATGCTGAGGACCTATATGTGCCCCAGCTGGGGGCCCCAGAGGGCCAGTGAACAGCAGGTACTCCGAGACACTCACTGCTGCCCTGAGGATAGTCTCTGTTGTCTGCTGGACTCGGTTCTCCCTAAATGAGCTGTCGACCAAGCTTAGCCACATTTCTTCACTAGCTACTGAGCCCTGGTCCCTGCTGGTGGCACAGACTGCAGCCTGTCACCCCTCTGCATGTCCAAGCTCACACCAGCCTTAGGAGAGTGTGTCTGCCAAGAACATCAAGAGCTTCTAAATGAGGATGGGGAAGGACCCAGCCTTCCTTCACCCCGGAAGAGAGTTTCTCAGTCACCCACTTGTTGCCCAGGCTGTGGCTCTTCCTGTGTCTGGGGACTGGCGGTGTGGGGAGGCTGCCGGCCACAGATGCATCTGGACAGGTGGGCCTCCGGCGGAACCTCGCTGAGCTGGAGCCAGCAGAGGGGCCTATGGAAAGAGCAGAGAGAGAGAAAGAGAGAGAGAGAGAGAGAGAGAGAGAGAAAGAGAGAGTTGGCAGGAGTCGTGGGGCTGAGAGTAGGGCAGAGGCTCAGGGGAACTGGGCTCCAGGCTTGTAGTATGGACCTTTCTCTGGTTGTCATGTGTAAAACACATGAAGCCTACAGCAGCTTCCCACCCATCAGATACCAACCCTTCCTCCCTCCCAATATCATCAACTCCCAGAGTGGAGGCCTGAGATGCCCAGGTTTAGTAGCTGGGCATCTCTGCCAGGCAGCTGGCTGATGACCCATCCGGAAGAACAGAACCTTAAAGCAAAGGCCCTTCCTGGACTTCGCAAGCCCAGAGAGGTATATGGGAGGCCTTGAGTTGGGCTAGCTGGAACTGCACCTATGCCTCTGTCCACACTCTTATCCCTGGCCAGGACTTGCATGCTGGCATTGGCGGCTCTGAGGTTCTGCCTCTCCATCTCAGGATATAACAGATCTGCCCTGAAGAGTAGGATGTCCTTAGAGGCTATGCCTGTGTGGTCACAGGCGATCTGGGCACCAATGCCCAGGCTCTCAGTTGGCCCTGCAGTGCCCTGAGGAGTATCCTCTGGGCTACATTCTGGGACCCAGGATGCCTCTGCTTCTGAGGAAACAGCTGGTACAGCTGCTGCACAGAGAAAACGAGGAATGAGCAGCACGCGGCTTTGTTTTGCTTTTGCCCTAAGAGAAAATTCCAGAGGGTGGAGCCCTTGTTTATCAGCAACCATAGGAGGGTGATGGCCCCACTGCCTGAGTCACTGTGCTCCCACCCTGCCCCTGCTCTCTAAAGGTCAAATCACAAGGATCCTCTGCAGGAGGCCTGGAGTAGAAGCCCAGAGGCCCTGGTGTTGAAGCAGAAGCGACCATGGTGATAATCAGGGCAGGCCACTGCACAACTGGCACAGGGCTTTGGTGCTCTGGGGCTGTGCTGCAAGCCTGGAGGAATGACTCTTAAGTTACCCCATTAGAAAGAGGAAAAGGCAGGCTTATAGATCTGCTACGTACTGGGGGAGGATGCAAACCCGAGTGTGCGGCAGGCTGTAGATTGGGGAGGAATGTCAGGGGTTCAGAGTACAAGTGTTGGGCAGATGTCCTTGAGAAAGGAGAGGGGCCAGCACCGCGTCTGCCCGCTCCGTCCTGTCTGTGAGCAGCACTCACAGTATTCACGCCCCAGCCTGCAGACTCCAGCATGCCTGGGATCGGTCGGACGTGGAGAGCCCTGGAGCTGTAACACAGCCACATGGCTGCAGTAGGCTGCTGCCTCCCTTGGCCACTCAGGACGCTCACTCTCACTTGGCTCCACATAGCTCCTGCCTTCCAGCTCTGCTCATGCTTTGAGTTATCACAGCCTCTCAGAGTTGCCTTGGCTGCTTCCACTCAACTCTGGATTCTCTCTCCAGGGCTAGGCCCGGATGCACCCCTTCCCTTTCTTCTCTGGAGCCCTGGGAGGCATGCCTGGCCTCAAATGCCCCTGGACCGGCTGGGAAGAGTAGGTGGGGGTGGGGGGTGTGCAGCGGAAGAGCTGTGGCCTCTGGGGCCCATGTCAGGGCTGCTGCTGCTCTCTGGGCTCAAGGTCTCAGCCCCCTCCTCCCCCACATTCTCCTAGCATTGTTGACCAACAGCCTAGGTCTGACGAGGAAACAGAAGAATTTCCATCGGGCTGGGACCCAGATGAGGGGCCTCTGCCAGTAAGTGACACCCTCTGCTACCCGAAAGGCCTCATGTTCCTGCCCCTCCAAGCCTGGGGTGGTGCCCAAGTGCCAGTGCCAGGACACGTGCCTTCTGAGCTGGGTGGCCAGCATGCTTGTTGGTCATGTCTTCAGGCAGGGTAAGGGTGGTGAGGAGCTGGAGCTCTGGTCTACACAGCAGAGTAGATATGGCATAGACAGCTGGAAAAACTGACCGTGGCTTAACTATCTCAAAGGACTGCTTTAATTTTCCCTCAGCATAAGTTTTCCATGAATAATCTTTAAAGCTCCTTAAGTGGCTGTTTCTTCAGCAGTTTTATGGGACCATATGAGAATTGACAGTTTCTGTAGGCAGGCAGATATGCTGAAGAAAATCTGGTTTTCATTACAAGAAACCAACATACTGCCCAACAGACCACTCATTGACTGCAATAGGAAAACAAAACAAAACAAAACAAACGCCCTTCTACTAACTGCTTCGGAGAGGCCAGGATCCCAGAAAGTGTTTGGTGACAGAAAGGGACTCTCGTCTGTGTCTGTGCTTAAAGGTTGGATGGCCTTGGGAGGTCACCTCTAAGTCCCGGCTGTACATAAGGGATAAACCTGGTCTTTGTTGCTTCCGTGCAGAGTTAAACATACACTGTCTCTCTCTTTTTGTCACAGTGCTTAGGAAGCCCAGACCTTGGGGCCGCCCTTGGGGAGCTATGTCACAGATAGGAAAACTCACGGCGCTCTACCTGCATGAGAGTAACAGTCAACAGTCAAAGGGGAGAGAGGGGCAACCAGGGAGCTTCGCCCAGCAGGAGCACACATTCCGATGGGAGGATAGTCATGATCAATATAGAAAAAGCACCACTTCCGCCAACAGCATGACAAGATCAAAACTGCAGATAATGGCACCCTCTAACATTGACTTAGCACCTGCTCCCTGCCAGAACTAATGGTACGCACTTTGTCCACTTGACACTAGGAAGTCTCACAATATTACAGAGCTTTGGGAACAGAGGGGAGCAGTCAGACAAGATTTCTGGAAGGTTTGACATCCCGCCTGGTACGAGAACCTGGAATGGGCAATAACACAAGTAGAAAGAGCAGTGTGTGCAAAGGTCAGTGGGAGGGCAGCAGGGCCCCAGCAGAGACTCAGTCCCACAAGGTAAGGTCTGGTGATGTGCTCAGACTCACATCTTAGAAGTTTCTCTGGTCGGAAGAGTCATGGGATGTGGGCATGTGGAAGCCACAGTTTTGAGGGAGAGATATGTACAAGAAGTGTCTGGGGGTTGGGCAGGCAGGAAAGGAACTGAGAGTAACCCTCTGTGTAGAATGGTGTGCACCTGGGGCACAGATCTGGGGGCACATGGAGAAGTCCAGTGTGGGGCCAACATCTGGAGGCCACTGGGCAGATGGGCATGGCTGCGAGGAGAGGCCACACTGTGGGCAGAGGAATCTCTTCTCAAGGATTTCTGGCTAGGCTCTGCTCTCGGCTAGCACTGTCCCGATCCAGCTGGCCTTTCCAAATCTCACACATTGGAAAGTAATGGGAGGCAGCTGTGGCAGAGGGGAAAGTAGAAACTTGAAGTCACAAAACTTGGGTTCCAGTCCCACCCCTAGCCCCAGCTGGATAGGGGCTCATGCCATCTCCTCCTTGGCACTGCAACTATGCCATCTGGATCTCTAGCCAGTGCAACTCTGAGCCCTGAGAGGAGGCCAGGGCGGGCTGTCACCCAACTCAAGGGTTCCGTGTCCTCTGCTTCCCATCCGCTCCTGTGGAGAGCCCTCCTTTGAGGTCCAGAACTCAGTCCCTTTGGATCTGCAAAGCCCTGCAGCTCTTGGGCCATCCGGCCCTTCTACGGTTTGTGTGTGGAAACTTTCCTATAGCCAGGTCTCTGGCGGGGCCTGGGAGCCGCTCATTTCTATGTTCACACACATTCTGTTTTTCATACATGCAGCTCTCGTGGGTCTCACTGGCAGCCAAGATCTGTCTCTGCGCAGAAGGTCCGGCTCATTTCTTTCTGAGAAGCACTGTTCGTCATCTCTGGGCTGAAGTGCTATGCTCTCCTTGCAGCCACACAGGCCACGGAGAAGGGACTTCAAATGCTCAGAAGCTGTTGGCACTCAGGTTCTTGGGTCTCTACAGAGCTGTGGAACTGGATGGATCAGGCTGGAGTCCTGTGCTGCCTGCTTCTAGCCCTTGAGCTCTCTCAGAGGCCCCCATTCTGAGCACGAGAAAGGTTTGCAGAGGAAGGGCGTTAGCGGGAGGGAGGCCCCACCTCTTGCCCAGGCTCTCTTTCCACCAAGCATTTCAACAGTGCGACCACATACCACAATGGCCCACACTAGGGCCAGGGCACTGTGAGTGTCTCACTCAGCCCTGAGGACGTAAGGGTGACAGCAAGCTAGGGCAGAGGTGGCCACAGGGTGGTAAGCTGCACTCTCACATGTGCTAGAATGAGGGTTATCCTGGCTTCCTGTGCAAGAGATGGCTCTAGTAAGACCTTGTACAGCATGGACTGTTTGAGTGGATCTTAGCAGGAAGCTGCTGGTGGGAAGGTGGCTCTGAGGGGCCTTCAGAGGTCCAGGAGTCCATTTGTACACCCCCAGGGCAGTTACAAATGGGGCTGTGATTAGCAAGTTGAGGGGTCTGGAGAACTGTTCAGTGAAGGAGAAGGTCATGCTGCTGCTCTGTTGCCACAGACGGCCAGGCTTCAATGAAGCAGCCCAGTTGGATGAGGCAAGGGGACCGGACACAAGATAAAGTTTGGGGTTCTGATTCCTACAAACACCTGTGTGACTCAAAGTATCTGTAGGAAACTGGGTGTGGTGACATATCTGCAGGCCCAGCACACAGGGGAGAAAGGAGGAGGAACAGGAAGGCGTTCAAGGCCATTTTGGGCTATATTGGTGCACGCGCTCACAGACAAGACAGACAGACACACACACACACACACACACTCATATGCATACAAAGAGACATACATGGAGACACACACACACACACACACACACACACACACACACACACACACACACAGACCTACCTATAGGAAAAGCAGAGACATGCAGGTCTATCATCCATGGCAGGTCTTAATGCCCTAACAAGTAGACAGGATGACAGGAGCAGAGCCCGTCTTTATTATACCCTTTAGACAGAGGTGACAGACCTATCCTGACCCCCAAGCCATCAGTTGGCTCTGCCATTCTGTGATGTGTGAACCTGGGTGAGCACTCCAGTATCTTTGCCTACAAAATGGGAGTGGGATAAGAGTGGAAAAGGCCACCTGTCTGCTGGGAGGTCCAGGGGACTCACTCGCCAGGCAGGGCCTAGGTACAGTCTAGTGAGCATGTGGGTAGACTTGGAAAGGCGCTCTGTCCAGGTCAGCTACGGTGGAGATGAGAGAGAGAGAGAGGGCTTTCCTCATACACGTCGCCTAGAGTGTTCCACAAAGCCCTTGGCTGCTCTAGGGAATGGCAGGGCCTCTGACCATCTTTCTCCTTGGACCTGGACCAGCTTCAGAGAAGGTGAAGGTGCCTGGCTTTGGAGGCTGGCTCATGGAGAAGTCACATCAGAGTTTTCTAGCTGCCTTCCTACTGTCTGCTCTGGGGACAGTCAGCTGCCAAGCAGGAGCCTGCTGCACTCTGGGGAAGCCTAGGCCACTTTAAGAGGCTGTGGCTGTGTCCTGCTCTACTGCTGTCCCACAACAGGTACCAGTCATGTGAGTAACAATCCTTCAAAGTGACTCCAGTCCCAGCCCTGCCTACCCTGATGCTGACACATAAAATGTATGTGTGACATTAAGTGTTATTTTCTGCCCTAAGTTCTGAGGTGGCACTGGAGTTGGGACTAGGTGTGAGTCCTTGGGTTCCCACCTGGAGCTCAGGTGGCAGACTAATATTGTCTCTCATTTAGATGTCACCAGAGCCTGCCTGAGATGACCAGGAACTAACATTCCCAAGAGGCATTGTGCCAGTAGCAGCATTTCTGGATTAGCAGTTTCTGGAGCTCCTGCCAAAGCTCTGTGATCTGAGCTGGCTGAAGACTTCCTGAGCCGACAGCTCAGAGATGCTATAGCCAGGCTCTGCGCACATATTTGCTGGCCTGGCAGCAGGGCTCTTGCCACCAAGTAGTAAACATGGAGACAGAAAGGTGAGCAGGATATCAGCCTTAAAGTGGAGAAGGCAGAGGCAGAGGCAGGGCCAGGATTTTCCTAGGCTAAAGCATGGCTCTGGAGAGGAAACCTGTCCCCAGGGGAAGCTTGCAAGGTCTGGAACTGTCTTCACAAGCTCCAAGACATACACAAACATCATTTGTCCTCTGGGGTCTGGGGTAGGCAACATTATTAAACATTACATGTGATTTTTTTTCTCTCCAGGAAAATATTAGTTCATTATATAAACAGCATCCCACAGAGAAGGAAACTGGAAACGTGGCATCCCTGGCCATTTTTTTCTCCACAGATCAAAACCAGAGTTAGCTTCCTCCATTTCCTTTCTCACTGTCTTCCTGTGGGGACAGACTGCCTACATGGCCATTTCTCCAAAGCAAAATGGGGGCAGCTCTTGGCAGGGTCCAGGGGCCATCAGAGGCAAAGAGAACAGCTGTAGCTCAGAGGCTGCTACTACTATTAATCAAGGCTCCGGAAAAGGGCATGGCTGCTGCTCTCTGTGCAGGGTTAAGGTCTCCTGGTCCCTGGAAGGAGTTGGTTAGAGAAGAGTCATAAATGGCCCCTCACATATACCATCTTGGTCTGTTCACACTGGCTTCTTTTTGGCTCCAAACGTGCCTGTCCTTGCCTACTTGGCCTTTGCTGCCTGTCTCCCTAACGAAGACACAGGCTCCAGGAGGCTGTGGTCACTGCCAGGTGCCCAGTTCATAGCAAGTGCTTCTTACACACAGACCTGCAGCCTAAGAGCCTTGCGTAAATGCACATCTAAAGGCTTTTCCTTAGCAAGTGTGGGGTATCTAACTGCTAGGCAGAGCTCTGAACTGGAGCCTAGCCCCTTCTGAGGAGCAGAGGGAGGCCACGTTC
The DNA here is from genome assembly GCA_036184795.1 of Tokudaia tokunoshimensis. Classification (NCBI taxonomy): domain Eukaryota; kingdom Metazoa; phylum Chordata; class Mammalia; order Rodentia; family Muridae; genus Tokudaia; species Tokudaia tokunoshimensis. The sequence goes on from BTHU01000004.1 coordinate 6,543,465, forward strand.
CTCCCATTCTTGGGACTGCAAGAGGCACATTCCTGTCCCTCAGCCCTGTAGAGTTCCTGCCACACAGCTCAATCAAGTGCCAGAGCCCAGAAGGCTCCCTTGGAGCTGACCCTCCGACCACCCTCTGTAGGACCCTGGTATGCTGCGATCCCTGCTGCAGCTGGGCTTCTTATCTTTCCTCACACTTCGGGGGGGGGGTGGACCTGAGTCACTGAATGGCTATGAGCTTTCTAGAAAGTCACTGGCTCTCTGGTGATCAACATAAACCCTGACATCCTGTTCTGAGGCTAAAGCCAGGGATTGGAAAGTTGGTGGAAAACCCTCCTGGGAACCGAGCTCCTTCTGCAGTACAGGAACTGCTGGGCTCAGCACTTTTCTGGAAGGTTGTGCAGAGTCAGCAGTCGGCCCACACTGGAGCTGCTCTCAAGGACAGGTGCCCACAGGGCCCAACAGGGAACTCTGAGGCTAGGGCTGAATGGGTGGCATAGGATTCACCCACAAGTCTTTATCAGGCTCTAGGGATTCCACAGCTAGACCTGTCTCTCAAGGGCTTTTACTCTGTTGGAGAAGACAGGCATAGGGCAATGACTGTGGGTTAGGCCATGCAGGCTACTGCCACATAGGGCCTACAAAGCCCTGTGAGAGGCTGGGCAGGAAGTAAACCAGGCTTTGTAGGCTATGGGGCCCACATCCCAAGAAACCAACTCCATAGCTGCACACACAGACGAAGAATGTGTGGCCAAATGTCATCCTATACAGAAACCGGGTGAGTCTGTCTGGGTCCAGAGCTTGCTGCCCTAGTGAAACCAGACCCAGATGGGGTCTTGGGCAGTGTCACTTAGCTAAAGTCTAGAGGCTAGTTCAGTGATGGAATCCCACTAACAACCACAACCTCATCACAGCTCCCTAATGAGAGAGGCCTGGGCTAGATTCTACAGTTTCAGCAGCAGCCCTGTGAGTGACGTGTACACAGGTAGAATGTGCAGCTGAGCATCTCAGAGAGCAGTTTGCTTGGAGGAGAGTTCTAGAATAGTGAGAGATGAGAAAGTAGAAACCTGGCCAGAACCATAGCTCTCTGGACCACCACTGCCCATGGCCATTTGCAAAGGGAAGCCAGGAGGAGATACGTCATGTAGGGGTCTAGAGACGCCACGAGAAATACAACTGTAGACTGCACTAACTCAGCAGCCCTGGTGGTTCCAAGGGCTGCACTGCAGCACCTTCCAAGGCTCATGAGAAGGGGAGTCCAGAGGTACAAAGAAGACTCTAGCTTACCACTCAGAGATAGCAGAGGCTGGCACAGAAAAAAAACCAAGGGCATATTCCAGAGACAGGACAGAGGCTGAAGGAAGCTGCCAGTTTCCTGAGAGTTCTGTGGACCTAGTCCTACCAACACACACCCCAGCCAGAAGTATGGAGAGGCTGACCTGAGTAGCTCAAGGTGGAGGGATGGTGTGATACCGGGCAGTAGTTTTCACCTACTTCTTATGCTGGGTACCTAAACAGCATTTCAGTGTTGTCATGTTGGGATGGCAGTTTTAGTATCTCCATTTTACACACAAGGAAAACACGGCCTAGAGGGACAAAGCTGCTTGGCTAAGGCACAGTGGCTCAGAACCCAAGTTGGAGTGATGGAGAGCTACAACCAGGAGAATGTGCTGCTAGAAGTTCTATAGTCTCTCTCCAGACAGCAATGTTGCTCGGCCCCCAGCCCTACGAGCTGACCGCACAATGACTGGAGGGCCACTGTTATAACAGTAACAACCAAGCAGCTGACCCCAAGCATATTCTGACAGTGGACAGATGTGGACAGAGCACAAGACAGGCCTGTGCTCACCCCAGCATCAGGACAATGTCTAAGAGCAATAAAAGCCTCCACTCCCACCTGTAAATAAAGACTATGGAGGACCAGAAAGACAGAGACAAAGCTAGAGCCTGGCTCTGACATCAGATTCCTAGAATCCCACTGTTGGTGACACAGTGCACTTCCCTCAGAGATGATAAATCTAATGTACCTGGTACATCCTGGGTACCCCCCCCCCTTTGGGGCATATAATTCAAGTGTTGGGGCAGGCTGAAGGACAAGGGTCAAGGTGGTCTAGGGGAAGATCACATTGTGCATGCTTCTAAGCTGGGGATCTGACAGGAGTCTGGCAGGGTGGTGGAAGGTACTATAATACTGTTGACAGGGACAGTTCAGCCTGCCATGCAGTGAACCCAACTGTGTTCTTGGGCTCCATGTTGGGCCTATCTTGGCATCTGTCTAGGCTTTGAGCAGTTTTGTACCATTTTGAGGAGCTATGATACCTGCAAGATCTTCCTTGGAAGAGACTAGTCTTGGAGAGCTGCTTCCTGGTTCGATTCTGAGTGACAACCTGAAACCAAAGATTTTCACAAGGTCAGAGAGGCCTGGGTCTACCATGGGATTGGAGAGGGATGGCAGCTTTGAACTCAGGTGTTCAAGAGTCACAGAACTCAGGAATACTCTGAAATCTGCTTTGGGTCACAATTCTTCCTCCCATTGATGCCTCCCAAGGCCCTTGCTTGTTTACTCACAACTCTATGACTAAAGTATGTTTTAGAGCCCAGGAAAGCAAGGAGAAAGGCCATGCGGCTTCCTCAGTCAAAATCATGGCACCTAGTGGGTGGCAGGCAGGGATGCTAGGATGGAAAGCAGGCTCCGTAGGACCAGATTGGCAATGTGAGGGTGTCCTTTTGTGATACAGAGATGGCCCTGGGAGATGAAGAGAACCTCCTGCCCACTTGTGGGAAAGGGAATGCTAGGTGATCCTGGACCTTCCAGCCAGCAGGACAGGAACCAACCTCCAGCTCCTCTGCATATGTGGAAGGAGAGCCAGTCAAGAGTCTCTCAAATGGTATCAAGACAGTGGTCCAGCAACACCTCAGACCTTGTCTCACAGAAGGGAAGAGAAAAGGAGTGATCCCCAGGTCACCTCAGGAGATGGCCTCTGAGCAGAGGAGGGGCCTATAAGAACATGAGCTGAGTTTCAACAAAACCTGAACATCAAGGAGACGAGACAGAAGAAGCAGATGAAACAGGAGACTCAGGACATGAAACCAAATCAAAAATGGAAACCAGAGGAGGCTGGCTGAACACCTCAAAGGAAACAGAGCACTTGGGGATGCTGGAGGCTGAGGAAGAGGAGGAGGAAGGGGAGGAGGAGGAAAGCAGAGGGCACCAAGTACAGGAGCCCTGGAAGGGGGAAGCCAAGGATAGGTGTGGAAGAACTTGAAGGTGTAACCCGTCTGCAGTGGGGAAGGCACACTGTGGGGTCTGGGATTGCTGGGAAAGGCCTCCTCTCTTAGGCTTTCTTGCTGAGCTTCTGAATTTCATGGACTTCTTCACCCTCCTAGCAAAACAAGAGGGAAAAACCCAGGCAGGCCTGAGCGTTCTTTAGCAGCAGCACCCCGTGTCAGGAGGCCATCAGGTCTACATAGGCCTGGGGGAAAGTCGGAGACCAAGCTTAGCTCTCCAAGGGAGGGCCCAGCTCCTGATGAACCTGGCTAAGGGAGGGATGGATTTCAAACAATGGCTCAAGGGAGCAACAGGTGGTAAGAATGGAATTCCCTTCCAAACAAAACTGCAGGGATTTTGGTTGCTGAGCGTGGTTTCCATGTTATACACTTGGAGGGTGGGGTAACCCAGGTGGGGGCAGGGCCAGCTGCATCCCCTTTATCATCTGAGGCCACTGGCAGTCACAGGGATGACCTGGTCACAGGGACACCCACACTCAGGCCTCTTCATGGTTTCCCTGGCCCATTTTTTGAGCCTTACAAAAGCTTTTTTAGGAAATACATATATTTTTTATTTTAACTTTTATTTATGTGTATGTATTCCTCACTGTGGTAACGTGCATGTGTGTGAAGGTGCCCGAGGAGGCCAGGAGAGGTTGTTGGACCCTCTGGAGCTGGAATTACAGGGAGGCGTGAGCTGCCTGAAGTGGATGCTGGGAACTTTACCCTGTGTCGTATGTCAACTTGACACAAGCTAGAGTTATCTGGAAGGAGGGAACCTCAATTCAGAAAATGCCTCCATAAGATCTGGCTGTAAGGAATTTCCTTAATTAGTGATTGATAGGGGAGGGTCTAGCCCATTGTGGGTGAGGCCATCTTTGGGCTGGTGGTCCTGGGTTCTATAAGGAGGCATGCTGAGCAAGCCATGGGAAGCAAGCCAGTAAGCAGCATTCTTCCATGGCCTCTGTATCAGCTCCTGCCTCCAGGTTCCTATTCTGTGTAAGTTCCCGCCCTGACTTCCTTTGGTGATGAACAGCAAAGTGGAAATGTAAGCTGAATAAACCCTCTCCTCCCCAGCTTGCTTCTCAGTCACGGTGTTTCACTGCAGCAATAGCAACCCTAAGACAGGTCCCCTGAAAGAGGAGTAGGCCTCTTAACCACTGAGCTCTCTCCGCAGCCCCAGAAAGTAGGATTTTGCACAGTAAATAAATATTAACGCAAAGAGTGATCATTCCTTCCCTTTTATTTTACTTCCTTTTGTCGTGTTGAATTAAATTTAAGATGTTTAATTATAAATAGCAAGGAGAGTGGTGTGATCCAACTGAGTAAATTCTGTCCTTGTCTTCATCCATTTACCCATCCTTTCCTATGTATAAAGTTCCCATGCACAGTCAAGTGTTCAGATGCCTGCTTCCTTCATGCTGGCCATGCTCTCTAAGTGGTGGGATTGGGTCATTTTCTTAAACTGATGCCAGACTAACATGGAGAATGAGACGGCACTGGTTGGGTCTCTTGGCATAGAATCAACAAGGCAGATGCTAGCTAGGCATCAGAAGAGCAAGGTCACCGATGTCCTCAGGTCTTGCATTCTTGGCACTGAGGGGCCACCTCTAGGTGTGAGCTGGCCATAGCTCTCAGTACTCTGGCAGAATCACACACCCTGCCCTCGTCCTGCCACTTAGAAACAGGACCTCCTTAGAAAGAGGGCCTTCCATGATGGGGGCAGGAAGGCAGCCCTCCTCCCTGGGTTTGCCCAGCTTGGCCCAACAAAGAGCCTTTATGAGCACTAGGCTGGCTGTTGTTTAGCACAGAGGGGTGAGGGTGGGGGGGGCGGTCCTCCACTTCTTCAGAATGGAAGGAGTAATTACTCATAATCTACAGCTTGTCCAAGGATTGTCTCATGTTCACAAGTATTTATAGGCCATTTTTCTCCTTAAAGCATACTAGTGCTAATGAAAAACTACTGTCTCTTTAATAGCAAGATTGGAACATGAATGGAAAACATTATACTAGAACCTAAATGGGAATAATTTTGCACTCCAGGCCACTCTTCAGGAACAGCAAACGCTTTGTAAATAAAATGAGCTCTGTCTGTGATGGATGCAGGTTGAGCGTGACCTCAGGCCCACATCCGTGCTCCCGTCACCATGAGCTAGCGCACACCTCTGTACCGTTCTTCATTTTGATAGATGCTGGGATAGCAACAGCGAGGGCAGAATGTCTGTTTCCCAGAGCGATTGGAGTCTCTCGTGGAGTGCTAAGAGAGGGTCAGTCTCCAGGCCCCAGCCCATGACCTGGATCCACAGCTAGAGCTATGGGCCACTGCTGCTGCACTGGCCAGGTGGGGAGGCCGGAACAGCTGTTCCCAAATCTGTTAAGCGACTGGTGGCCATGGTTCTGGGTCGCTTTCACATACTGGGATGACACAGATAAGGCTTTCGACACAAAGCTGCTAGGGATTAAGCAGTCCTAGGTAAGAGGAACCAGGGAGCAGAGCGCACAGAAGCGCCAGTGAGATGGGATGTGAAAGAGATTCTGTGACAGTGACACTCGGGTGGCCGATGATCAATCACAAGATGGCTGAGATTTGCCTTGATGTAGGTCAGAGAAAGCACCGAGCAGAGAGAGTATGTCCAGCTAAGATGGGCAGCCAGAGCTGACTTAAACCCCGCTCCTCCCTCAGATCCTGAGTCATGCAGGGTGCACACACAGGTGCACCAATGAAGAGAGAACTGCAGTCCAGAGCAGGGCAGACAGAGATGCATTGTTGGGCCTTTAGGGATTTTCTGAGAAGTACATCTATTCATAGAAGCATGGAGACTGTGCCTGGGGTCCTTGACTAGAGCCAGATGGAGAATCCTGCAGAGAGCTGAGAGGCCCAGGGACTGCCTGTGTTATCCATCTCTGACCAGGACCTACCGACCTAAAGATATGACCAGCTAGCCTTCTGTCCAGGGCCAAGGGTCCCCTTGAGAGCCTGCATCATGCATGGCTATGGAGTCCACACATGTTTCCCAGGCCACATGGGAAGGTGAACACACCACCTTCCTCAGCTGTGGGGCTGGAGGGACTGGGGCAAAGGCAGGTATTGAGGGCTGTACAGACAACACTGTTCTGGGGCTGGGGGTGGTGGGGCATGGAAACTCTCAGGTCACCTGCAGGCACCTGGATGCTAAGGACAACAGTGGACAGGGAAGCTGCTCAGGATGGACAAGGACTTACTTGTAATTATCGTCTTCTACAAACTTCTGGAGCTCCTCGATGTAGCGCACAGACTTCAGGTACTTTTGCACATGTGGCAGGGTAGTGAGGTGATCTGCAACAGTTGGAACAAAACTCAGAGGCTTGATTGCCCCAGCCCAGGGAATACTGATGCAGACACACCTGGGATCTTGAGGCTGGTTCACTGTCCTTGGGGACAGGACCTAAAGGGGGGGGTCAGATTTGAATTCTGTCCTTGTGGAGAGTGACCTCAGCATCTGGCTGAGAAAGAGAGAGATGCTAAGGCTGGGGAAAGATAAAGCCCTGGCCTTCAGAACACACCAGAATCATGTCTGTGTCAAAATAGATTTCCAGTGATAGCTGGGCTGTCTCCTTCTGTGTGCCTTGAATGCAAGGCCACCCAGCCAGTACGGAAGTCCATCCCAGGAGGTAGGCTCTGCGCCAGGTGACAAACATCTGTTCTAGCTTTCACTCTGGCTTGTACTGGACAAAGGGTGCTCCCACCATACAAGGAACGATGGTGGCAGTGGGCGAAGGTCTTGTCACTGAGAGGTGGCAAAGGCAAGGTTCTACTTAAGCCTGTGAGGCCTGTGCCACACTGTGTCACTGCCTTCCTGGAGCGACTGGGCCTGGCCACTTCACTTTCCCTAGCTACTTCCCTGTCGCTGCACTCCTGAGAATGGGGGCAGTCATGAAAGGAGAGGGGCTGTGGGAAGGGAGAAGTCCTGGCGAGCAGCAGAGGCCTCAATCTTCAGGCTCCAGGCTCCTCTAAGTCCTTCTTGCTGTCTTCATCTCTGACATGAGGACAATAACACCAAGGCCACAGTCTTGTATAAAATCGGTGCCCGTGTGGACAGCATTCTGACTTCCAGCTATAGGAGGTCTCCAGTGAGCCTCTCTGTGTATTCCAGGCACCTGCTGTCCTGATCCCCTTCTGCCATAGGCAGCAGAGCCTGGTCAGTTGCTTACCAAGTCATTACCCCATTCCATTGAGGCCCACAGCTAGATTACATGGCCTGGCCTCCTGTGGCAGAAGTGATGTGTACCCTTTGCAAGTCTGGCCGACAGGCCACCCTTTTCAGCTTCTTTCTCCTCGTCTCTGCCAGCCTAGTACAGAGACTATGGCAGGACTCAAATGGAAGAGTCACAAGTAGAAGGAATCTGAACCCGTGTCGACTTGAAGAAGAGCTGTCTGGAGCTTCCCACCAGGCTTTTCGTGGATAAATGATTCAAAGCCAGCCAGACCTGGGACATGCCACTCACTGACAGTCAAACTGTGTTCCTCACGTGTAACTAAGGAACAGGGGCATCTAGTTTGTAGTCTTTGGGAATGCATAGAAGGCCTAGCCCATGTCTAAAGCTCAAGATATCTCAGTGGGTCTTTGTGGGGCTAACCTGATTCTTGAAGCTTTCTGGACAACATGCTGGATCCAGACTGCAAAAATGCGAGATTTACAATTCTAGCAGTGAGGTACTAACCATAGCTGCAGGAAACTTGCAAATCGGCAATGATTCGGAGGATGTTGTTCATCTGGTTGGATCTTTGTTCGTTTTCCATGATGCTGCCAGAGGCAGGGTATGCAGAATCAATGTAGATCAAGTCCAGAAGGTAGATTCCTAGGATTAAAGAAGACACTGAGTTATGTTAGGGTACATTACAAACCCTAGAGTTAAATAGTCTCCTGGGCAAGAAGGTATAAAGGGCAACGTGTGGAAATGAAATATACTATTTTTTCAGATTTATTTATTTATTATATGATTTATTATATGATTATATGTAAGTACACTGTAGCTGACTTCAGACACACCAGAAGAAGGCATCAGATCTCATTACAGATGATTGTAAGCCACCTTGTGGTTGCTGGGATTTGAACTCAGGACCTCCGGAAGAGCAGTCCTCTTAACTGCTGAGCCATCTCTCCAGCCCCGGAACATAGTATTTGGACTTGAATTCTAATTCTAACTAACTCATTCTTTGTGCTCAACTATACATCAAACATTTGAGTAACAACCAAAATGGATATGATGCAGGCAGACTCTAGCCTGTCTAATTTGCATAATCTTCAACAAGGTTTTGTACCTATAATCCAAAAGGGAAATAACAGCCTATTTTTTAATGACTGGTGAAATTTAATAACCAAGTCTAAGCTGCCATGCCCAGAAGAACAGCTTTTGTGGCATTTGGTTATTTCTTTAACTATTTGTCTATCTGCCCCTGCATATGTGCATACATTCATACAATTGTGAATTAATGAAGGGACAGAAGAAGTGAAGAATGAGATATTTCTCTATACAAACAAAACAAAACAAAACCAAAAAACCAAAACAACAGCAGCAGGCAGAGATTTTTCCTGAGATGTTTACCAAGAAATAAGATGTGATGCAGAAGCAGGACTCTGCGGGCTGGTGCTGAGCAGGGGCTGGGAATGGGGAGGTGGTGGAAGGGCTGAGCTTCTACTTGGCTCACACTGGCTGACTGCAAAGCTGTACTACAGACTGTCTGGAGTAGTGAAGAGAAGTGAATGGCGGGCCCTTCACAGAGCTCCATGAGCAATGCCCACGTATCACGCATGAGGGCCTGGGCAGGAGAAGCCATGCACAGTACAACTCAAGACAGAAGATGATCGAGACAAAGAGAAATGGCTGATGTGGATAAAGACATGCCAGCGGAGAATGCACGAAACAACACCACACTTAAATACATAAAGCAAGAAACCACCAGGGATAAAAAGTGAATTTACAAAATGTTACAACTCCCCTGGCAGTGGTGGCACACACCTTTAATCCCAGCACTCTGGAGGCAGAGGTAGGTGGATCTCTGAGTTCAAGGCCAGCCTGGTCTACAGAGTGAGTTCCAGGACAGTGGGACTGCACAGGGAAACTCAAAACCAAACAAAAACCAAACAACAAAAACAAACAAACAAAGGATACAACTTGTGGTGTGCTACAACCAACAGAAAGCCCAATAAGTTCAAAAACTCAATACCATGGTATTCACATCCTCTGACCTTACCATCTCCATCTAGGAATGAAGTACAGAAAATATCCCTATCACTGGAAAGTGTGCATACATAAGAAACTTCTAGGTTAAAAATAGATCTAAAGTTAAAAAAAAAAACTGTCTGCATAGCTTTAACAACTTAAACAAAAACAATATCTGTCGGAGTTGCAGTGCCGCCAGAAGCTCTGTCTTGAATCAGCAGCCTGCGGACAGGCATCTGCGCCCTCCTGTCGAAGGCCCAGGACTTCCAGGTTCTCCCTTAGTCTCAGATCTTCTGGGGCTGGAGAGATGGTATGAGTGTGCACTACTCTTGCAGAGGACCCAAGTCTGGTTGCCAGTCTAGGACAGGCAGGTTGTGATCACCTGTAACTCTGGCTCCAGGGGGATCTGGTGCCTCTGGCCTCTGTGGGCACATGTCCCAACATGTATACACACACACAATGAATTTAACATGACAAAAATAAATCTTTGAAAAATATAAGATTTCTACATTTAATGACTTTAAATGTAGTAAACCCTAAAGAGACTTTCATTATCAGAACATGTTAGTTTTAGAATATCTAACTTTATCAAAATGATTGTACACTAAATCTTGACAATCCTATGTCAAATATTACAAATGGCAAATGTAATACTGTATAGTTATATTTTATATGCACTGTATATATTTTTATATACTACATAATTGAACAGTAAGGCAATCTGTTTGAAGAAAAAAATAAGACCATTATTTTTTTTCGTTTTGGTTTTTTGAGACAGGGTTTTACTATGTAGACCAGGCTGTCCTGGAACTAGCCTATAGACCAGGCTGGCCTCGAACTCACAAAGATTCATGTTCCTCTACCTCCCAAGTGCTGAGATCAAAGATGTGAGCCACCATGCCAGGTGCATGCTAGCTCTCTTATTTATCCTTCCAAACTCCCACTCTGTAAAGGAGGAAAACGAAGTTCAGAGACGATGTGAAATTGGTGTAAGGTCACACAGCTGGGAAGTGACAGAGATGGGAGTGGAACCTCGGCTTCCTGCCACCAGGGAGGACCTCTCTCGCTCGCTCGCTCGCTCTCGGGTGCTGGGTACAATGAGTCACCAGTCTGCTTTTAAAATAGCTTCAATTGTTGCGCGAAACAGTTAAATCACAGACGCGTCTGCCAGCTCCTCACAGGCCACTTCCTTTCCTTCTGATGGCACTGTTTTCCAAATTTTCATAATAATAATTTTCCTTGATTAAACCTTCTAAGTTCATTTGATTTGTCTAAGTGGGTTTGATTTCACAGATTTATTCTTTCTCTTGAACTTAGTACCTGCTCTTTAAAAAACAAAACAAAACAAACAAAACAAAAAACCCAAAAACCGTGTAACTCAGTTGCCTCCCTGAGGATTCATGGCGATCCTGAAAATCCCATTATGGCTGAGACCACAACAAAAAGCATCCCCCAGTGCTGTGTGGGAGTGGAGGGATGTGGGCCATGGGGCGGGGTGCTTCCAGATGCAGCGTGCAGACGCCAGCTTGGCTGACTCACAGGCCAGCCAGCAGCTCAGCCCGGCAGCACGGCAGGGGGTGGGGACTGAGGAGTCCTAGGGTTTTCTGGGAGGCCCTGTCCCTTCCTAGGCCAGCACCTCTAGGAGAAGGAGACTGAAGAGATAAAGGGCTGCACATAGTCTCACCACTGTGTACTAAGATCTACGGGATGCAGCTCCCATAATCACCCTATGGCCTCCAGAGCAGAGTGGCTCTTGCTCAGACACAGCTCTACTTGGAGACTCCCTTGTGTTACACCAAAGGGACAGTGTGGCCCGAGCCTTATTCCTGAGTAGTGCTCTCTACAAACCAAGGCCAGAGTTCAGCGTACCCTGGGGAGGGGCAGGGGTTCATTACCGTGTAAGGCAGTCAGTTCCTGAATTCCTTCTGTAAAACACCCAGATTCTAGCACCTTATTGCACCTTAGGCCCTGAGTAGTTAAGACTCATGTCACAGTGAGGACAGGGTGAGTGACTAGGGACCAAGTCTTGTAAAGCTGGGCCGCGGGACATCTACAATTTTGTACTTCCTCAACAAACATGGCTATAGAAACGGTTCACTGTTATGGAGAGTGCAGGAATCCGGGGAAGCCTTTTCTGTGTTGTACTCATCAACCACAGGAGATATTTCTATGCCTACAACATAAACCAGATGCTTGAATCCTGACAGCTGACTCCTTCCTGACAGGGCTCCTCAAGGCCTGGGAACAGGTCTCTCTGCTCTGGCCGTGCGTCCCCGAAACAAAGCACACAGAGGTACTTGGTGAACATGAGGTGAGAAGGAAACTGTGAGAATGAGGGTGTGTGTCTGTGTTAACCCAGACAACAACCTGATGAGATGCTTCTCATCATCCTTGTTTTGTAGTTGAGGAAAGGTATCAACTCAAGAGATGATCAGACTAGGGGCTGAGGCTGGAGCTGCCACTCAGTGGGTAGAGAGCTTGCTTAGCACGCACAAAGCTCTAACTTTGTTCCCCCACGTTTCACAATGACACAATGAGACCCTGTCCAAAAAAAAAAAAAAAAAAAAAAGATGGTACTGACTCAGGGTTACTAAGCACTTACTACATACATCCTGGTCCTAAAACTGAAAATGCGATCAGATTGTTGAGTAAGGACAATGTGGTCACCAGGAAACCATGGTCCCTCTTCTACAGACAAAGGAACAGAAACTAGAAGAGGCTACATTACTTTCTTGAGGCCACACAGTGGGAAAGTGGCCAAGGCGGGATCCGCATACAGCTCTGTCCAGCAGCCACACTGTTAGTCCGCCACACTGCACCAGGCTGCCTGGAGTACCTATGAGGTAGGTACTAATGAGGCAGGATAGAGACATATAACAGCGGAACCAGGGCATGGGTGCCCAGGCTCTGGCTCTTTCTCCTCATTTCTACTTTGGGATTAACATTCTCCAGAGGGGCTTAAAGGGAGGCTGTGGATCCTCCCTCCCGTTACACATCCCAGGCCCGCCTGAGCACATCGGTCTCAAGTCTTACATCAGTGGCCCACCCAGACCTGGGGGCCCTGCCAGCTCTGCCACACAGACCCACTAGGAGTAGCAGAGGGATGGCCATGGGAGGGATGGTCTGGCTACAACTGCCTTAACCATGGAAGGTAGGTCCCCAGACACCAGCCGCACGGGACCACCCAGGAGCTGGACCAGTGCTGGGAGCCCATCTGGACTGGATAGTACAGCTCCTGTTCCTATTTAGACAGTGACTGCAGCAGATGACACTGTGCTGTTGGCCTACTACCACAGACAGTAATTGGGCCAGCCACTGGCTTGGGCTGCAGTGGGGATCGGTGGTGCCAAGGGACTGGGCTAGACTGTGAGGTACCGACACAGTGAGGGAGGCTTAGGTGATGGGAAGAGCCACTGTCTGTCATGCAGGCAGGGGAGAGGGGATGGGCAGCTGGTCTCAGGACTCCTTTATTCTCATTGTCCACACACTATGTTAAGAAACGGAGGCTTAGGAAGAAAAAGGAGTAGGACAAATTCTCACAGCTTCCAAGAAGATAGGGGTGGGAATTCAGGCCTAACTTGACAGCAGTGCTAGGGTTAGGGACTGGGAGGCATGGGCTGGCCCAAGGAAGACGGTCCCAACTTGAGCTGGGGGTGGGAGGAATGTGGCTGTAGCCTCTTGCCTGGGGGCACCATCACACAACCACGCCCACTCACAGACCAGCCCTCCTTTGAGGCAAATGGTTCGCCTCTGCCCTGTGCCACCTTTGTACCTCTGACAAAGGTGATGCCTTCAGAGAGAACCCCTGCCTGGTGGCATGCAGAGGCCTCTGCAAGCCGGGAGCGGGCAGCCCAGCGGAGCCAAGACCCACGGCTGGCTCGGAGCCCCACAAGCCCAGGGAAGACTCACTGCACCCTTGTTCTTCCTGGCTGCCCTGTCTCACTTCCAGCCCCAGTCTGGTTTTGGTTTTTCTCACACCGCTATCTTTTCAATATGGAAAATTCTGCTGTGTCGAGGGGAAAGAAACCTGCCCGGCAGGAGAACATGCCACTTTTCCATTTTACCACTTTCTATTTTCCCTTTCAAAATCTGAAGATGAAAGACTTTTTTCCACGCTCTTTCTGCTTTGCCTGAAAAGATGACTTTCAGAATTCAGAAATGAGGAGCTGGCACCCAGAGCTACACTTGTGTGGTTCCACCCCATAAACCATCCTGGTAAATACCAAATGAAATAACAGTGCCTGCTCATTAGAGCTTGCGTGGTTTGCTTTGGTCTTTAAGACCGCACCAAGAAGACCCTCTGTCTGCGGCAGCCCTGACTCCCTGAGAGGACGGACATGATTGTATTAATTAATGCCTGCCAATTAACATCTATCATGTAAACTGGGAACTTCAGAATGAATCCTTATTTAAAGTCTAGGCCTTATGGAAACTTTGTGGCCTCTGACTGCCAGAGAGACAAATGTTTCCCAGGCCTTCAGCGTGGGGCAGTCACGTGTCAGGTGGGGAGAAGCCACGGTTTCCGGTTTGAGCACATGGCCTCGTTACTGATTGCAAATGCACGTGGGCAAAGTCCTGTAGCCAGGACAGAGCCCTGGGGTGCAGGAGTCCCATCTCCTTGACTCCCTAGGTGAAATGAGGGCACAGCCTCAGGTTTCCTCAGGAGATCTACAGTGTGAGGAGGCGATGGCGGACCTGGAGCAGAGCATGTCAGGAGTGTGAGGGAGGCATCCTTCTGTTTACTGTTTTGGGGCTTGTTTTGCTCTGGACACTGTGCTGTGTAAAAAACTCTCACTTCAATAACTTTATTGGCAAAAGAAAAGAAGCTGACGCGTTGGTCTGCCTAACACCCTACTCCCCACTCTTGCAAACAGCCCGATTTTCCTTTGGGAAAAATCATACCTCCCACGCTCAGAACCCACGTGTTCAATGGGTCTGGAGCAGTTCCATCCCCTCTTCTGCCCAGGGAGTGAAAACAAATTTTATAAAATAACCATACTGAAGAGAGGAAAAAATCTCACCAAATTGCAAACTATCCACATATGATGCAAAGCTGTGTAACTGAGGGAAAAGAAATGTAGCTACAAATACTTACATTAACACTTTAGATAAAAAGGAAAGTATTTATTTTATAGAAATAGAAAAACAAAAGAAGCACAAATAAAAACACCAAAGCAGAAATAACTTTAAAATTTAAATTACATTTATGTATTTCTGCGTGCGTGTGCACATGCACACTGCGATGCACATATGGAAGTCAGAAGACAGCTCACAGAAGTAGGCTCTCACCTCCCGCCACACAGGGTCTAGAGATGGGACTCAGGTGGTCAGCCTTAGCGGCCAGTGCCTTTCCTCACTGAGCCATCTTGTTGGCCCATAAATTTTTTTACATCAGAAGTGACAAATAAAGGTGATGTTTAATTCTGAAAAAAAAAAAAAGTGGAGCACACCTTCAGTTCCGACACTCAGAGGCAGAGGCAGGCAGATCTCTGAGTTTGAGGCCACATCCCGGTACAGCCAAGACTACACAGAGAAACCCTGTCTTAGAAAACAAACAAACAAAAACAAAAAAGAATAAAAAAATAAGGCAGCCAGGTCTTTAATATGTATGATTAAGGGGGAAAATAAAACTTTATAAAGACTGGCATATAAGTAGGGATGAGAGGGGAAATGATTCCAAGTATGCAGAGAAGTTAAAATAATCGCAGTTCTCTTTTTAATATTTCCTGTTTAAGTTCTCCTAAATATCTACATTTCTACCCATAGATTTGGACTATTCTCAACCTTGGTCCACAGAGCTTCTTTTTTGAAGAGGACAGGCATCACTGGAGAGATGAGAATAAGACACTAAGCACTTGCACTAAGTACTTGATGTAAGAGGCCTGCAGTGTCTCTGAGGCCACGCTGATTGATGTCTGTGGTCCACGCTGCCACCAGGGAGGAGCAGCTGCAGCCGACCATGCTGATGCTTATGATCTGTATTACTGTGGAAGGCTGTACAGATGTCCTTGGTCTGTTCTGCCACCTGAAGCCATGTTAATGTCCCTAGACCGTGCTGCTGTTGGGGACTGTGTTGGTGTCCATGACCCATACTATCACTTACTGACACAAAGGTGGATATCCGTGGTCAGTGCTGTCACCAGAAACCATGTGAAAGTCCGTGAACCATGCTCTGCTGACTGTGAAGGACAAGGAAGCTTCTTCTGCACTGGTATTGATGATGGAGGACTCACATTTGAGAGAAACATAGAAGACTTCTGTTCACAACCCCCCTACACACACACACACACACACACACACACACACACACACACACACACACACACACACACACACACACACCCCTAGAAGGAAGCCATTGAGGAGAACGCATACAAACTGTGGTGGGAAGGCTGAAGTGTGGCTCTCCACAGTAGATGGCTCTGGCAGGGTGCGGGTGGTGGGAAGGGCTCGCTTTTAAGGGCTGGCCACCGGAAGTGTGGTCATGTTCCAGTGACTGTACGGACAGCACAAACTGGACTTGGCTGGCTCTTTTGTTTTGTTTTGTTTGATTCTTTTTTTGAGCTACAAGAGTTAAGGGGGCAGATTTGGAAGGACTGGGAAATAAGGGTGATCAGGGTGCATCATGTAAAATTCCCAAATAATACAGATATGTTTAAAAAAAAGAGAGAGAGAGAGACTGAGTACTCAGCCCTCAGCAAGATATCTGTATCTGTTCCCTCCCCCACCTCCTCTCTGGCTCAGGGCACATTGAGGAAGAGGGGTGGAGAGAACAGTGAGTAAGAGGACAGACAGGAGCACTGCACCATACTGTCTTCTGACATACACGGCTGTGCCACACTGTCTTCTGACACACATGGCACACAAACTCACAGCAACTGAAGGAATCTACAACACAAGATCAAGCCAGCTAAAATCCTGGTACAGATGGGAGACGACCTGCAGGCTCCATACCACACTGAGGGGCTCTGGCAGTGGGTAGGTGCTGGGGAGGGAGAAAGAGTTCTCTATTGAGGATGTGGTCTCTGAAGTCCCCATGCTGTAGTAGACAGCCCACCCCACTCAGTCCTGGGCAGCACCACATGGGTTTGGTGAGTTACTTTAAAAAACTTGCATGAAATTGGAAGGGGCTGTGGAGGGGAATAAAAGGAGGATCTGAAGGCAGGAGATATGGGTAGGTGTGATCATATTTCATTGTATACATGCACGAAACTCTCAAAAATAAGGAAAAACATTAACAAGATAGATGAAATGAATGCTTGACAGAAATAGCTGTCTTCTTGAAGTTGTGTCAAGAAGACACGGTAAACTTTTTAATAACAAAAAAACTTTTCAATAACTAAAAAATAAAAAACATGGAGAAAGCTGCTAAGACTGAGAAGCATGACATCGGCCTGATTCATGACAGTCACCCATGAAGCCTCAGGAGGCAGCGGACACTGTTCCAGCATTTCAGAGCACAATGAAAGCCACAACGATCTGTAGTTCTTCTTTAGAACTGGTATGTCTGTTGTGGTAAAGCCTGGCAGACTTGGTGCAAGGGGCCATTGAGACCACCTGAAGAACGAACAGACCGTTGATAGTGCTCCCCACAGAGCCACAGAACATCTAACAGAAACCCCAACACCAGCTATGAGAAGCCCTCTTTTGAGCTGTTGGTCAGAGATATCCAAGAGACTTCCAAAATATTATAGACTACTGCTGTTATGTTTGGTTGCTCCTCAGAGGTGAAAGGAAAGTCCCCATTGTTGAAAACACCATACACTTTGGACATGTGACCCAGAGGACTCAAGCTAGATCTGACTCACAAGCCTCCTCCCTGAGGACTACCTTTCCAAAGACATGAAGCCACCAGCAGTCTTGCCCAGCTGTGATACTTATGAACCAGGACACTGAGCATCAAGGCATGATAAGCCTTAGGGAGCAGCAGACACACACCTTGGTGGTAACCAACAGCTTTCAAGCTGATCTTAGGACTAGCTCAACAAGAGGGAAATCACTCCTGGTCCTAGAAACTTCCCCGAGACTAAGTCATGGTTCTTAGAGGAGAATCTACAACCACAAGCACCACTTTACTAAACAACCTTTCTGCCCTCTCTGAGATGGTCCCTGAGCTTCGGAAGGAGGGGTCTAATGCAGGTATGCCATTGAGGGCTAAGCACTCCATAGTGTCTTACTCTCTTCATGGTGACAAATTGTGGGTCTCTGCTAGTTTTGATTTTAATTATGAAAGTTTTGGGTTCTCACCTGGGAAGTCAGACACAGGGAGACAGAAAAGACAGAAAGGGAACACGCACCTATCACTTAGCATGTGTACACTTGCCATATGGAGCTCAGAGGACAGCTGTTAGCCATTGTTATTTCTCTTCCACTGTGTGGTCCCAGGGATGAAACTCAGGTACTCAGGCTCTGCAACAAGCATCTTACCTACGGAGCCATCTCACCACTCCTCTACCTTTATTTCAATAAGATGGATTACTCAAAGGAGGAGTAATAAGCCTGGAAATTTTCACATTTAATTCTAATAATGCAGTATAATTTTTTCTATCTACTGTTTATGTGCATGGATCTACTCATTTCTTTTTGAGGTTATTTCCAGGTGTTTGATATTTCTTTCTTTCTTTTTTTTTTTTTTTTGTTTTTGTTTTTGTTTTTCGAGACAGGGTTTCTCTGTGTAGCCCTGGCTGTCCTGGAACTCACTTTGTAGACCAGGCTGGCCTCGAACTCAGAAATCCTCCTGCCTCTGCCTCCCAAGTGCTGGGATTAAAGGTGTGCGCCACCACCGCCCGGCTCGATATTTCTTGCTATACATTCTCCACATAATGACTGTTGGCACTGGTGTCTTAGCTTGAAGTTAACTCTATTATTAGGACTAATGGTTCTTCAGTTGGTTATCCTAAGCTGTTTCACTGCATAACTGTTACAGTAGCTAATCATGTTATCTGTAAACAGTGGCTCTCTCTCTCTCTCTCTCTCTCTCTCTCTCTCTCTCTCTCTCTCCCACCCTTCCTCCCCTCCCCCCTCTCTTTTTCACTACCCCTTCTTTGGTTACAGCATGGATATCATGCTCACAGGTCAAGGCTATGTGCAGCCGGGCTCTACACTCTTCAGATCCACCATTGAGGTGCACAGAATAGGGCTCAGAGAATCCAATTGGTGCCAAAGTTGAGGCTTTATTTGCACGCATGGGTCTTGTTCTGACCCTTAACGTCTATTGCGGGTGGAAGAGACTAGTTGCCCCTGCTGGTACCACCCCACTCCACAGCCACCCTGTGGGGCAGCACTAGCCACCCTCCTTTCTCTGAGTGCTCTAAAGAGTATCCAGAGGTGGAAACGTCATCAAAGGAAATGGAAGATGACTCCCAAAGTGAAAGGCTCAGAAACCTGCGCCTACATTGGGGAGAACAGGGGCTGCCACGTGCCAAGCAAAACACTCTCAAGCTTGTCTTTCCAGGGCTGGCTCTGAGATCTGCTACTGTGCACAGAAAGGCTCCCTGAACATCCCAGGCCATCAGGATCCCAGCCAGAGAGTGAGCTCACAGACGGCTGCTTTAGTCGCCAAAGTATTTTCCATTTCCCGTAACACACTCACAGATCTGTGGCCACTTGGTGCTTAGTCTTTAAGTACACCAAAAATAACAAAGCCATTGGCTTTATTCATGACTCAATGGAGACTGTAACCGACCCCGTGTTTTGGGCCTCCGTCATCAATTTCCCTGCATTCTCTGGGAAATGAGCGGCAGAGTTTTAGAGGTCTAGGTAGATCAACGCTGATTGCTTACTTTCTCAGAGTGGATCTTCCTCTGCTCTCTCAGCAGTGAAATCCTGAAGGTCTCTTCTACCTGCACTCGCTTATTTTTGGTTGTCAGGCTTAGAGGGTTGGAGTTCCCCTCTTTTCTTCACAGTGAACGGATACATAGATACATGCAAATCCCCTTCAGGAAGTTTTAGGAAAGCCATTTTTAGTGGCTGCGGGTGCAGTACAGCAGGGCCATCTCCTTGAGTCCCACCCTTCTCCCACTAGGGACTGAGCCTGCTGCTCAGCCAGATCTAGATGGCCCAGGCATGGCCTTGCTCCCCAGTACACTCCTATGGGCAGGGACTGCAACCCAACCAGCAGGGGTAGCCCGAAGAAACTAGTGTTGTGGCTGTTCTGCCACTGGGCCAGCACTGGCTAGATCAGGTTGCACACTGGAAGGCCTAACCACATCTGTTCCCCTTGTGTACCAGAACTCAATTTTCTTGGACGGTGACTCAGGACACTTGAACCCTGGGCTCGGGCCTCCTAGGCACCTCCGTGAAATCCATACTATTTCTTTGTCCATTCATCCAGCACCCCTTTTACCCCATTTTGCCTCCCTTCCTAACAGCACACTGCTGTTCCAGTAGGATTTGCTGTCCACACTGGTCATCAGGATACCCTTGCTACATGATCAGAGGATGCTCTGGGGTGAGGGGAACAGCCACAGTGGCTGGGAAGCACGGCTGCTGACCACCAAAGTTGCAAGGACACAGTTCAGTTGGTGATGTCCACTGTCACTGGGCAAGGGTATTGATACTACAGATATTCAGAGTGCCTCCCATATCCTAGACCTAGGGGTAGAGCACCAGACAGGGCATAGCCCCTGATCTCAACAGTCTGATGAAGAAAGGCGTCTGAAAAAGGGCACAAACATATGAAGCATTAATATCCTTAGATGAGACAGAAGATGGGTTAGTTGTGTCCTTGACATCTGTGGTGTTTGCTAAGGTGCCTTCTCTGCCTTCACCTGTCTAACTCCAGAGGGTGGCCTGCTTCAGTCACTGGCCTCATAGGATTCCAATGAGGGAAGCTGGTGGCTGCAGTAATGTCTGATGCTTAAAATTCCACATGTACACTGGAGGGAAGCTGTCAGGACGCCAGGCGTCTGTGTTCAAGATCCAGCATCCTAATTTATGACTGATTTGGTTACTGCCCATAGCTTCTGAGGTCTTCGTGGAGACTAAGGGGCTGCCAGAGTATCTGAAGAGAGTGGACATTCAGTAAAGCTACTTGAACAACAGCAACAAGAGTGTTAGAAGGGAATGGAGATGTGTAACTACCCTCACAGAGCCTCCCTCAGCTTAGTTGCTACTAAAATTCCTGTAGATAAGAGAGAGCAGGCCTCTCATTCACTGAGACGGTGAGTGTGGGTGTGTGTTATTGCTAAAATCTATAAATAAGCTCAACACACTTTAGTGCAGACGTGCAGGACCGAGACTGAGTGACTCTGGGCCTTGTCTCTCTAAAGGGAGATCATTTGGGCCTGTCCTTTTTATAAAAATTATTTATTTATTTATTTTATGTATATGAGTACACTGCAGCTACACAGATGGTTGTGAGCCATCATGTGGTTGCTGGGAACTGAATTCAGGACCTCTGCTTGCTTTGGCCCCACTCACTCCATCCCAAAGATATGTTAGATATATTAAATCTAAAGTACACTGTAGCTGTCTTCAGACACACCAGAAGAGGGCGTCAGATCTCATTACGGATGGTTGTGAGCCACCATGTGGTTGCTGGAATTTGAACTCAGGGCCTCTGGAAGAGCAGTCAGTGCTCTTATCCGCTGAGCCATCTCACCAGCCTGGGCTTGTCCTTACTCTCAGAAATTCAGGGCTAGAAGACTACGCAGCTTGGGCATTGCCTATGGGCTGCCGGGCAGGAGCTGACATGGGCCTCTGGCGTTCTTTGTGCTCCTCTGCTCACATGCACTTGTGGTTGCTACTGGCAGAAGAGGATGGGAGTGTGTCCAGAGGGAAACCCAAATGCCTGTCTGCTGATAAACCTCAAAGCCCCATAGATTTCACCACATCCAAGGATACAGTCCATGGGAAGAAAACCCAACAAAGGGACCTGGAAAATTACCACTAACTCATGGGCTGCAGAGAGTGAGAGGCCACAGAAGTAGAGTGCTTTGTCTCCTCAATAGCTTGGTCCAAGCTCTGGGACAGAGTATTAGAAATACAGCTCAAAGTCGGGCAGTGGTGGCGCACGCCTTTAATCCCAGCACTTGGGAGGCAGAGGCAGGCGGATTTCTGAGTTCGGGGCCAGCCTGGTCTACAGAGTGAGTCCCTGGACAGCCAGGGCTACACAGAGAAACCCTGTCTCAAAAAACAAAAACAACAACAACAAATTAAAAAAAAAAGAAATACAGCTCAAGAAGACAAGGCTTCTGGAATAGGCAAGCGGCAGAGATGAAAGTGTAAGATGGGGCCGAGGGCTAACAAGAGTTAAAGCACAGCTCAGAATTAAGGCAGGAACAACCTGCCTAACGTACACGGAGCTTGGGCTTGGATCCCGAGCACTTCAAAAACAAACAAACAAAAAACCCCTCAAAAAACCAAAACAACCTTGGAGCCAAAACAACATCAGAGGAACAAGGAACCAAGTGGGCACCATGGGAAGCTGCGTGGGTGTGGAAGGCCAGCCTGGTAAGTCACACCAGTGCCATGGAAAGGGGCAAGGAAGGCAACCTCTATGAGGAAATGGGGGGCCTGGGAACAGTGAACCAGGGCACAGCCTGTCCCCCAGAAGAACTTAGCCTGTTCCAGGAAAGAGCCTTGCTAGACATGTCCTGGCTAAACATCTAAAGCAAAATAAAACCAAAAGTGAACAAACAAGTCTAGAGAAAGGGAAAACCCCAAATCCATGGAGGTGACCCCTGGTCCTCCAAGCAAGATTTGGGCTCTCTTTAGTCTGCTCCCACTGAACCTCATATTCCACCAGATTGGCCGGGAAATTAAATAGCCCATACTGGTCCTTCCTGTATGAGAAGAACGCAGGAAGAATAGTTTATCTACAAAATGTTAGTACGTGTTGGGTGATTCGCCAATTGCTTTAATTCTTTGGTTTATTTATATGTTTGTTTGTTTGTTTGTTTTGAGATAGGGTCTCAGCCGGGTGGTGGTGGCGCACGCCTTTAATCCCAGCACTTGGGAGGTAGAGGCAGGTGGATTTTTCTGAGTTCCGAGGCCAGCCTGGTCTACAGAGTGAGTTCCAGGACAGCCAGGGCTACACAGAGAAACCCTGCCTCGGAAAAAAAAAAAAACAAACCAAAAAACCAAAACCAAACAATGAGATAGGGTCTCAAATAGCCCAGACCATGTTACAGATAGTGACCTTGAACTACTGACATTCCTGCTTCCACATCCCATGTCCTGGGATTATAAGCCTGTGCTACCATTCCCAGCTTCATTTTTTTTTAAAGAAGAAAAATATTTTCCCTTACTAATTATGGTACTTAGGTATTAAAGACTCAAAAAAGTACTGTATGATTTCCGATAGCATAAAATGTGGTCAATGCTCATTTTTTCCACCTAAATTCATGGAAGTATAATTCATTGCAGACCAAGGCAGTTGACATCAGTTTCTGAATTTGCCATTAGTGGGTCACATCTGAGGTGTACAGCTTTGTCAGAGGTCTGGGAAGGCTGGCAGGCTGCCCACACCACTGGATCATAAAGCAAGCACTCACAAAGCTTTGAGGGCTGCATGTGACCTGGGGGATAATGGCAGGCTCTGAGGATGGATGTTGCTGACATACAAGGTAGGCCATTTCTGTGAAGAGCAGTTTCTGGTGTGGCAACAGTACTCTGTACCTGCTTCCTATGTGGAGAGCAAGGGTGGGAAGCAAGAGTGCCCATAGCTGCCCATTCCCTTCAGGAAGCATCTATTGAAGCTGATGACAGTGTGGATCAATGCATGGCCTAGGGCTGCCAGTAAGGAGATTCTCACGGTGAGAAACAAGTAACTGGCTGCAGGGGACACTGAGTTGGAAAGACCACAGTCTACACACAGAGTCCCCGGGAGAGTTAGGGCTCAAAGGAAGCTCCCATCCCAAGAGCCCAGCCTTAGAACACGGAGGAAGCATGGCTACAGGCTAGCAGAAGCTAGGGGTGGGGTTGGACACCACTGAGCTTGGAGCTGAGACCTACACCTGCACTATTTCATGGAGTCCTGATTCTTACAGAAGGGAAAAATGAGGCTCCGAGGATCTAAGCGGCTAGTCTAAGGTCATACAGTGAGTGTGGACAGACAAGACGGTACCCTGGGTCTGACTCTGCAGTGTAAGAGCTGAACCACGGGCAGCTATGTTTTATTCTGCTTTATTCTGGCTCTCTGCGACCATTAGCCCTATGCCATTGGAAGACTGGCCCTGAAGCAGATCCTGGGCCTCAGAGAACTGTCTCTTTAGCTGACCTACCTACGGCCTGCAAGGGAAACATTTCCCTCACTGACCGTGTGGAGGACACTGACTTGGAAAGGCAGGAGGGCCTTCCAAAGTCTCCCTAGCTAGCAGTCAGAGGAGTCATGCTTTGGTCCAGGCTAGCTGCAGTCCTACCTTCTGCCGGCCAACCATGGCTAGTAGCTCCAGGGGTCCTCCTGCTTTTCAGTCCTGAACTTCCAGTTTTGCATCGATGCCAGGTACAGGGGCCCATGGTTCCTGACCTGCGTGACCTTGAGTTTAGTTCTGGAGGGTGGAGCCATAGAAGACTGATGTCCTTCTGGGGACTAGAAATGGCTCTGGCCAGCATAGGTCCTATGACTCAGTTCCAAGTGTGTATATAACCAAAAATTCAGAAGCAAGAGCTGAATTATAGGTGCTGTTGACTTCTGGGGCCTGGCACCTCCAGGTTGCTGGGCACAGGTATTCAGAACCAAAGGTTTCCTTCAAGAAGAGCATCCACATGGGGATTAGCACTGCCTTGCAGGCACCTTACAGCCCAGCCCTGGGAGATCTCTTATCTCAGGCACTGGAAGTCAACAGTAAGACACCATTAGGGACCAGTGAGCAGGCTAGGCTTGGGAGCGGAAGGCCAGCCAGGCTCATGAAGGACAGCAGCTGCTCCAGGATCAAGTGACTTGTGGGAAGCCAACCTAGAATGGGTGGGGCCCTGGAGCCAAGAGGTCTATGGGGAGAGCCAGCTCCCTTGGTTTGTTCCCAGTGACCTTAGGACACTTCGCCGGCCCTCTACCATGTTTTGGCCTCAAGAGCAAGAAACCAGAGATGAGGGCTTCTCTCCTGCAAGGCAAGGATGAGATGAAGCAAGGTGTGGACCTCGCCACCACTGCACAGCTCAGTAATGCCTGAGCACTGCTGGTGACAACAGTAGAAACAGAGGGCCTGGGTTGCAAGGAATGGACGCATGCCTTGGCTTCTGCTCCCCACCACAGCATGCCTTAGCTTCTGTTCCCTGCACCATAACCCCTTTCCATGGCCCCACATCTTGCTGTGTCCAAAAGAAGGGGCTCCTCCCTACCCAACCGCCTTGGGATGTACCAATATTCCCAGGAAGGGGAGGTCCCTGTGGCTAGCACAAGGAGCAGGGAGACCTGAGATTGACCAGGATGACCAGAGGTAACCTCACCTCTCTGGGCATCAAGTCATCTGCATGTTTGCTCCGCTCCTAGTACATTCTGAACATGAAATGGGATAATCTCAGTAAACTGTCAGGGTATCTGGCATACGGTATTTCATTCGTTCAGTAATATATTAATTTTTTCATTCACCAAGCAGTTGGTGGAAACAAACAGACTCCATTTGCCAAGTCTCTGGCAAGTTCTATCCCAGCTCATACACAATAGTGAGACACCACCATTTCTGTCTGTCACTAGCTGAGCACTGATGACATGCCTGCATGTATTTTTTCTCCCTCCCATGAAAGACCCACAGCCAGCAGGGAGTTGGCCCCATGGGGATGTACATAAAGCACCCCAGGTAGGTCATAGCTGGGGAATCCTGCTTCATCAGAACTGAAAATTAATCTTGTAAGCAAGAGAAACTCTGCATACACCAAACCTAGGTAAGAACTGTTCAGCCTCCCACAAAATGTTCTTATTTCTAAGATGTAGACTCTCAGAAAGTATCATATCATGCATGAGTGGCCTGGTTCCTGATGTGCTTGTTTCTGTGAGATGGCTTGGGCACTGATAGGCTGGTTACTAGTGTTTAAATGCACCATCACAAACCAGAGTCTCTGTGCTTAGCACCTGCAGGATAACTCAACCTTGGAAGGTTATTTTGAGAGTCAGAGCTACCTTATGAAAGTTTTCAATAAATCAATAATAATGAGAAACGTAAGAGCAGCTGCTACCGCATCAGGGAGCATCCCTTAGTGTTTCCTATTTCCCAAACATTATGCTAAAAGCCTTTCCATTCTTTAGTCAACAATGTCTTGAGGAGGCCACTGTTCCTCAGGCCAGCAAAATCCCTGCAGGGCCTACAGAGGTGTCAGGTAGTAAATGGCATGGCGCGGTATAACCAAGCTGTGATGGTATAAAGGGGAAGTCCATGCTTTGCTCCAGTTAGTGCCATTACACAGATTTGCCAATTAAGGAAAACAGGACATATAGCATATCTGAAAGCCAGAAACTGTCAAGTGGCTGAGCCAGGTCCCAGATCTCATTCTCGAGCCACCATGCCTGTGGCTACATCAGAGTTCAAGAGCACCTACAGAGGGCCTACAGAGTCACTGAACAAGGCAAACAGGAAGATGAGACTACAAGGTGATGTCTGAGCTGGGCTGGGGTGTAGCTCACTTAGTAGAGTGCCTGTCTAGCATGCCAAGCGTGGTGGGGTAAGCCTATAATCCTACAATTCTAGAAGACAAGAAATCAAAAGTTCAAGGTCATTCGTTGACTCTTTAGTGAAGGTGAGACCAGCCTGGCATATATCAGGGTCTGTCTGAGAGCAGCAATACTTGCTGTCCCTCTATGCTGCCCTCCTGGCTGAATGACAAAGCTGGGAAGCTTGCTTACTTATGGTCACCTTGCCCTGGAAGCAGCCATCAAGAGGATGGAGGTCTCTGCAGCCTTTAGAAGCAGGCAAATGAACTTAGGAAACTTCCTGCCCAATTAGGGAAGACACTCCTACCAGGGTGTCTTAGAGGAAGCCTGGGTGTCAGATGCAGGGCATCACAGGGCCTAGTGGGTGAGTGTTGTCCTGGCTCTCAGGTCAGTTTTGTGGTCTGTGAAATGGTGAGAGCTAAGTCTGTTGGGAGGCTGCCAGGAGACCACACAGACAAAGCACTCTATGTAATTAGTGTTGGGCATGAAGCAGGAGGTGTCCTGAAGGTCATGGTGGTCCTCTCCAAAACCATCAGATTTGTAAGCACAAATGGGAGCATCTGGAGCATAAGGTGGATGTTGCGTTCATTTTGTGTCACTATTTCTGCTTCTGAAATGTATAGATTCCTTCGTGGCTTTTTTTTTTTTTAAACCAACATAGCACCCTGCATAATTGTATTCTTTAAAAACATTTTTAGATTACTTTATATTTATGGGTGTTTTGCTCTCATGTATGTCTGTACATCAGATGTGTGCTTAGTGCCCATGGAGGTCAGAAGGAACGTTGGATTTCCTGAAACTAGTTATAGATGATTGTGAGTCACTATGTGGGTCCTGGGAATCAAACCCTGGTCCTCTGCAATAACAGGAAGTGTTCACAACCTTTGAGCTGACTATCCAGCCCTCAATTATCGTATTCTTAATAGAGGCAACACACATGTGCGCGTATACACACACACAAGCAGACACACACACACACATCATAAAATTGACCACTAGTGGCATTTAGCCTGTTCTAAGTGCTGGGTGTTTCCATGCTTCGTACACTATGAATGGTGCTGCCATTAGCAAATTATTTGTGTTTTTGATTCTTTGGGGAATATGCTAGGGGTGAATTGTTAGCTCAAGCTGCTACCGCCTTAGTTTTCCTCTGTGAAATTGTGGATTTGCCAAGATAAGCACATTAAGAGAAACAGGTATCAAAGTAAGAGAGCTTGCACTGTCACCTGTGATCATCAGGACAGGAGTGTGTGGCCCTCAGAAGTTCAGCACAGGAGCTCCTGTGCAGCCCACTCACGTGGCTCTCGCTGGGCTGAGGTTACCTGAAGATCAAAAGTCCTTTTGACAGGGAGGGTCCAACTTCTAGTCACAAAAACTTGAGGCACAAGCGACAGAGGTGGCATGGAAGGAGTAAGGCTTCTGTACTAGGACTTGGGAATGGAGAGCCCTGGAATTGACCAGGGTGAGACCAGAGCCAGCTCCCTGGGAGGGCTGATAAGCAAGGCCATCAGGAGCTCCATCTTGATCATTAGGGAGTGCCTAGGAAGAAAAGAGCTGGTTTTGGTGGGGACTCTTCTATCTCTGCCTTGAATCATCCGTCATGTGTTAACTTTGATGTGCTCTAGAATTCACATGAGACGCAAACACTCTCCCTAGAGTCTGCATTCATGCTGGAACCACCTTGAACAAATAAGAGATGTCTCCAAATCTATTTATAGTTTAAACATCTTTCAACTGTCTTTCTTTTGAAATGTCGTGTTGTAACTTCCACCCAAACAAGGCAGAATGTCCATAGCTGCTTAGGGCTCCATGCTGGGGTGTCAAGGGCACCATGGTATGTGGCCAGGGCTGTGCTGGGCTGGGGTGGGGGGTAGGGTACAGCAACTCTGAGCAGAGTGAGAGACAGAGAGATGCAAATGGAAAAATATAACCCGCCATGTAAAAGCCATTACATCACTAATTGAAAACCAGCCCAACGCTGAGAGCTAAGGCAGCTGTGGAGAAACGGGAAACACCAATCCAGCAGGATGACAGGGCGAGAGCTTTGTGGAAAGTTCTAGGGATTCCAAAGCCAGAAAGAAACAGTATCTTTTGACTAAGTAATCCCACCCCTTGGAATTTATTCTGAGAAGTAATTCTGAAAAGAGATGTGTGGAGAGAGAGAGAGAGAAAAGAAAGCATCTTAGGCATAAAAGTAATTTAGTGTGTAAGAATTTACCAACAACAAAAATAAAAGAGAAACTGGAGATGTTTTGATGTCAAACGGCCTGGAAATAGCTAAGAAAATTAAAGCATAGGACAGAATGGGAACACCAGATTCTAGGGGGTGGAATTTTAAGTGCTTTAAAATTTCTACCACATTGGTACACAGCTGTGTGTGAATTTACAAACTGGATTCATCTTTAAGATGAACCTGTTTGTAGTCACTGATATTTACTGTTCTCTCTCTCTCTCTCTCTCTCTCACACACACACACACACATGCACACACACACACACACGCACATACACTCATGCACACTCATACATATACACACACACACGTACCATACTAAGGGACTAAAAGCTGTGAAGAACAGTGGTTTCCTCCCTGAATACCAGGGACTGCCACGCCCTCTGATCTGTTACTGAACTGGCTGGCCATCACGTTCCTAAAACGCATGTGGCTCACGTAACTCCTGGGTGTGTAGATGGACCCCACCCGAACACTGTGCAGTGCCCTCTGTCCATCATTCAAACATGCCTCATTCAAACATGATTCCCTGCCAAGTATGTTAGCTCCGTCACCTGAACAGTTCAATGGTTCTCCTGAGCGTGGCTCTGAGGTCCTGTGGTTCCACCTCTGCAGTCCATGAGCTCTTGGCGATGATGCACTGTACAGGAGATGGTCAGCAACTCTTCTAGATATTTTGACCCTACACTCAGAGCTTGGGACCCATGTGCCCAGGCTGCTCAGTCAGGACAGTTGACAGTCTGTCTACTCCCTGTTGGAGAAACGCCATTCCATACAAGGAGGGGGGCGGGTTTCCTCTTCTTCTTACACCTACAAACACCCCAGCCTATTAGCCTGACCTCCCTAACCTGTGTGCACCAGGCTGTAGGCTGTGGACACTGAGAGCAACTCCGGGCTGGCCTTTACAAGCAACTGAGACAAACACCAGGTGCTGGAGTGGCTGTGACTGTGCACCAAATGACAAGTTTGGATGGACAGGTTTTACTCCAAGGTAAACACGGTGAAGATTTATGTTGGATTTTCTATATTTAAAATATTTTTTAGGGCTGCCAAGATGGCTCAGTGGGTAAAGAGCTTGCTATACAAGCCTAGCTACCTAAACTCAATCCCCAGAGCCTAGGAAGGTTTAGAAGGAGACCTAATACTGCAAATCTGTCCTCTGATGGACATCAAGTGCTTCTGTTGGCACTCATGTCTTCTCATAATAAAAAGAAATTAAAACAAATGTATTTTTTAAATATAATAAGAAAACCACTTTAAAATATGGTAGCAAATGGCTGCCTCATCCTCACAGGGTTGGGGGAGGGGCATCATACCATGCTCTGCTTACACCGAGGCCTCCCTTTCTCCAGGAAACGATGCTGAGAGTCAGCAAAGGCAAAACACAGACAACAAACTAGCAACAACAACAACAAAAAGCCTGGCAGTCTCTGAGAGGCCCCAAAGTTTCTTGTTGAAGTCTCTCTCACCGGCCCCGAGAAACTCTGGGGCCCTGACCTGTGGTCACACAGGGCTCTCTGGCAGCGGGCAGGTTGCTAGATGACATGAGGCAAACAAGAGCCGGAAACCCTTAAGGGGTTGCTGAGCAAGGAGGCAAGCCAGCGAGGGAGGGAGGGAGGGAGGCAGCTTCACATGGCTATTGGCTGGATGAGCTTGTAAAACTGAAAACATCTCTCTAGCTAAGTTAGTGATTTCAGTCTGGATGGAGGCTCAGGATGGCGTCACTTCCCACTTCCTCGTTTCTCCAGTAGAGCTCAGGAATTAATGGTAGGTTCGAATCCCTTTAAACTGCTACCTTTAAACCTGGGCACTTCTCCTGTGTGGTATCAGCCAGGAAAGCCCCACTGTGTGTCCATCACAGGGAGCAACTCCCCAAGGCAGCAGGAAGAAACAGCCAGCGTAGAACCTTGCTCTCCTCAGTGGGCCCACAGTCCACAGCACAGTCTGCCCTTCTGCCTCCTCACTGCCCTTGACAGAGCTGCTTGTCCCTGTGCCTTCCTCACACATAGTCTAGGCTCTGGCCCCTATCTGTCTGTACCAGGTTCCCTTCTCTAACACTCCACTACCTGCCTCTGCCTCTCACAGCACAGCACAGCACAGCATATCACACCACACCACTCTTGGGTCTCCTTAGCTGCTTCTCTATCTCAATGTCTATATCACAGATTTTTAAAGAACATTTTTTAATGAAATGGGAAAATAATGATCATTCCAGAAAATACAGTATAGCAAGGCTGCCTATCATTGTACCTCAGGACTACTCAGTCTCAGGATTTGGGCAGTCCTGCATGTGGCTACATAAATGCTCTTTGTGGTCCCTGGGGAAGTGAGAGGGTCTCAGCCTGGGTGGGCACAGCAGCACAGGGAAGGCCCAGGAAGTGGACATGGACTGTGGGGTCTGGACAGGATCAGAGCTGTCACTTTACAAATGTGCCACAGGTCCAGAGCCGGGTGACAGATAATCGCTGCTGAACATCTGACCCTGTCCATCAGGACTGACCTGCCTCCCTGCCTTCCAGAAGCCAACTCTCAAAGCAGAGCAGGGCTGGCCTCCCTCCATGAGAAGGGAGAACTGGAGAAAGCCTTCCTCTGCTCCCATGGACTCTGTGCCATGCAGTGATGACAGTAATAATAACTGTGGTGACCACTGTGTGGAGTCACTATGCCAGCATGGGGCCAGGTCTTCAACGTGTGGGTGCATCCCAGACAGGTGGAAGGGAAATGTGGACTCCTGTCTGTTTTAATATGCACTTAAAAACCCAATAGCTCATCAGTTCCTTGAACAGATATCAATAACACAGACTTGAGGAGCCGGTTACCAGAATTCGGGAGGATGGCTATGAATGGTCTCGAATGCACTGTGCTCTTACTGACCCGACTCACAAGCTGCTCTGCCTATGAGGAGGGCAGACAGAGGTCAGGGCTCAGTGCGGGAAGCCTGGTGCCAGGCCTGGAAATGAAAGTGGTGAGAGTGCCTGCATAGTGCCAGCGTTTGGGTCTCCACTGCCCGGCCCCCTGTGGAGGAGGCAGGGCCTTCGTCCCTTCTCCTTTGCCTGTGCTCTGCTAATCCACTCATCTTAGCCCATCTACCAGACACAAGTCCAGGAAAGATGCCCTGACACTGGGCCAGGCCACCAGTCATTACCTCTTCTCCTGGCTTGCCCACTGGCTCTGCAGCTCTCAGCACCTGTAGGCTGTGCAGCACGGCTGCTTGTGTAGAGAGGCTGGGCTCAGGGGTGTCTGTGCAATTGCTGGTAAGGTTCTTGCCTGAGAAGGGGCCTGAGTAACACAGCACCAGGGGTGTAGGCCTTGGCCCTGGCCCTGAAAACAACAGCCTAGGAATAGCAGCCTGGCCACTTCTTATGGCCATAGGCTATGCTAGCAGCTGCTGGGCACGGGAGCAAGGAGTGACTTGTTAATTCTTGCCTGCCCAGTCTGCCTCATGTCATCAGAGGACAGTGTGACCCACCTCCTGGCCAAGCCCAGACAACATACTGCTGGCCCTAAGGTCTGGCCTCAGCCCTCAGGGAAGGATCTTCTCCCATCTTTCTGGGAACAGTGCTGAGACTCAGGGGGAGAGCTCTAGCAGGAAATTATAGGAGGGACAGAGGGACCTGGGAGCCTACAAATGCACAACTGGGAAATCTCACATCAGCCTAGGACCAAGCCAAGGATGAAAAAATTGAATTGAGATTACATCAAAGTTTGCAGTCACTGTAGAGGCTTCCCAGCAATGCTCACTGAGAACATCAGGATTGGGCTCCTGAGGGGAGCTACTGGGGCTGAGCTGCTGTAGGTTCTATACTGGACACGCCCTGCTCATGTGGCCCTCTGAGGAAAGTGAGTCAAGCATATAGACTCTGACTTGCTGGTGGACTCCAGGTCACACAGGGAGGAAGGTGTGGAGATGCAGAACCATTGGATGGATAACTGTTTTGGGACATTATAGTTCTAAGAGCTGGCACAAAGGGCTTTCTTTTCAGGTGCATCTACCATCGGAGGATGAGGACTTTGCGGGCTCATCTGTGGCCCATTCCCCGGGGGGGAATCTGTGTATTTTGTACTAGCATTGTGTTTAGTAGTGGTGGCTTGATGGCATTTTTTAAAGATATATTTATTTATTTTATATATCTTTAGACACACCAGAAGAGAGCATCAGATCCCATTACAGATGGTTGTGAGCCACCATGTGGTTGCTGGGAATTGAACTCAGGACCTCTGGAAGAGCAGTCAGTGCTCTTAACTGCTGAGCCATCCTTCCAGCCCCAGCTGATGGCATTCTTAATCATATACAATACAGTACAGGATTTGGTTCTGGCTTCTTGCTTCAACTCTGCCCCCATGAACAATGCAGCCAGATACACAATCCCTACTTTGATTCATGGCTGGTGTGACGGTTCTATATGCTTGGCCCAGGGAGTGGCACTATTAGAAGGTGTGGCCCTGTTGGAATAGGTGTGTCACATGTGAGTGTGGTCTTTAAGACCCTCATCCTAGCTGCCTGGAAGCCAGTATTCTGCTAGTAGCCTACAGATGAAGATGTAGAACTCTCAACTCCTCCTGCACCATGCCTGCCTGGATGCTGCCATGTTCCTGCCTTGATGATAATGGACTGAACCTCTGAACCTGTAATCCAGCCCCAATTAAATGTTGTCCTTATAAGAGTTGCCTTGGTCATGATGTCTGTTCACAGCAGTAAAACCCTAAGACAGAAGTTGGTACTAGGGACTGGGGTATTACTGACCATGTTTTTGTTTGGAAGAATGTGGATTTTGGGACTTTGGATTTGGAAAGCAGTGAAGTGCTTTAACTGGAACTTAATGGGCCATTCTAGTAGGAATATGGAAGACTTTGTTGCTGAGAGTGATTTGAACTGTGCAGACCTAGCTCAAGAGGTTTCAGTGGAGAAGAATTTCAGTACGTGGCCTGAAGACTGATTTTGTGGTATTTTGATGAAGAACATGGCTGGTTTTTGCCCTTGTCTGAAGAGCCTACCTGAGGCTAAGAGATTTATATTAATTGCATTGACAAAGGAAGTCTCAAAAAAGTCCAGCAGAGACATTGTTCTCTGGTTAGATTTCATGAAGAGTGTTTGAACAAGTGTAGCAAGCTTAGAAAGGAAAAATATAAAATATATGGTTTAAATATTAAAGGGAGTAGAATGGAGCTGAATCCTATGTTCTGGGAGATAATAGATTAAGGGAGTAGTAGTTTGGGGCAAGATCCCACCCAGCTAAATTTAGGTCCAGGCTTGGTAGTACACATCTTTAATCCCTGGAGATAGAGTCAAACAGATCTCTGAGTTCAAGGTCAGTCTTGCACAGAGCAAATTCTGGGTGAAGAAAAGCTTAAGTCCAGGTGTGGTGGTACACACTTTTAATCCCAACATTGATAATGTAATAGAACAAGGGGATCATGTTCCAGTCCCAGCAAGCAGAAGAACTCAGCTTTGGCCATGTGGCTCTGGCTTTAAATTCCAGAACAGAAGGGATTACTGGGACAACTGATGCTGGTTAGCTGGAGCTAAGAAATTAGCAGTGATTAAGAAGAGTCCAGACTCACTGAGGTGAAATCTTCTGGCAAGTGTTTTCTGAGAGCACAAAGAATCTGTGTTCCAGAGATAGCCAAGGTTGTACCTCATGCTGCAGCTGTACTTGGCAGTGTGTAAGAGTGACCCAGGTGGTACTGGGTCTGCCAGGGGCAGGGAAGGGTGTGACTGACTTGAGTATGATAAAGGGTCCCTTACTCAGAAAAATGGCTTCTCTAGACACAGTGTGATTTCTGAACCTGTAATCCAGCCCCAATTAAATGTTGTCCTTATAAGAGCTGCCTTTTCACAGCTGTAAAACCCTAACTAAGACAGCTGGGCTTGCTTGTTGGTAAAGGGCACCTTCTACTTGTTCTAACATTCAAGAACGTTCTATAGAGTAGTATGTTACACCACAGAGAGTTTCTATTCATGAAAGAGGCACACTCACCATGTCAGTGGTCCCTCTGCCTGGGCCAGGCCTCCTCACTCTTCAGGTCAAGGCCCTGAGCATCCCTGCAGAACTCTCCTACCCTGACACTGGGTTAGCATGGCCACTGGAAGCTCCTGGAATCTTTCCTCTCCTTTGTGATGCTCAACCACTGTAGGATTAAGAAATCTGTCCTCAATGCACTAGTGACTATTGTCCTCTGGGGGCCATGTATGAGCTGACATCATTATTCCATGATTCCTTTAGGAGGCCCCTATTCATGGAAATATCTGGGGTCTAGAAATGAAACAACTTGCTTAAGTTTAAGGCCTGAGCATGGCAGAGGGGACTGAAGGCCATATCTATCCAATCCCTTTACCTCTCTCCACTGTTTATTCAACACCTGCCCTAACTGGGCATCAAGCACAACAAAGTCCAGCCCTCCCCTGATCACAGCATCTCCTCAGCACCCAGCCCAGGCAGAGTTCATTAAAAGGTCTCAGGAAATGTTTCTTCAATGACAGAAGACACACAGACTAGAATCCTTTTGGTTGCAATTGATGGACATCATCTGGAAGCTGCCAACTAGGGAGAAAGGGTCTGTCTTAACCCTGGGTGACCCACAAGACCAGAGACAGCACCACAAAAATCAGGAGCCTGACAGCTATGGTGGTGAGCAACAGGAAAGCTGGTGGCTGACTGGCTGCATGCTCCACACTGCTGTCTTTCACAGGACTGGCTTCCTCCTCATTCACACACACTCCATGTCACTGAGGCTATGCAAGCGACATTTGTAATGTTATGTCCTCAGAGCTCAATAATGAAGGACAAGCATCTTCTCTCCCTTTGCTTCAGGATTCCACTGGCCTGGTTGCAAGTACCAGAGTATACAGAGGATGGAGTGATGATTCTCATGGGCCATGGGTTTGGGGAGATACGATGTGTGATTTGACTCTAGTGCCACCATATGTGTGGTGATTGGACCAGATGGATCAGACGCCCTTCTAGGGTCAGTGGTGGATAAGAAAACATTTACCCCCTGGGTAGCCTTAAACAGGCCACAGTCTCACAAAGCTACACAGGTTTAGGCTTTCTGTTTAAATCAACTACTGTTAATTACAGGGTAGTCAAAAATTCATACACAACCTAAGACTGAAATAAAAAAAGTCCTCGAAACCAGGCATAAGAGCTTGTACCTACATCCCTGAACACAGGAAGCTGGAGTACTGGAGCCTAGGAATTCAGGACCAGCCTGGGTGACATCAGATGCCCTGACTACATGCTTTCCTGCGGCCATGTGTTCCCACAGCCAACCACTGAGGATGTCCTCAACTTTGTCGTCTACTGGTTTCTACTTCAAAAGTCACCACTTCTTCCCCCCATGGAGGATGACCACAGGATGGAACACGGTAACCAACAGTCCATGGTGTACCTTGTCTGCCAGGGGCAGGGAAGGGTGTGACTGACTTGAGTATGATAAAGGGTCCCTTACTCAGAAAAATGGCTTCTCTAGACACAGTGTGATTTCAAATCAGGAGATGGTGAAGGGAGCACTCACTCATATGAAGTCTCTTGGGGACCAGGCAAGCTCTGCATTCCCCATATACTCTTGCTTGCATCTGATGATCACCTTACTGTAGGTGCATTTCCAACCACAATACCTGCAGTGAGCCAGAACCGAGGAGGCGGTCTGAGAAGGGCCCCAGCAGTGGGCCAGAAGGAGGGTGGCTCCCAGCCAGGGGCTTCTAGACTGCCACCCCTCCTACATCAAGTCATCTGCACTGTTTAGGACCTGCCCACTGGAGAGGCTAGGGGTGGGGAGGAGCTCTAGTTCATTTGGGTGTTGCTGTTGGGTAGTTCTTTTTTGGCTCCTCGGTGGCGGAGTGGAGGGTCCCTTGGACAACGGCAGGCCTCTAGACAGCTGTAAGAAGTTCCGGAGGCCAGACCAGGTAGTCAGAGAGAATGATCTAGGCCATCACATGTTCAGTTTGTGTCCACTAGGGTACAGACAGGAAATAATCAATTGCTTCTTTCCACGTACGCGCCTCAGCTGTGCTGTGTCGTCAGTCTCCTCTCTTCTTCTGGGCAGCAGGCCCCTAAATGAAATGTAGGCTGCATTCTGTAACTTTGCAGTCACTTACTGGTATCATAAGAGTCTCACGGCAAAACTTCAAAATGTAAGGTTTCACCCTGTTTATTTGAAAACCTGACCCAAATTCAACCCAAAGTTCACTGCCCTTCGCCTTTTGTCCCCTCCCCCCACCTGCCATCTATTTATAGCCTAGGAATGGGGGTGGGGCAGGGATGCAGGAGGACCTGAGGAAAAAGCTTCTGTCCTGAATTCGCCAAGTCTCCTGCCCTGGTTTTTTGGACTTTCCTAGTCCCTTCAGACTGACATTCTTGCTGCAGGTGGCCCCGCTCCGTCAGGGTCTACACAGGCAGTGATCCAGGTCTCCTAAGGCTGTGTTGGAGTTTGTCCTGGCTACTCTATCACCAAAGGCTAGCCTTTCCACTGATGGTGCAAATTCCAATTCTTTCTCTGGACTGGGGTGGGTGCCCACAGCTCCTGCCCCTCTGCCAGTCTCTGTGCTCCCTCATACAGAGCTACAGTAACTTCTGGGATAGATCTTGGTCTCCTGGCAAGACCCCAGAGAATTAGATAGTGAGTATGGAGTTCTTTCAAGTCCATGTTCCTACAGGCTTCTAAAATATCCACAGCAGAAACAGAACTGTGTCTGTGCTCAAGTGAGACCCAAGGTGCCAGCTGCCTGCCTCCTCTTCCTTCCCACCATGAAGTGACTGGAGAAAGTATGTGAACACACATCCCTGCTTCCCTGGAAGCTCTCTGTGATGGTCCATTATAAGAGTCATCTTGACAGATTCTGACCACCTGGGAGATAGGACTCTGGGCATGTTGGGGTGGGGGGAGGGTGCTGGCTACATTAAATGAGATGGGGAGACTCCTCTACTGTGGTGGCACAATTCTTTAGCTGGGATGCTGGGGTGTGTAAAGGGAGAGAGTGAACTGAGCACGCATACATAGTCCTCTGCTTCTTGAGTATGGATGCCACATGACCAGATACTTCAAGCTTTTGATGGACCTGAACTAAACCACAGTAATCCTTTTTGGTCAGCTGGGGTTTATGCAGGACACGATACCATGGCTTTGTTGTGACAAACACTGTACAGTCTCAGCTGTTCAGAAGCTCTGGTCAGCTTCTTCATTAACAAAGACTTTTTTAAAAACAATACAAGCAGCAGAGGTTTGCAGAGGGAGGGTGCACTATCCGGATAAAGCGATGAGGGGCTAAGTCAGTTCTGGGAGCCAGATGATGCTACGACCCAGCAGACTTCTGATGTCCCTAGGCCCATTTTCTACACAGTGGGGATTAGAATCAGCACACTCACACCAGGAAAGAATAGAGCTTCCCTTCCACCTGGCGCAGGCTGCCATCAACTTCACGGCTGTTACTGTAACCCACAGGCAGCCCCAGAGCTGATGGTTCGCCCTAATCGTCAACTTGACTGGAAAAAAATCTAGGAGTCGCAGCTCTTGGAGTGTCTGGTGTTTCCAGAGAGGAGACTGAGGTGAGAAGAGTGTGGTGTCTGTCAATAGCATCGGCTCTGGCTGCTGTCCTGGTCTCAGTAGAAAGGAGACGAGACAGGCAGGAAGAGCTAAGCGCCGGAGTCCACCTCTGCCTCCTGAGCAGTCACCTAACAGTCTTACTACCACATGCCTCCTGCCTAGAGGTGCTGTCTTAGCTCCCGTGTCTACTGCAATCAAACATGATGGCCAAAGCAACTTGGGGAGGAAAGGATTTATTTGGCTTACGCTTCCAGATCACTGTTCATCATCAAAAAAGTTAGGATAGGAACTCAAGCAGGGCGATAGCTGATGTAGGAGGCAGGAGCTGCCGCAGAGGCCACAGAGCCTGCTGCTTACTGACTGGCTCAGTACACACAGCCTCGCCCCCTTAGTCTTCAGTTGCACTGAAATCCTGAAGTAGTAGGTTCTATACCAGTGAAGGAATGGTCTTGCTCGAAAGATGAAAGCAAGCAGGCAGAAAACAAAAGCTTCCTAAGTCTACACCCTCATGTACACCGTTTTAGCAGAGGGAGTGGTACAGAGTAGAGCTATGTCTTCCTGGCATGTCGTCACCCAGCTCAAGAAATCCAGATTAAAGACATGTCTTCCTATCCAGAATACAAGTAGACCTTCCTACTTCAAATTAAGCAAAAATCCACTCCTCACAGGTATACTTTCCACTTTTGGATTTTAGTTAATTCCATGTCTCAAGTTACAATCAGGTTGACAACCAAGAATAGCCATCAAATCTCTCAAACTGTGAGCCAAAATACACTCCTTCCCCAGTCTGCATTTGCCAGGTGTTTTATCGGAACCATGAACAAAGAACAGGATCCAAACCCCTGCGGTGCAGTGTCCTCTGGACTGTTCCCACTCTGATACATCAACATACATTCTGCTGAACAGATATTCTTAATTCCAGGATTATATTTAGCTGATACTTATTATTAATGAAGTGTTCTGAACACAGATTTAAGTTGCATTTAATCTAGTAACCAAAAGAGAGCATGGACCTTTTAAAAAAAAGAGAAAGACCCCTATGTATGGAGGTGGGGGTTGGGGGTAGGGGTGTAGCCACCATCCCTGAGAGGCAGTGTGAATGCTTTCTTTCTGAGTGAAGTTCCTCTGTGTGCTGGATCACAGTGCTCACAGGGGCACAGGACAAGAGCACTAAGTGGATCCTAGGCCTAAGACATGGGCAAGGCAGGGTGGCGGCAAGGAGGGCCTGGCTGGGCCAACACTCAGCTAGGAAAGGAACCTGAAACCAGCTTTGATGGGGACTGGAGTATGGGGGTGGTGGGGATGGTGAGTGCTCTGACCACAGACCTCAGCCAGAGAGAGGCCCAAAATAGGCTGGAGCCTCTGGGCGTCAGCTGGGATTCACCCCTTCCAGCAAGTCACAGCTCAAGCATTCTATTTACCAAATGCTTCTGCACACATAGAAATGAGGGAAGGCCTGGGTTCTGTGTAAAAGGGGGTGGGGAGGGTCTCAAAGGACAGATTTCAAAGTGTTGGAATTTTGTCTGAAATTCTGTGCCAGAGCAGAGAGCACAGGGCCAAGCTGGCAGAGAGAAAGGAAAGGGTGCTGTGAAGCCTGTACCTAAGTGGTCTTTTAACCTGGCAGGTAACAAAAAACGGGGGTAATACCTGTAGGAGCGCCCCGCCGCCTCAGCAGGCATCTGAGCTCTTGTGAGTGTGCATGCGTACGTGCGTGCATGCACGCAAACTCCCTGCTCTTGCCAGGGCTTTGTGGAGGGAGGCAGCACAGCCTGGGGATCACTGCCCCCAGGGCCACACCCAGCTACACTGCTCTTCTCTCTGTAGTGATGGGGCTGAGGGTAAGGCAGGGAGAAAGGAGGTCTTCTGCCCTCTTCCTAAAGCCCTACAGCTGTCTCTCCCATAGGCTCCTGCCTGCCTTCTCTGTGAATCTATGGAGGGGACGGAGTCACTGTCACTGAAGCGCAGTCACAGGTCCCCAATGGCCAGGCACTTTATAAGCTGGTGCCCCTCGCCCTGCCTTACAGAAGACATGGAAAGATAAAGAGATGACAGGAAGAAGGCTGGGCAGCTTGGGTTCAAGAAGTTACACTCTATACAGCACACTAGTCTGCTTGGCAGGATAATACCGACTACGGGGATAAGAAAGAGGGGAAAGCCTACAGCACCGGCACTTTAGCTACCCCCCATCTTCTGTCATGTTGCTCACACACCAGCCCTGCACAACACAGGTCCCATTTCCAACCCCGATCTGGAAAGAGAGCAATAGAGGCCCATGTGCTATGCTACTTGCTCTGGGCCATTCAGTTGGCAAGAGAGGCCCAGGGTCCAAATCTGGCTCCCTATGACTCTAGTGCCCAACACTGTGCGACCAGGCCCTTTATTTCTTTGCCTATCAATGTATGCTATGCTCTGGGCTAGACACTGGGCCCTTATAGAGGCAACAAGGTGGCCCATCTGACCTTCCCAGTGCAGGTGCTAGGAAAGGAAGGACACATGCCTACCGTCGCGGCCAAACACTCCACCCCTGAAGCTGACAAGGCTCCTAGCTGAGCTAGCTTCAGAAGGTATTATTTGATTAATTGGCAAAAGTGATTCCTGTGCAGTCATTTTTGCTCCTTTTATTTCCTAGTATGTATCAGGAAGATCACTGGAAATCAGGAACAAATGACAAAATCAGTCACATGAATCTTGGTTCTTAGTCGAGATATCACCATGTGTCTTACATGCTAGGTTTCCTCATCTTAGAGTCAATGACATCAGAAGAGAGAAAGCCTGAGAGCCAGCTCCTAGGAACTGCTAGGAGAAACCAGGCTGCATCCTTCCTGTTTGGTGCTGGACCAGTCTCTGTGCACAGGAAACAACCTTCAGCAGCAGGGCAAGGGCACTGCCTGGCCAGCCCTAGCTCATGGGTGCTCCTGTGAACTTGCTGGAACTAAGTGTGAATTTTGGGTCACATCCCAGATCTCCTGAGTCATAGTGTGTGGAGTAGGCCCATCAAACTGTATTCACGGCTCTCAGTGAAGTCTGAACTGTTTGAGGAACACTAATCTTAAGCTAACTAAAGTCCTAAGAACAAAGGATCTAACACCAGTCGAATCTCTGTGTGTGTCAGCCACACATCCCAACCTTGGCACGAACTCGGCATTAGAAGTATTCCTCTACTTGGGTACAGTGGTGCACTCTTGTAATCCCAGCACTCACAAGGCTGAAGCAGAAAGCATAAATTCTAGACCAACCTTGGCTACACAGCAAGTTCCAAAGCAATCTGAGCTACACAGGGCCTCGTCTCACACAATAGTAACAATAAAAACAAACGGCTATTCTATAGAAAGATAAATCTGGGAGTCAGGAGCAGCCTTAAGTTGCCCCACATTACCTTGATGGAAACATCTCTCCAGAATGTGGACTTTGGGTCTCC
The DNA here is from genome assembly GCA_036184795.1 of Tokudaia tokunoshimensis. Classification (NCBI taxonomy): domain Eukaryota; kingdom Metazoa; phylum Chordata; class Mammalia; order Rodentia; family Muridae; genus Tokudaia; species Tokudaia tokunoshimensis. The sequence continues at coordinate 6,584,705 of BTHU01000004.1, forward strand.
AGGAGCCCAGATCTAAACTCTGGCTTGATCACTACTGACTGTATGATTTCACCCCCCAAACATCACCGAGCTAATCCACCTCAGCAGGTACAATGGAAACAATTGGGAGACCCTTTCCTGAAAGAGCCCATTCTAAGGATGCAGTGAGCTCATGCATGTGGAAGGCCTCCCAGCAGGCCAGGCCCACACGAGCAGGACACAGAATGCAGCCTTTTGTAAGAACAGAGATGCTTCAGGCACTGTATCTCGGAGCTCCCAGAACTAGAGCCCTGGGACTTCCCACAGGACAGCCCTTCAGACTAAGCTAGTGCCACTTAGAAAAAGTGCTACCAGGAGGCTGGTAACTCAGCTGGTAAGAATCAGCAAATGAGAAGATGGCTGGGGGGCTGGGAAGAGAAGACATTGTTAGCTAGGGAGAGTAAGCATAGCAACAATAAACACAGCTGCCTGGGTTTATGGGGCTCCTGGAAGCAGCGGCCTCCCCAAAGAGAGTCACACTAAGGCCAGTCTGCTAAACATGACTGAGTCACCCAGTTAGATCAGTAGGAATGGCCAGAGAGCACATGTGTCTGTGTGTGCTTGTGGCTCTGTGCAGAAGGCCTAACAAGAAGGGATGAAAACTGTAAAATACTAGATGTTTAAAGAGACAACTAGTCATTTTCTCTCCGACTGGTGAATTATCCACAGCAGTTTGCTCCTGGGGGCCCACGAGCTAAGGCTTCTCTGGCAAAAGCAGATAATCTCGAAGCTGTGGTGCAGGCCCTGTGACAATCACTCACGTGCAGCACTGGCCATCGTGTGACCATTTTCACTCCAGGGAAGCCTACATTCTCAAGCTTTTTCTGGAAACCCTCATTTTTCTGCCCATCTGTCTCTGACATCCCAGGAAGGTTAACAAGCTGACTGTTCTCCATAACAAGGATTTTAGTGGTACCAGTAGGAAGGCTGTAGTGGTTCCCCCACCCCACCCATCACACTGTCCCCTGGGAGTCCTGTCTGTTCCAGACCAGACTCCAGAAACGACTATATTGGTTTCAAGTTTACATGGAATGGAGATAACTTTAATCAGATGTGGAAATTTTCTGTGAGGCTGTGATTGTGAGGAACTAAAACTGTAAGAGCGTCTTTACTTCCACTGACCTCAGTTTCCCTGTAGGGATGGGCCGAGGCTCACACAAGGACAGAGGTTGGCTTCCAGAGTTAAGCATTCTTGAACAATAGTTTTCTGGGATAAAATGAAAACCAGTCAATGCAGAGTCTCAGCAAACTGCCTTGAGGCAGAATGATGGGTCCCCAGCCTTTGACACTCAGATGACAACCAACATTTGTGGATTAAATAACAAACACGCTTGATAACTGGGTGGTGTCCTCACAAAAACTTGCTGCTTTGACTGTCCCCAGACAAGTGGATAAAGAAGTCAGGAATGAATTGGGTCGCATGTGAGCTGCTTCACACCAAGTGTGGATTCTGGTGGCTGGATACACGTGTCTGGTCAGTGTTTAACAAATACTGTACCCTAGTTCTCTGTGATGCCTGGATACCCTCAGTGACACTGGACAAAGCTCTGCCATGGAGCCTTCCTGAAGACCATCTTCAGACTGTGTTCACTGGCACCAGAGACCATGCAGCTCTCTGTTGGCCTCAGGGCAGCAAGTCACAGGACTGACACAAGCCTCAAGGAGGGGAGGGAGCAGCTGGCCTGTGTCAGCCGTTTTATTAGATGGAGACTGCAGCATTCCACCAGCTTCCTGAAGCTTGGACACTCCTCTGAGTCTGCCTGAGACCAGCTGACCAGGAGAGGAGGGGCTATGCCTTTTCATCCCCAATCTCACTGAAGCCTCAGCTCCTAAAACTGCCACACTTTCTTCCACCTGCCAAGTCTTCAGTATTAAAAATGCACCATGCTCTAGTAAAAAACAAATGGTTTAAAAGAGAGAGAGAGAGAGAGAGAGACAGAGACAAAGAGACAGAGAGAGAGAGAGAGAGAGAGAGAGAGAGAGACAGAGACAGAGACAGAGACAGAGAGAATGAGAACAGACAAATACTTTGGGGAAACAAACAGCGATTTATACAGGGCATGATATCACACACACACACTCATCTTTAGGCCTAGCACTTGGGAGGCAGAGGCAGGTGCATCTCTGAGTTCGAGGCTAGCCTGGTCTACAGAATGAGTTCCAGGACAGCCAGGGCTACACAGAGAAACCCTGTCTTGAAAACAAAAATAACAACAACGAAACAAATAAAACCCACAAAAGAATTCTGCTAAGGGAACAGCTGCACAGCTTCAGCCAAGTGATGCATCCTGATTTCAAAGATCTCGAAAAAGAAAAAGTGCCCTGGAGGTGAAGAAATGTAACTTGTTGTCAGGCCAATATGCTCCTCCTGGCCATGGGGGCTCTATCTCAGCTTCACTGTTTCAGGGCCAAGGACCCCACTTAGCCAAACCCCAGTCTGCTTATCAGTAAAATGAACCTGATATGTGTCCCTCTTTCGGGTTTCAGAGATTACTGTTGCTATGACATGACAGCTGAGACAATCATATTATCAGAAGGAAAGGTTTACTCGAGCTCACAGAGTCATTGCATAGCTGCCCACCTTGTTGCTTTGGCCAGTGCCAAGGTTGCACAGGATGGTGGGAGAGCACTGTGAAAGATCCCCGACTCCGACATGGTGTTTTGGAAACACAGAAAGAGAAGAAGGCAGTACTTACTTGGATGGAAAAATGACCTAACTTCCTCCCATCAGGCTGTACCTCCTATAGGTTTCAGCAGCACCATAAGCTGGTGAGCACTCAAAGGTCTAAAGTATAACAAAACTAGACACAGCTTGCTGCTCTAACGAGGCACAAGAAGACTGCCCCGCTTCCATTTCTTAATGTCAGGTGGCACTGTGAGGAAGACTACTCCCAAGAGCTTAGTCTGACAAGAGTAGAGAGGCAGGCCCCGACTGAGATGCACCATGTGACTGCAGGGCCAGGAGGATCCTCACAGCTGTAGTGCTGGAGAGTACACTTGATACAGCTGTCAGAACCTCAGGAACAACGAACGCTGAGGTGCTGGACGAGAGCATTACATACAGGGAGACCCCAGAACTGCTGCACAGATTCCCCTCCAAACATCATCCGTGTGGGGAGACTCTTAGGGACCATACGTTAAGATCATAGCTGGAAGAAAGAAATTTCAGTAGTTGGAAGGTGGAGTTTGGAGTTCAAGACCTACCAAAAGCTGCTTTATTAACAAGGCTTTTTGACACCCCAAAGGTGACATCCTACGTTAACTCCACAAGATATAAACAGGGACAAAACCAAAATAAACCCTAAGATATTCAGGTGTTCTCACTACCAGCTATGACAAAACATCCATTCTCACAAGAAGACACAGTCTCTTCAACATGCCACTCACAGTGAACAGGAAAATGAGACATGGTCATTTAAAAAAAAAAAAAAAGACACCCTCCTGCCCGGCTCTTGCCCCAAGTCAATAATACTGGACTTTTATAAACATATACAAGAGTTTCAGGAAATGAGGGCAGAGCCCAGATACTTTAAAAGAGAACTGGTAATCAATCACACAGAGACCGCAGCAGCGGGTGCCCCGGCCCAGTTCTGGGGACTCCTAAATACAGGTGTGGTGTCACCTCAGACAGATACCACAGTGGGCAAGGTTAGCACTGCCAGGCAGAGAGCCCTTACAAACGGGCGGTGGCTGACCACACCCTCCAAGGTAGGGAAGAGAAGCTTGCCTTGTCCAGACAAGGCTAGAGATCTTTTGTGATGTGGAGAAAACGTGGTTTCCTTCCCTCCAAGGGATCCCTGGAAGCCAGAGGTGAAAAGCAGGTGTGAAAGGCTGGAACATCCGTGATCGCTCAGAGCTCAGTGCTGCCCCTACAGGTGGGACAGGCCGGAGCATCCTGCACTGACAGGTCCTCAGTGCTGAGGCTACCTGGATTTCCCTCTTCTGGAAATCAGACCAGCCGACTCCTGCTCTGACCCCAGGGTGTGTGTGCCCCACCCTCACCCCCACCCCCACGTCCAGCTGCTTGACTGCAGCTTTCTCTACCTCTAACTCAGAAAACATTGTTTACTCTTCCATCTCCTTCCAGCAGCTGCTGTGATTTCTAGCCTGTTCTGTTTTTTTGTTTTCTCTCAAGTTCCAGTAAAATTATCCTCTAGGTTGTTTTTTTTTTTTTAATTCTTTGTGAATTTCACATCATGCACCCCAGTACCTCTCGTCTCCTTGACTTCTCATGTCCACCCTTCACTCTGGGAATCCTCCCCCCAAAATGACACACACACCACTACCACCACCACCACCACCACCACCACCACCACCACCTCCACCACCACCACCACCAAGCATAGGAAACATCTCATCATAGAAGCTGTGGTGTGTCACAGTGTGTCCCCAGTGCGTCCCTCTGCCCACACATCTTCACTTGCAAATATTCACTACAGTGAGTCCTTGGTCTGGTTCAAGGTCTCTGGCTTCTGTGACACGATCAATACTGGATCCTCACTGGGACTCCTCCTATTTATCCTGTCGTTGCCCCATGTCATGGAGATCCTGCAGTTTTGGATCAGCAGGACTGGCCCTTTCACACATCCCAACTGTTTGTAGACAATTTATAGATTTTATAGATTTCGGGGTGGACCAACTCAGAGTCCTAGATCTGGCTAGGCCTGGGCTGTGGCTGAGCTGGTCAGCCCACCAGTTCTTCCCTTACCTGCGCCACCAAGGCTAGCTCTCCAGCACTGCTCTGGCTAAGCCACCCAATGCTGTCATCAGGCAGGGTCAGCTCTGCTGCGCTCATGCCCTTGGGGTTGACTCACCCACACCACAACAGAGCCAGCTCCACTGTGCTACTCAGTCAAGGGGTGGGGTCCACCCTCCCAAGTGCTACACCCCCAACTCAGGCTATCTCAGAGTACCGAGGTGCAGGGCCAGCTCTCGCTTGCATGCTTCAGCCAGCTCACTGCCCCACCAGGGCCAGCTCTACTGTGCTGCTCAGGAAGGTGCAGGGCCTGCTCTCCCACACTATAGCCAACAAGAGGGCAGGGCCAGCCCTCTCACTCTCAGGACCCAGGGCCCAGCTCTCCCTACTGGCACAGTGTCCCCACCCCCATGCCACCTCATGGCAGACCGATGATTGGCCAGGCCAAATCTCCTACGCTTTCAGCCTCAGGGCTTGGCTCACCTGTGCTCCCCCCAACCCCCCACCAGAGTTAACTCTGCTGTGCTGTCCAGGCAAAGTGCAGGGTCAGCTGTCCCAAGTGCTACAACTAATGAGGGGCAGGGCCAGCTCTCCCGAGCTCATTGATCCTGTGGGCGGCTTTCCCAACTGCCAGAGGTGGTGAGGGGTCGGGATAAAGGAGCACCATTTCTGTGCCAGCAAATGAGTGGTGGGGCCAGCTCTCCCCTACTCTCCCCATGAGGGCCAGCTCCACTGTACTGGCTGGATTAGGCACATGGCCTGCAGGTGAGAGATGGTGCCAGCTCTCCACAGTGCAGCATCCAGTGAGGGGCAGGGCCAATTATGCACAGCCCTTGGACATCCACATGGTCCCTGGCTGCCCCAGGGACACCGACCACTGCCTCTGCATACCCATGCACTTAGACATGGCCCTCAGAGGCAGCTCGGGCTGGACCTCACCATGGCCCCAGGTGGCGGGGCTTGTCATTCACAGCAGGCTCCTCCTCTCCACCCCGAGTTCCCTCTCTCTCCATGCTGCTCAAGCTGCCCCACTTCTCTTCCTCTCCCATCTGACATCACATACGTGCTCACTGTGGTGGCTTCTGTTGCAGGATGGCCACGTGGCTGGGGGTCCCTGGGTGACATCCTCCATTGGTGCTGTGTGGCACAGCGGCAAGCAGGTGTCTATGTCCCACCTGTGCTGTGCACGAGGGGGGAGGTCTGTGGGTGGCATGGTGGCCCACAGGTCTCTGTCTGTCTGTCTTCCTCCTCCTGCACTGCACTGCTTGGATTTGATTTGATTTTTCTGAGTCCTAGGCATCAGACAGCGGAGGCCACCAAGCCAGGCATCAAGCTAGGATGCACAAAGGACTGCCACCTGCTCTGCCCATGGCTGACAGGAGAGCAGCACCACCAACAAGGTGCCTCTCTGCCCATTGCCAGGGGTTTATCCTCTAGTTTTTGTTTGCCTGTTTTAAATATGGCTGGTTGTGGTAGTGTACACTCTTAGTACCATTACCAGGGAACCAGAGGCAGGAGGATCTCTGTGAGTTTGACGCCAACCTGGGCTACTTAAGAGTTTCTAGTTGGCTTGAGCTAAACAGTCAGAATCTACCTTTTAAAAAAATTCAAGTGAAAATTATAGAATGAAAAGTACAATACTTAAGAAATGTTTCACTTGAAATTAATAGATTGATACTTAGAAGAAAGGAAAGGTCAGCAAAGTGGGAACCAGAGAAAAGATCTAACTTGTATCAGGGAGGGATATACAGACAGACTCAGTGATGGCAGTGTACAGATGGGTTGAAATAGGGGAGGGAATGCTGCAGGAAAACACTTAAGAAATAAAGCCTCTCTCCTAAGTATAGTGAGAGGGAAAAACAGTCATGGCCCAAGAACCCCAGTGACCACCACGAGGAATCAATGTAGGGATCATGGTGTTTAACCACATCCCAGTCAAGATGCAAGAAGTCGGAGAAGAGAAAAACTTCAAAGAACACAGAGGAGAAAATAAGGCCAGCTGTAGCCAAATGTGATGGTTTCTACCTGCAATCTCAACACCCAGGCTGAGGTGAAGGGATCTTATGATCCAAGCCAGCCTTGGCTACACAGGGAGACCCTGTCTCAAAACAACACACAAGGCTGGAGGGGTAGCTCGGCAGAGCACTTGCCTAGCATGCAAAAAGCGGTGGGTTTTATCCTTAGCACCACAAGAACCAGACGCAGCAATGCACACCTATAAATTCCAGCACTCAGGAGGTGGAGATGGGAAAATGGGAAGCTCAAGGTCATCTTCAGCTACACGGTTAGTTCAGTCATTTTAGGATACAAGAGACCCTGTGGTATCAAATCCAAAAGCAGATGAGGAAATATCTGTCTACACATGTACTGACCGCCCAGTTAAGAAGGCACCAGTAATTATTACAGTCAGCATTCACAGGTTGTATGCAGTCAGAATGTCTTAAACTAATATGTTCTACAGCTCATTTAATATTTTAACAATGTTTTTATTTTATGTGCATGAGTGTTTTGCCTCTATGTGCGTCTGTGCTCCACTGTGTGCCTGGCACCCAGGGAGACCAGAAGAAAGTGCTGGATCTCTGGACCTGAAGTTACAGATGGTTGTGAGTCATCTCTTGGGTACTGAGAATCACACTCAGATCCTCTAGAGGAGTAGCTAGCACTCTTAACAGCCGAGCCACCTCTTCAGCCCCTTATCTAATTTTCATAATAACTCTCTGAGGTAGATCCTCATACTATCCCCATTTTACAGATGAGGGAAAGCGAGGTTCAGAGGTACTTAGCAGGAAAAGTAGAAACTGACTCTGAAGCTTGAGCTCCCCAGCAGGGCACCTGATTGTCTTGAGCCACCAAAAGGGCAAGGGCTGTGCAAAGATGGGTGGGATAAGGCCACTCTGGTGCTTTAGACATGGTTGGATCTTTGAATTATGCAAACAGACACACCCCAATAATGCATACATGAGCTACACCTGTTACCAGAGGATGTGGTAGTCCTAGAGACTCCTTTTGCCATCAAGTAAGTCCTATGGCCTACAACTGTCTTTCTCACCAAATGGCTACAGCCACAGTCTCTGGCTTCAGATGCCCAGCCTCTGGCTCCAGCAGCAGACCCCCTCAACAGTGGCCTTTTACAGAAACAATACCAGCCATGTACTGCTAAAAGCCTGTTACTAGATCCTTGGGATTTAATACCACTTCCTCTCTAACAGAGCCTCATCTCTCCTCAACCAAAATGTTCTTCTCTTGACTCCACTGAAAGAAAACCTCATGGTTGGGCATGGTGGTGTGTGTCTGTAGTTCCACCACTAAGGAGGCTTAGGTAGGAGGATTTTGAGTCTGAGGCCAGCCAATGTAATAGTATTCAAACTCAAACAAAACAAAATATAAGAGTGTCATATAACTGTTCTTGCCCCAGTGACTTCTCCAGTTACTTCTGTGGTCTAAAAAATGACATCAAAACTCAGTAGTCTATAACTATTCCGTTAAGCTGTGAGCCAGGAATTCAGATGTGCCACAGTGGAATGGTTTCTCTCTCTCCTTCTCAACCAGGACCCTGACAGGAAGACTGTATGGTTGAGAGTTAAGTCCAGGTGAGGTAATTCTGTATCTGGGGGCTGGAATCATCTGGAGGCAATGTTCCATACATGCCAGGGGAGGCAGTACTATCTATCATGTGCTATGAACGTCTCAGGCTCTGGCTTGCTCAAGGCTATGAGATGGTGCCCCAGTGGACAGAGCAGATGTCACCTGGCCTTTAACTAACCACCTGTTTTCTGGCCTTGGACATCAGGTCCCTTCACTTCATGCCACTGGTGTTACCAGTACAAATTGGTACCACACATAGACTTGTAAGGATGGAGAATGGGAAGAGTGTCAGAATCTCCTGGTAATCTGGGGGATGTTGGCACTATCTGTGAAGAAGCAACCATAGCACCTTTACCTAGTCCTCCTAGCCCTGACTGTCCCACCTCTACCTGAATTGCGTACCGGGTCTGAGCCATCCTATGGGATTGGGCTCAGGGACTTCATCTGGCAGCTGGCCCTGGCTGCCGCATCTCCCTGTAAGATGCACCCTCGGCACGCAACAGTTTTCTCCCAGCCCGAGTGTTTGGCTAACAGTTGCATCTTCATAAACATATCCTAGAGGTGAGAGGGAGAGAAGTGAGGGGGGGGCAGCCCCTCAATGTGCTGAGTGACTCATGCTGCGGAATATGGTGACTCACCTGCCAAAGGTGTGGCGTTCAGCTACAGGACCCTGACCAGGTCCTAGACAGAGAGCAGAGCAGGTGACATCTTCACCCCCTGGTAGAAAAGGACTTCCTGCCCAGCCCAGATCAGCTCTCTGGCTAATGGTGTCCTGTAAGGTCTGTAGTTTCTTCTAGGAAGGGAAGAAATTCACACACAGAAAAGGAGGTCGGGGGCTAGGTAGGCTGAGGAGAAGCAGAAAAAAAGAATTTGTTTCCTGAACAAAAGGGTAGCAGTCCAGGGAGAGGGAGTCACACAGTGGTCTGTCTTTTTGGAGACCAGGAATATATCCCATGGTACCTTGCTGTAACAGAAGAACACTTAAGTGTCCTCCTAGTTTGTACCTAAAATGTTATCACCACCACTAACACTTTTCAAAGAAGAGTCATCAGCGGATGAGCCTGTGCATGGGACTTGGGTGTCTCCCCCTCTCTGCACCTCTGCAGGATGCCAGTGGCCTTCCACTGACCAGCTCAACAGATCTGATTCATCTGAAGTATGTTGGCCTGGGCATCAATGTCACCTTTCCTTCTCTACTCGGAGCCACCAAATCACAGCTGAGAACTGAGGCTGTCAGGGTCACATAGCAGGGGCTTGGGATTCAAGTCCAGCCCACCCGCCCACCCAGCACGCAGTCCTTGACCCTGTAACCACACCTTCCCAGGTGACCTTGGTGAACCTGGCAGTGTTGTTGGAATGTGGCTCACTTACGCTGTAAGGGAAGGAAGCTCATGATAGGCGACTCAGGGAGTGGTTAACAGCTTTCCTCTAGTTTGCTCCTCAACCCAGCCATGGTACTTTCACTGTCCTAATCCACTGCCACATGCTAGCCTTCTGCAGGGATGAAGTGGTTTGGAAAGGAAAGTATGAGGAGAAGGGTGCTGAGAGCTTAGTAGGACAACCCACAGAAAAAGAGTGAGCAGGGCTTCCTGGACTCCCAAGCCGCTGCTTGCACAGCTGCAGCTGCTCAAACCCATTACCGGAGGCCAGTGGAAGCACTTTGCCTACACAGGGCACCCCAGTAACGTCAGCCTTCAGGGAGTGGAGCAGGCTGGTGAGCCAGGAGCAGAACTGGCCAGTCTTCCTTTGCCAAAGAAGGAGGGGGCCCCGCCCAGGACGCCAAATCGGGCAGGAGAGGCTGGGCCAGCTGGGGCTGGAGCTAGTGTGACATCACCAGGCGGCCCGCCCCTGTCTGGAGCTGAGGGGAGGCCCAGAGCTTTTCTGGGGCCGGGGGATCCTCTTGCACTGGTGGGCGGAGAGAAGTGCCTACAGCCAACCAGGGTCAGGCTGTGCTCACAGTTTCCTCTGGCGGCATGTAAAGGCTCCACAAAGGACCTGGGAGTTCAACTGAGGCTGCTGCTGTCGGCCTGGGGATGGACCCCAAGCCCTGAGTGGTGCTGTTGGACCCAGGACCTGCAAGAAGCATGCACTGAGACGGCTGCGGACCACACTGTGAGGGAGAGCAGGTTGGGAGCAGCCCCAGTGACACCAGAGCCAGCCTCATCCCTAAGAGCTTCTGAGCACAGACTGCTGCCAGCTGAGGCCAGTAAGGCAGGGCTGCTCGGCGGCCAGTCCAGTCTGAGACTCGGGACCTCTCCTGGAGGCCACAGCCAGGCTGTCCTGCGGATGGCACCGTGAAGCATGTGAAGCGCTGCTCCAGGGCCAAGCAGGAGAGAAGAGGTAAGGGGCTAGCTCTCAACTGCAACAGCCAGGGGAAGAGGGGCTTGAGATGGGCAACCCTGACTCCTCCAGCCTCGGTGTGCAGCTGGACCCCACAGGGGTCACACCTTGCTTTTCTTTGGAGTCAAATCAAGCATCTGACAAGTGGAGGACTGTGAATACTTGGGCAGGGTGGTATAGAGGCATAAGCACTTTGGGCTGGGATGTTGAGGGCTTCATCGGTGAGCCCCACTCACCTCTTTCAGACAAAGAGCCTTGGGGTGAGTCGGTGTGGCTGTTGGACACAGGGTAGTAGCAGGGTATGTGCATGCGTGTAGGTGAGCATTTGAAAGGGCAGCAGGCTGAGAGCTACCGGGCAGTGGAGGACTGGGCCAGTTGTGTTCAAGCTTGGGACTCCCGCACGCCAGGCTAGAGACTATGCTATGGCAGAAGCAGATGTAATGCAGACCTGAGGCAGTGGGGGCCTCTGTTCAGAAAGTGCCCTGGGCCAGGCAGCACTGGCTGCCAACATGCCAGGAGCTGAGGCGTCCTGTGCGGGACAGAACATGTTACCCACAAGTTTCTGTCAGTAGGACTGGGGCAAAGTGCTGCACTGACTTTCCCTCTGCGCCCAAAGATACAGTAGATGGACCCCCCCCCCAGGTCTCCAACCAGCAGGATGTGGCTGAGAAACTGGAGGACATGGTTTCCTAGCAGCCTAGCGAGGGGACACAGCAGGCACCACATACAGAGTCCCTTGAAAGCACCCACCCGGCATGAGATAACATTTCCAAACAAATTCTCTGCTGATCCCTCCCCTCTCCCTGTGACATCTGTGTCACAGGTCAGCTATTGCCTCTGCTGTGGGATTAGGAGAGTTCCCAGAGGCCAGTGTTGTTACTCAGAAGAAGATCCCTTTTTATACGGGTGGGGAGGAAGACTGAGAACACAAGTTCCAAAGCTAGCTCAATGCTCCACATGGGTTCTTCCGAGTACAGGCCTAGTATGGCAGCGATTAGGAGCTGGCTCCTCGTCTGAGTTCTGTTAAGAGGCAGATCAGAGCTTTTCTAAACCTCAGTTTCCTGATCTGTGAAAAAGAGGGCCGAGAGCCCAGCTCAGCAACAGCTGAGCAGACACCTGCAGCGACCTCACAGCACACACCTAACTACCTCCGTCTCACAGATGAGGAAGCCTGGCGTGGGACTTCAGGGCCACTTCAAGTCACACTCTCATCACTGCTCTCCAAGGGTGGCACATGAGACCTTAGTTCTCAGTCCAATGCCTGTGTACAGAGTCTCTAAAAATCTGGTTACCAGTTATTGAGAACTGATTGCCCCACCATCAGAAATGCTCAGAGGGGAGAACAAGTACCCCAGTTCTTTCCCTGACCTGGATACATTCTCTAAAGCAGTGGTTCTTAACCTGTGTGTTGCAGCCACATCAGATATCCAAATATCAGATATCTGCATTACAATTCATAACAGTAGCAAAATTATAGTTAAGAAGTAGCAATGAAATAGCTTTATGGTTGGGGGGGTAGGTGGTCACTACAACACGAGGAACTGTATTAAAGGGTACTAAAATACCTTTATTTTATATTTTATTTATCATATATGTTATTCATATATTTATATTTTAAATATAAAATAATAAAAAGGTATTAAAATGTATTAAAGATACTTTGTATCTCGAACTGGGCTTTGGGGCCACCTTGTAGCATTCCTGCATCCTAGAAATACACTGTAAGAAAACATACGACTAGACCAAAACTTCTAACACCACTCTCACAGGCAGGATGCTATCCTGTATCACCCTTGGGTGATACTGATCTGCCTGCTGGCATCTCTGTCAGAGTCACAGGGATAGGAAAATGGAGCTTCCTTGGTCCCACAAGAGGACCACCGGCTGCACCTGTCTTGAAGTTACAGAGGGACAAGCAGAGAACAGACTCCAGCAAAGCCTGATCATGCTGTCTACTGCTACACAACACCAGAGCACCTGAGCCCAGGGACAGAGGTTTCCTGGGTTCTTGGAGGGATTGGAAAGTGGCTGTGAAGTACATGCTTCCAGCCCAGGCTTCTGGTGTGGGTGACACTGAAAGTTTCCTACTGTAGTGTGGACTTGGTGGTTTTCTGGACTCTGCAAAGGTTCTGACTGGCTTGTGAATGTGGCTAAGACAAACAGATGAACACTGGGCAAGGGGAACACAGTGGAAAGAGTAAGCGGACAGCATGTATGATTCTGGGCCCACAGGCATGAACCCCACAAAAGTTGCCCACTGGACTTAGTGAGCAGACACTCTATCTTACTCCATCCTTACCCCCACCCTAGAAAATGGGTTACTGTTTTAGCACTCCCTTTCAGATGAAAGAACAAAGGAAGATTCGGGAAAGCTAACTTGCCCAAGCTAACTTGCTATGTGATCCAGGCACGGGCTTTGAACCTAGCACTGTGGTTCCAAAGGCCACTCCCTCTTCCATCCTACTCCACTACTCCACATGGTATCCTGACCTCTCTGTCCTGATGCCACCCTGTGACCCTGGCCATCAAGCCTGCTTTTGCCGATCTCAATGTCCCCCACCCCCCAGAACAGTGTGCTTCCCTAGTTACCCTGCTGTCACCTTTGTGGGGCCCACATCTGCAGCATGGGAAGCTGCAGGGTCCACATTGTCCCCACCCTGTGTGTGGGTGGGGGTGGGGGTGGGCAGTGCCTTGGGTTCATCCACCTGACAGGATGACAGGGCAGGCATTCTCTCATCACTGCTCGGGGGAATCCTTTGATGCTGCTGTGTGGGAGCTCAGCATCTACCCTGGGCCACACCTAACAGCTCCTGAGGCAGCATCAGGTATCTGGAAACAAAACAGACAGACAGTCTCCCAGAAGGGCAGGTATATTCAGCCTCTGGCCTCTCACTGAATCATGGCCTACTTTATCTGGAATGTTCTCAACTTAGAGTGCACACCTAGAACAACTGTGTAGAACCTAAGCACACTGGGATGAGACAGGCAATCCCAGAAACAATCCCACAAACACCCAGCAGATGGCATGAATCCTAAGAGGTGGCCCTGGGAGCTGATACAGAAATGGAGACAGGCTCGGGAACGCAGTACATGTTCCATGGTCTCTCCATCAGTGGCCCACAAAGGAAGAACCCCAACTCTAAGCTGTCCCTCCAGCCCAGCTCACGTCTGCTACAACCATGCAGCAGAGATCTCTGTGAAGAACTGATGGATAGAGAAGTGAATCTTTCTTGTAAACTTATGGGAAACACCAAAGAGGTTACTTAACCTCAGGCAGCTTGGAGTTTGTGGTGATAGACAGTACATTTCAGAATCTTTATTTGGGGGAAGTTTGTGTGGCCAAGCTGTATCCTGCTCCTAAGAGGAGCAGGGGGTGAGGGTAGGGTGGGGGACTTACAGCATCCAGTTCCACGTACATCACCATGAGACACATTCTGATCACAGGAATGCTAAGATGCTGGGTGTGGAGCCAGGCCTCTGACAATTGAGTCATTGTGCAGGTCCACTCCCTGGTGAAACCGGCCTGTCTTGAGGCCAGCAGCCCTAGAGACTTGGCCTCTATCACCAGTTCTCAAATAGGCAGATGGAGAGACCACCACAGAAATGCCCAGAAGGAACTCTTATCTTCATCTCCCAAAGAATCCCAGTTTCCAGAAGGCCCAAGCCTGCCAGGGGTGATCCTACTCCAACCTCTGCCATGGAAGGTGGTATTGCCTTTGCCCTGCTGAATGATTCTCCATTGATGGAGAACAATGATGTCTCCTAGACAGCAGAGGAGATCTGCAGGGTGGATGAGTCCATGAGCAATGAGACAAACCTCCGGCACTTCCCCTCCCCCTAGACCCCCCATCCTGGTTGGGACATGGGGCTCCTTAGCTCTCCTGGGTGCTGACACCCGAGTTAGGAATGACTGCTGCTGAAGATCCCTGAGCACAGGGCCCTCATCTCTTTTTTTCCTGCTCTGTCTCTGTTCCAAGAGAATATGTGGAACAAATGTAGTCCTTGGTGACTAGTTGCCGTGGTGCTGCACTAGCATCTGGGCATTCTGAGGCAACTCTAAGAAGCTCACTCTGGGGCAGTCAACCAGTACAGTCTGAACTCTGGGTGCTGGGTAGACATAACCGTTCTTGCAAGCTGGAGTAGAGAGGCAATGACTTCTTAGAGAGGTGGCCTTACGAGGTCACCTTAGAAAGGAAGACAGATGCATGCCAGGTAGAATTTTGGGAAAGGTTCTCCAGGCAGAAAGCATGTGAGGTTAAGATGCATGTAAGGATGCTGATTTGATGTCATGTGAGTATTATTTAGACTTGGAAGTGCATATGGAGTGAATTATAGAGCAGTGTATTGGCCAAGCAACCCAAATGACCTGGGTTAAATTGCCTAACACCCCTAAACTGGGCATTGGCACACAGGGCCTGACATCCCAGCAGGAGGATCAGGAGTCTCATGGGCATACCAGCCTTGGCCAGACCCCAGTCCACTTGGACTACACGAGACTCTGTCTCACAGCCACCCAGACGCAGGGAACCACTTAGAAGCACGTAGGAAAGGAAGCTAGCTCGGAGTCCACCCTACCATCTGGCAGCTCTGGTCCTGGCCCTTGTCCTCATCTCTTGGCTCCATTTGTTTATCTCTGAAATGGGGATGATCAAAGTCCCTACTTATAGAGTGCCTGTGCTGTGTGAAGGAGGCATCTCTGTTGGCTGAGGTGACCTTTTGTGTCGGCAATGCCTAGGTTTTCCAGGAAGCTGCCTGGAGCAGTGGTGTATCGCCAGCCTCAGAACCTCCCACCCTGGCCCCCAATCCAGGGCTCCAGAGCACACTAGGCAGGCACTACAGGAAATGCAGCAGCCAACTCAGAAGCTGGACTCTCAAATGGCTTCTCCAGACACTCCCTGCCTCTGCTTTGCTCTCCATGACTCCTGGCACAGAGGGTTCAGTGGGTGTGTGGACTTTGGGGGAATCTCAAAATGGTTCCCTAATAATGCAGCAAGAAAAAGTAACAGCAGTATACTCATGTCCCTGGCATAGGTGCCCAGCTCCCCAGGCCTAACCACATCCCCTATGATCTCATGCTGTGACCACAGTCTGCCTCCACACATTCAGCCTTCCCTAGAAGCCAACGGCTCACCCGTGGCATGTGCACGAGAGCCTGGGACTTCAGGCTTGCACCATCCCATCTCCATCACTCCTGCAAGCACAGCTGGAGGATGTGATTCTAGCCTCTCTGCTCCTCTGGTGTATGCCTCCGCCCAAGTCGCCCACAACAGGGCTGAGCCCAGGATGGAGCCAGACTGGTAGATGGGAAAGCTAAATCCATGGGTGATGGAAGGCTGAATGGAGAGGGACTTATATAAAGGTCTGACAGCTGCTAAGTTGAGGAAGTGAGGAGCTGGCTGCAGCCTCCCTGGGGGCCTAACGGTCTCTAGTGAGGGATGATTCACAGGCTCCTGGGTTAAGAAGGGTAGGAGTAAGAGACTGGTTATTCCCACCCTGGCCTCCAGGCTTGGGGTGAATCACAGAGGACAAATGATACATAGTTCCTTCTCCAGGTTGCCCAAGGTGAGTCTACCACTGCTTGTCTGTGATGCCCATTCTGGGGTCGCTCCACTCACCGGATGAAGAAGCTCTTTCTAACATCCAACAAGACTCACCCTTGTACTGACTTGAAAGTCAAGTCTGCTCAACAGAAAGAAGCAACTGCATCCTGGCCATTAGACAAACAAACAAACAGGAGTCTTTTATTCGTAGTGGTGGAGAGGTGACCTTGGAGTGAGGGCATGGGGCTGGTTCTGATCATCAAATATGGTTCTGGTGTTTACTCCAGGCGACCTAACACCTTGGAGCCTGGGCTTTCCTTGCTGCTCAATGCAGATTGATCTGCATCCTAGGTCAGGAGTCAATACTGTGTTTCCTGGGTGCTAGTAATAATAATCACGGTACCTGGAGCCTTCTATGCACAGAGCTGTGAAAGCCAACAAGACAGAGAGTAGGGGTACACACCATGTGCAACGAAGCCGACAGCCAGTGTTCGCACTACTGCTGCCACATTCCCTACCTGATGGCTCTGCTCAGAAACGTACTCTGCAGCTGGTTCCTTCCCCATCCAGGGTCAGTGGCAGGCTTGGAAACCACTCTACAGGCATGCCAGGTCTTCCTGCAGCTTTTATAGTAATAACCATTTGCTGCTGCTTAACAGTTTGCTGGGCTCTCTGGTGTCCTGATCTTGGACTTGCCACCTCCGTTCATGCTCTGATTCTTCAGACTCACTCAAGCACAGAAGCTAGAGAGGAGGGCCAGCCAAACACACATGGGTCTCGTGGCCTTGGCGAAGGTCACTTCTTAGGTCTCCAGCATGGCTGGGATGCCTCCTCAGATTTGTGCTCACAGCTGGCAGTGAAGTGCTAGCTGGGGTGGAGAAGTGTACTCTTTCAGAAGAATACAACCTGGACTGACCAGGATAGCCCCCAAGAGCCAATCCTACAGACCGCAAAAGCACCCCTAGCCTCCTCCTCCCTAGAGGATCAGAAGGCTTTTCTTGGAGTTTCCTGAAACACTGGTGCGTCCATAGCAGGCCTACTTTGGTGTTTCTAGTGTACCTGCTGTCTGGTTCTGCTATTTCGTAGTTCTATGACTTGAGCCAACAAGTCAAGGTCTTCAGTCTCAGCAGTGCCCCGCCCCCACACACCCTTAGTCTTGAATGCACCTCTGTGGTAACTGAATGTAACAGGGCTGAGGATATATATGGCTCGGCAGGCAGAGTGCTTGGCTAGTTCTCATTAATCCCCAGCACTGCATAAATGGGGGTAATAACACACGCCTCCAGTCCCAGCACTGGACAACTTGAGGTGGGGCTGGTCCTCAGCTTCACAGGAAGCTGAGAGCCAAGCCCAAGACACATGTGACCCTATTTAAGGAAAAAGCAAAGAATACTAGAAATACATAAGCCCACAAAAACCGTGAGTGTAGGAGCTCACCAACAAAGTTCCTTAGCACTTCAGCAGTCAAATGGGGGAACTGCCCTGCTGTTACTTAGGATGCAGGTGTGGGCCCCCAGCACCTGGCTACATGGCTGTCCTGAAGCAATGGGCCCTGCCCAAAGGGCTGCTGGGAAGATTCAGTGACAGGATATAGACAAAGTGCTTGGTTCCCAGAACTAATTGGCTGCAGCTATTTTCCCCTGGGTAGGAGACAGCTCTGTACTACCAAAATGATGCTTCGTCCCACGAAGTAGCCCAGCGCCCAGGCTACAGTGCTGTGATGGCCAGAGGGATGCAGGCGCGCAGCGTGTGGCCCCATCACACAGGCCGAATGGGGACACTCAGGCAGCCCGTGGGAGGCTGGGTGAGACCCAAGCCCAGGGAGTCCTCCCCACGTACAAAGGCTGCCCTGCCACGTGGTCACTACAGCCTTACTGTTAGGGAGAGGGAAGCCCAGCACAATGGAAACTCCTCACCACACAATGTGGAAAAGCGATTCCAATCGGTGTTTTTATTTTAATTTCTAAGCCAAGAAAAACAGTTGGGTTTGCTTTTCTTTGTTGGTCATGGGGAGAAAGCAAGGAGGGGCACTTTGCCTAGAGTTGAGCTAGTCTCCAGCCTAAGACGGCTGGAATGCTAGGGGGTTACTTCTCTAGGGATGCAATTAACTGAATAAATATCAAGAAAGCAAAAGTAAACAGACTCATTACTGCCCGTTCAGAACTGCCAAGCTAGCAGAGATGGTTTAGAATCCTTAGGGAAGACAAATGCTTGCTATGGAGGCTGAGGGATGCACTAGAGCACGGCCCTGGTTAGGCCCCTTGGTGGTCTAGCTCGGACTTTACCTGCTGCATGTCCCTAGGCAGCATGCCCTGTCTGCCTGGATGTCAAGTGTCTCCCTTCATTGGTCACTAACACTGCTGACTTTACCTAGGGTGAGAATGTCAGCCCCCACAGGGGACTCAGGTCCTTGCATTCCTTTCTCTAAGGCACAAGACTCCAAATTACCCCACCAAGCTCAGGCCCATGCAGATGGAACCAGAAGCCCAGATTCTGCCAGGACACTTGGTGACTAACTATTGTGTCTCTCTGAGCTTTCACATCCTCACCTTTAAGTCAGGTACCACAAAAATCCTAGACTCTAGGCTTCAGAGTGATCAGAACATGTGTGAGCAGCACATGTCAAGTTTGGTTTGCTTTTTAGTCTAATGATGGAAAGCTATGTTCTTCCAGGAAAAGGGGTTCAGTGACCATGTCCCCAGCCACCCACCCATGTGCCAGTACTGGGCAGCTGCCCAGGGTAAGAACTTGGTCTGAGCAGCTTTGTGACTGGACCTAGGTTCTCGATGGAGTGGGCCATTAGTGGCCTTCCCTCCAGGAGGGCAATGGCATCCTACCCATTGTACAGTCACTGTCTGCGCTCCTCAGTGCTTTGCCGTGCTTGCCATCTTGTGGCCATCATAACGTTCGATCCTCATGTTCCTGTACCCAATGTGCAATGGGGGCTGAACCCCATTCCACAAGGGAGGTGCTTAGTCGTAAGCCAAAGGCAAGAGCAGTGAGGACCCACAGTTGAAAGGGACAGAACCCCACTATACACAGTACAGCATATCCTCCAGGTGTAGACGCCCAGGAACGTTTAGAAATCAAGTTTTCTCTCTGGTGCCAAGTTGCCTCCATGGCATTCTGACAGTTTCTTGGCCACAGCACAGAGGTGTTTGTCACCAAGTAGGCAGGTGAGCTGCCCACAGAAGGTGTGGCAGGAGGGCCAACCCTAGCCTGGAGCCTAGCTTCTCCCCATTCTTCTCCAATGGGGGCGTGACCATCAGTTCCCAAGGAACCAAAGCTTTGGAAACCAGGCAAACATTGTCATCCTTTTACCACTGAAGCCCCGCCTCTCCACAGAGTAGCTCTCCATTAAATACCCTCCCCTGCCTGGCCCAATAGGCCTTCTCTGACTTTTGGAACCAAACATGGGCTCTGGACTTCAGTAGAAAACGGCCTAGTGGAGTCCCTTGGAGAACAGGGTCTGATCTGCAGCTGCCCATTGGCTGGTCCTTGGTGCAGCCTTCAGCCAGGGATTCCCAGAAGAATCTTCCATGGGCTCCCGTGCCACAACCATTTTCAGCAGATATGAATGTGAGGTGCACATGTGAAGATGCTGGTGGCTTTCAACTGCTAACAGCCACCATCACAGGGCTCAATTCCAGTTGTGCCACCTTCTAGCTTTGTGATCTTGAGAGCTGAAAACTGAGTCCCAGTCTCCTGCTGTGTGATAGGGTTTAAGAATATCTAGTCTGGTGAGATGGGCCAGTGGGTAAGAGTTCTTGCCACCAAGCCTGGTGATCTGAGGTTGATGCCTGAGGCAGACATGATAGGAGAGAGCTGATTCCTGCAAGTTGTCCTCTGACCTCTGTAAGTGTGTATGGCACTTGTGCCCCTACATATATAAATGCAAATAAATATATGTTGTAAAAATTAAGATGCAGAATAGCTGCCCTCAAGGACACTGTAAGAACAGAGAAGCAGCCCTAGGTCAGGTGCGTGGCTCACTCAATCCACGAATGCTATGGATGTTACCAGTGAATCTGACCCATGACTTCAACTGCACAGGCTGATCACCCCTGTCTCACATGGGCTCCCTACTTGCAAGTTCTGTCTCCACAGCGCTCTCGACCGCACTGCAGCTGTTGCTGTCTTTTCACACGCGCATGCCCTCCCCACTCCCACCACATACTGACTAAGTGTCTCTATTCTGGGTCAAGCAGTAGACATTACAAATGGTACAGGGATCAAAACTGACTCCCCAGAGGCGCTGACATTTGGGGGTAGGGACAGCACCTGATGACAAGGACTCTGAGGGAAAGTGGGGGTCACAATCTTAGGTTAGTTTTAGAGGTGGGAGAGAGCATGTCACCGAGAAGGTGATCTTTGAGCAAAGACATGAAGGAGAAAGGAAGTGAGCGATGAAGAACCGGGAGAGGTGGGCCAAGAGCAGAGTCCTTAATACCTGAGAGCCTGAGGGACGGACAGCCAGCCAGAGTGGCTGCAGGAAGTGTCTTGGCAGGGAAGGGCCCAGAGATGAAATCTAGGAGGGAACAGAAGCTGGGTCGGGGGGCCTCAAGAGTCCTCGTCTTTCACTTTAAGGCGATTAGTTGCTGGAGGTCTTGCACTGAAGACTCCAGACTCCATTGGACTTTTAAAAAGGATCCCTCTGGCTGTCAGGGGGCAGGGACAAGGTTGCAAGTTAGGGAGCAGCTGCAATAATCCAGGTGCACAGTGAAGGCAGAGAGTATAGGTGACAATGGGGATTGGCTGAGGACAGCAGGGGCATTGGGGAGCCCTTCTATGCTACGGCTACCACACCTCTGTGGTGCGTTAGAGGCAGGGGTTAGAGACAGAAAGGAGCTAAGGAGCTGAGGACTGCTTCAAGGGGGATGGCCTGAGTGACTAGAACAGTTGCTATTTGCTAAAACGGAGTGGGGGGGGTCGGTGAGGGGGGCGGGAGGGAAGAGCAGGCTGAGAGGGAAGGGCGGGGAGTAAGAAGACCTCCCACACAGACCCCTGCAAAGTAGGCAGAGGGCAGAGACTGATGAGGTCAGGAAGGGGAGAAGCTATCTGAGAACTGTGAGTGTGGGCAAGTCTCTGGAGGGCTTTGCCAGAGAGACAGACAGACAGACAGACAGACAGACAGACAGACAGACAGACAGACAGACAGAGAGGGAAGAAGAAGAAGAAGAAGAAGAAGAAGAAGAAGAGGAGGAGGAGGAGGAGGAGGAGGAGGAGGAGGAGAAGGAGGAGGAGGAGGAGGAGGAGAGAAGAAGAAGAAGAAGAAGAAGAAGAAGAAGAAGAAGAAGAAGAAGAAGAAGAAGAAGAAGAAAAAGAAGAAAAAGAAGAAAAAGAGGAGGAGGAGGAGGAGGGGAGTGGGTATAGGAAAACCAGACTGGGAAGACTGCTGGAGTGGTGCCTTTCAGGGGCCTGGAGGAGGGGCATCACACACCCTAACATCCCTCTCGGCCTATCTAGTTCATCCCTCAAGAGTCAGTACAAAGTTCACTTTCTCAGGGAAGTGCTCCTGACCCTTCTACTGGGTCAGGGCCCTGTCATAACCTTTCACAACACATGACTGCTCCTTCTTACGATTCTTGGGAACTCTGGTGATATGGAAGCTCTGCGAGGGCAGCCATATCCACAGCATCCAGTAAGCACACTGCCTGGCACACCTTTATGTCCGAGGAACACATGGGGAAGGGATATATTGTCCAGGAAACAAGCCAGAGACACTCGCCTAACTTAATCACTCTGTGATGATTGGAACCCGGAAGACACTGGCTGTTTCAAGAATTTGGCTTTGGAAGAGGTCAGATTCTTCCTGTTTGGGGCTTTGTAGCCCAGCTAAAACAGAGACACAGTCTTCTTCTGACATTGTCCACTACTAAGTGAGCGCATCCCATCCTGTGTCTGGCAGCTTGTTCATTTAGCTGAAAAGTCTTCTCAATGCTACATTCTAGGGACTGGAGGTTGTGAAAGACCCTCTATCTGCCCTTACAGAACTTAGACCCAGAAGGGCTGAGATCAGAGAGCTGATGGGCAGAACACGGGGAAAGCTCAGGGTGTGAGAGTGTAGGGTCAGAGGGTCCTGGGGCAGGGGAGAAGGACCAGACACTCCTCCGAGCCCCACCATGCCCAGTGCCCAATTCTTGGGCAGATCCCTTTTCCTCTCTACCTCTGTAGGGCCCCAACATCTATTGATATTTGAACAACAATCGCTCTCTCTCTCTCTCTCTCTCTCTCTCTCTGACTCCAGGAGAGTGGAACGTAGCCTCCCCCAACATGTATTTGGGGAATGTCCTACCTTGCACAAGCCACTGGCAGATGGGCTGTCACTGATCTTGTTTCTCTACTCTCAGGCTTTCAGTTCAAAGAACCCAACCAGCACACTGCAAGGACCATGAGGCCACTGTGTATGACCTGCTGGTGGCTTGGACTGCTGGCCACTGTCGGAGCTGCTGTAGGCCCAGAGGCTGATGCTGAGGGCGCAGAGGACGGTTCGCAGAGAGAGTACATTTACCTCAACAGGTACAAGCGGGCAGGTGAGTCCCCGGACAAGTGCACCTACACTTTCATTGTGCCCCAGCAGCGGGTCACAGGTGCCATTTGTGTCAACTCCAAGGAGCCCGAGGTGCACCTGGAGAACCGTGTGCACAAGCAGGAGCTGGAGCTGCTCAACAATGAGCTGCTTAAGCAGAAGCGGCAGATCGAGACGCTGCAGCAGCTGGTAGAGGTGGATGGCGGCATCGTGAGTGAGGTGAAGCTGCTACGTAAGGAGAGCCGCAACATGAACTCTCGAGTCACGCAGCTGTACATGCAACTTCTACATGAGATCATTCGCAAGCGAGACAATGCACTGGAGCTCTCCCAGCTGGAGAACAGGATCCTGAACCAGACAGCTGACATGCTGCAGCTGGCTAGCAAGTACAAGGACCTGGAGCACAAGTTCCAGCACCTGGCCATGCTGGCGCACAACCAATCAGAGGTCATTGCCCAGCTGGAAGAGCACTGCCAACGCATACCTGCAGCCAGGCCTGTGCCCCAGCCACCCCCAGCCACTCCACCTCGGGTCTACCAACCATCCACCTACAACCGCATCATTAACCAGATTTCTACCAATGAGATCCAGAGTGACCAGAATCTGAAGGTGCTGCCGCCCTCCCTGCCCACCATGCCTGCCCTTACCAGTCTCCCATCTTCCACTGATAAGCCATCAGGTAAGTCCTTTGGGGAGACCAGCTCATGTGGGCCTCTGAGCCCCTCAGCCTAGGGGTACATGTGGGCATGTGAGTCCCAAGACAGTTGCACAATCCTCTAGCAATCCCCTGGGATGGCTTCTGGAGCTAGTGGAGCTGGGTTGATGGGAGCGAGGGATGGCACTGCTCCAAGAAGGTGGTAGGAGGTAGAACCCAGAAGCTAGAAGCTATGGGTATCAGCTCTGGTCTGAGAGGAAAGAACCCAGTCCTGGATATTCTGAGGCTTTGCACTTGCCCTGTCTTAGTGGCTAGGTGTCTTACCTGTGGGCTCACATGCCTGTGTTAATGTCACATGATAAACTCCAGGCTAGTGGAAGAGTACTATAAAGTTCAAAGTTAATGTTTCGCAGGAACTAGGGGAGTCCCCTAGTTTGGTTAGTTGCTGCCTAGTTTTCAATAAGGCTTCCATACACCCTTAGCACACATGTGAGATTCTCAGAACACTGTTATGGAAGAATGGGATCCTTGGGAGCACACCCTGGGAAGTGTAACCAAGATACTGCACTGGGATTTCCATGAGCGTCACTTGACTGACCTGTTCACAGCTCAAGGATGCTCAGGCAGAGCTGGGTCTGCTTCAGACACACAGGAACAGAGCTACCACGTCACGGGAGGATGTCATGAAAACACAGTGTGCTAGGACGTCACCAGAGGCTGCCAGTATTGCCTGTGCCCTCCACTGACTTGGTGAAAACTATGGTCCCTGTATCCAGGAACCCATTGTGGGGAGGTGACAGGTGTATGAAGACTCTGGCAAATCCTCAATGTAGGGGAGCAGTTCCTGGAGCTAGGCTTCTCCTTTACCTAGGTAGTGTTATTTTCCACATGGACTAACTGAATTCATCTCTGAAAAAGTTAACCTAAGACTGCACAGGGTACCAACTTCTTTGTTGGCAGGGAGATATTTTTACTGAAAAGATGCTTTGTGCCTATTTCACACTCTAAAAAATAAACCACTATTGAGCTGAACCTGTGTGTATGAGGGTGGCCAGTGGGCAGATCAAGGATGGACAGGCCAGTGGGGGAAGGGGGAACTAGGCTCATGACATAGCATATGCCACAGCACCTTAGAGGAAAGACCTGGATCAGATGTGGGTGGAAAGCAGATGTGCCGAGTAGACTGTCCTGGATCGATATCTTCCTTCTTCTATTTTCGAGGTCCCGGCAGGAGGTAAGCCATCCTGTTCCTGGGTTCCTTATCTAAGCCTATGGGTAGGATTTATTTCAGTCTGTTCCCAGCTGACAGTTCTAGGACATGAAATAATGAAGAATGCGTGTGTGGCACTGGGCCCATGGTAAACTGAGACTCCTTTGATCCCGGTCTTTGCCTCTTAAAACAAGGAGACTGGAGTGAGTAGTTGTCTTCAGCTTTGTGTTCAGTGCCTGATGAGCGAGCCATCTGCACCCACACCTGGTTTACCGCAGAGGTCAAAGGCAGGGTGGAGTGCGTTCTGTGTTCTGACAGAATACCCAGAGTGGACACTGCCCTTGGGCACCACATGGAGGCTGGTGTCACAGTCACCCAGACCTCCTTTCAACTTGGGATCTCTGGTTTCTAACTCAACCATCTCAGGACATTTCCTGAGCTGGAACAAAACAGGGATAAACACCTGGATCTGCCATGGCCGTCCAGCCTTATTCCCTATTTGCTAAGGAGAAAGCTATTTAAATCGGCTGAAGTGCAGCTCAGTTGGTAGTGTCTGCCAAGCACACACGAAGCACTAAGTTCGATCCCTGGTAAGGGCACCAAACCAGGTATGGTACCATGTGCCTGTAATCTTAGAACTCAGGATGTGGAGGCAGGAGGAGCGGAAGTTCAAAGTCATCCTTGAATTTCTCTACATATGGAGTTCAAAAACAAATGTACAATAGTTGTTTGTTCTGTTTTGTTTTAAACTCTTCTGAGCCTTAACGTTTTTCATGTGAGGAGATGGGAACAGAGCTACAGCTTCACGGGAGGATGTCATGAAAACACAGTATGCTAGGATGTCACTAGAGGCTGCCTATATTACCTGTGCCCTCCACTGACTTGGTGAAAAATATGGTCCCTGGTCTCCAGGAACCCAGTGCGGGGGACAGGTGTATGAGGTGTCTGGAATCTGCCCTGCCTCCAGTTCCATCTATTCCTCAAATTCCACATAGCAGGTCTGACAAGATTTCTCTGGAAGGACCCAAATTTCTGGAACACTGAGAATTTATGAAGTCAGCATACCAAAATACCAAGAATACAATGAGCATCGTCTGGCTACTACACAGAATACTCCAGTGTGCGCAGTGTCCAACAGAAAGGCAGATGAAAGACTCTGGAGTCACTGAGGTAGCATGACCAAGTCCTGCTGGACAGCACAAATGGCTCAGAGATGAAACTTCTGTCGTGCATCTTGAAGGCTTTGTAAGTTTACCAGGTGAAGAAGGGAGTAGGGACACCAAGTTACTAGTTGGCTCCCCCGATGGAAGTGGGTCTTTAGAAAGCCAAGGGCACAGCCCTGCTCCTAGCCTCTCGAATGGCCCTGGCACAGCTGTTTATAATCCAGAACTGGCCCTAGCACCTGTAGTCTGCTGTACCTAAGGCTGTGAGTACCCACGCTCACTTGCTGAGCATGAGAGATGACCTATGTGTACTCTAATGTCTCTCTCTCTTTCTCTGTGTGTCCACCTCGTCACTGAGTGTCCACACAAGGGCAGACAGAGCAGAGAGGAGGACGGCTCTGGAAAGGCCCTAACTTTCCTGGGTTTGGACTGATCTGAAAGGAAAAAGAAGATGGTCTCCAGGACTGAGCCTTGATTCAACCAATGGGCAGAGAGTGCTTATCAGCCCTCTTCCAACTCAGGCAGGTCTGGTCCTGAGAGACAAAACCCCTCTGTGTTCTTCAAGCAGAGCCTTGGCTTGCTGCCACCACTCAGCCAGAAACCCCTTTACAATCAAACACCTTGCGCTCAAGCCGCCACACCCCCTGGCTCCCCCCTAGGAAGCTCAGAGCAGTCAGTCTTTTGGCCAATCCTGTGGCTGCTCAGGAATCAGACCGCCCTTCTCCAGAAGGCCGACGCTGCCACAGCCCCTTATCTGAAGATGACCTCATGACTTATTCCCAGCCATAGTCAGAAAGTGACAGGCTGGCCCGGGGCCAGGAGGTACCTGCTAAGAGCTAGGATGAGGGATCCAGGTAGGTCCTACCCTAGCCTCCCTGGCTTCACACTTAGGTCCCACCTTACTTGGGGCTGGTCAGACCGAATATTTGGTTTGGATGGTGCTTATAGTGCTGCCTGAGCCAATGGCCCACCCATGGCCCTCTGCTGTTAGAGAACAGCTTCAGAGGACATTCTCTAAGAAGCACAGGAAAGGGCAGACGAATTCTGAACTCACCTCAGGCAGTTGCTACTACATGTCAGTCTCTGGTCACAAGACCCGCTGTGGAGATGGCTAAGAAGCATGGTACTGCCCGTCACCAGTAGTACAGCATGGCTTTCCTAGAAAGATGTCTTTTAAAAACCAACAGGCAGCTAAGGGGTTGACAGTGCATGCCTTGAATCCCAGCACTTGGGAGGCAGAGGCAGGCAGATTCTGTAAGGCCAGGCCGATCTACAGAGCGAGTTCCAGAACAGCCAGGGCTACACAGAGAAACCCTGTCTCAAAAAAAACTAAAACAGAAAACAAAAAAGCCACCTACAACAACATCAAAAACTCCAACAGGCTCAGGTACATCTAGGTATTGCCTCTTCTGCTTACTGAGTTCCTGCAGAGAGAGAGGAGGAGCCCCAATGTCATCAAACAGAACTGCTAAGGCACCTTGGTCCCTGGCGTGGCCTCCCAGTCACACGGCTTCTTGGTGCAGAGCAGACACTTGTAATTCCCAGGATCCTCAGGTTCATAGTTACTTGGCCACAACTACATAGCCCACAATCCGGGGAACACCTTGGGCACTCTGCGGGAAAACTGCTCTAGGAATATGTGACTTAGCACTGGCCACTGCGGACACAGTAGCTATTGCCATGCCAGGCACAACAAGTCACTCCTCCTCAGCCCTCCAAAACCAGGATGTGTACTTGACCAGACAACAGGTTTTGGGAAGCTTCAGGTAGATCGACCGTTAGCCCCTGTCAGGTTTGGACATAGCCCTGGGGTTATCTGTCAGCCTTTCACAGACAGCTGGGCCTAAGGTCATGTTCTCCTTACATGTTTACTCTCTGTGTTATGGCCCCTTCTCAGGGCCATACTGTTTTAGGGACAACGCAATAGGCATGTGCAAACCACCCTGGAGAAGTTAACCAACAGAACTTCCTAGGTAGATTTCTCCGTGGTTTTATTTCACTTGTTCTGAGATAGGAACTATGAACAGCAGACCATGACTGCCCAGCACAGCTGCATGTCTTAGAACTGACTCGGTTTACATCACTGTAGAGAAAAGGTACTGGTCCCAAGGTGGTAGAGCTGGGATGTGATGCTACAGGTGAGAGGTGACTGGCTAGCCCCGATTTTGACTTAGCCTTTGGGGCTGCAGAGACTGAGGGGAAGGCCACCTGGTCTCTGCCTCTGGACTGCAAGTCCTTTCCCCTGTACTGTTCTTGCCTTTTCCTAAAATGTTTTCTTAAATGAGTTAAGATTTCCAAAATCCATTACGGCAGACATTTTGAAGAACATTCCTTGTTAGCTTACGCCTAAACAAAAGCCATTAGAGGCAGGCGGTTCCAAGGCCATCTTCCTTGCACCCAGAGGTCTGTGAATTGATCACAAAGGGCCTTTGAGTGTGGCTCATAGCAATCCCTCCACTCCTCAGGCCTCGTTCCAAGGATGACAGTGGCTGAAGGCTCTGGCTATTTGCAGGAGATAAACTATCAACTTTGTGATTGTTAGAAGTTGGGTATCTGGCATCTCAGGGCCTGGAAATACCAACGGTTTGGCATTTGGCGAGCCAGAAGTAATTGAGAGAATCCTGGAGACTGGGCTTCTGTGGCAGCTTGCAGGCTGTACAAATGGATCACTGTGGTGAATTTACTTGGTTGACTGTACAGTGCAGTCACGGCAGGCTACCAAATTCATTTTTGAAAAGAGAAAGCAGAACTGAGCTAGTTAGTACTGTCCTGCTGGGTATCTAAACCATCATGTCCACTGAGCCTGATGTCCAAGGCATAGGATGAAGGTAATGGCAGACACTTGTTAAGGAGGGCTACAAGGACCTGCTCATGGGACACTGGAAAGGGTCCCTTCCTGACTGCCCATCAACTTCAGTCTCCCCGGAGTGACTGGGTCCGGAGTGCCTTGGCAACACCTGAACCTCAGAGGAGACGGACTGCTGAACCCAAGCACATATGTCATCCGTGCTCTTTTTAGGTCATCCCTGCCCTCTTTAGACACAATATTTTAAGATTTTGAAGACATAGAATAAATTGATAGGAAAATCAAATACTATTTTAAATGTCAAAGACAGTAATGAATTTTTCCTTTTATGTTGAGATTGAGTGGCCTATGTGATTTCTTTAAGGGTAGTTTCTAAAAGCCCAGCAAAGGCAGCATGTGGCACTAGTCCAACACACAGGGCCTCTACTGCACGCACTCTGCTCCAGACATTCCCACAGAAAGGATTTCGTTTTCAAGACTTGCTTTGGATACAGATGACCATCTGCTGTGGAGGTCTCTGTTTTTCAGGTTCTCAAAGCTAAAAGAGATGTAGCTTACTACATTCTTGTGAAGATGGACAGGTGGGGGCAGGTGGACCAGGGAAGGACTTTTACCTATCTGCTTACCACAGACTCACTGCCCTGAGGAGTGCTGCTCCCACAGGAGCCCACCGCCATCTCCTGGGCAGACAGATCTCAAACAACCCTGACCATGTGGTTGGTAACAAGACAATGAAAGGAGGAGTCTGGTACCAGAGTCATCTGTCAGCACCAGTCCCAGACCTCTGAGCACAAGCTGCCTTTGATTCAGGGGCTCTGAGGAAAAGATAAAATGGCCTAGGAGGCAAATGTCTGTTTACCGGGTGACAGGCTCTCCGAGATGGGGTAGCAGACACTCATGTTATACTCCAACGGAAATATATACAAATGCTTTTAGGAAGCCTAGGCAGGATGAAGAAGTCTTTGGGGGGATAGGAAGGACTTTCTAGAGGTGACAAGGCCCTGCAGGGCTGAGCCCCTGCAAATCTGTTCTCAGCCATGGTCAGCAACTGTCAGGAAACCATAAAGGACAGGCTCAGTGCTAGGCCAACGCCCCATCACAGACAGAGAAAAGGGCCAAACTGCCACAAATTACAAACCAAGTGGCTTGCGGTCCAGCCCTGGGTAAAATGGCAGAGCAGAGGGTAAAGAGAACCGTGTGAGCATGTGAGAGATAAAAAGGTGACATGGAAAGACAAAAGAGAAGCTGCCCCCTTCCTCAAAAAGTGTCTATAGGCTGGCTGACCACAGAACCACCGGCTACCTGTTCGGCATTTGTGGACCGAGTTCTGGGTCTGATCCGTTCTTCCATCGTGTGTCTGCACTCAACTGTGAGTCCTTCATCCATTCAATGCCTACCTCACCCAGGCAGCTGTGGAGGCTACCAACAGCAACACCAGAGAAGGCAGGCTCGACCCCAAGCCCTGGAGCACAGAGGGCTACTCAGCTCTACACAGTAAGGCTTCCAGGATCCTGCTAGCCCAAACATTGTTCTCTTTCTCTTTTTCCTCCTATGGTGTTGGTGGTTGAACCTGGGGCCCAGAGAATGACAAGCAGGAGCTCTGCCATGGAGCTCCACCCCAGCCCCACCCCTTCCCTACGCTGTTTAACACTCCCACCTCTCCTACCCGGCTGCCTGCTGGAAACCCGAGTGGGCACACGCTCCTCAGCCCACAGCTAACACTGAGCATTTCAGTAGAGCTGTATTATTTATTTTGAGGTCAAACAGGCAGGCTGGGGTCCCTGCAAGCCCTTCACGGGCCCTAAGAGCTCTTGGGAGACCTGGAGCTGTATCAGATGCACTCAAATACGCTCGCCTCACACAGCCAATATAATTTTTACTGTAACAATTTTGAAAGAGGTTGAATAATTCTGCTTTTGAAATCATTTGGCCAGCAGTAACTCAATTTATGGTTGGCTCTGATTTCTCAGCAAACATCAGGCGTGCTCAGGAATTCTTGGGAAGTGAGAAAAATCTAACCTACAAATTGTTTCCCAAAGTACTAACATCTTTTATGGAGGTGAAAGCTACCAATCAGTGAATTGGATGGATGTTTGATACACTTTGTAGAAATTTAATCACAGGCTAATAAATTTTTATTTCAGAGTTTTCTTTCCACATCTGAGAACCAGTGAGGGTTTTTTAGGTTTCAACCATTTTAATGAACCCCTCCAAGCTCTCTGCCCGAGGTCCTCAATGCTGAGGACAGAGTTAAGCTCATGTGCATCCCCATCGCAAGGAAGAGACAGCACACACTGCCAACACTTGGCAACCTGCAAACGAGTCCTGCAGCCGGGCCACTGCTCATGCTATGCTCCACCGAAAGGTGGCCATTGACACAGACGATAATTCTGCCAAAGTTCTTGAAAAGTGAGATTCAAGAATTATCTGACAAAACTGTTCCTGTCCTTTACAGGGTCTGACTTCAGGCCGCCTGATCAGGACACCCAGGGGCCTGCCACTGGCCAGGGTGGGTCTCATACCTACAAAGATCATTTGCCCTGGCATTAATGGGGAAATTTGAGTAGGACATTCCAGATCCAATTTTAACATCTAGTCATTTCTTTTGGCAAAGAGACTTCATGGGCACAGACCATCAATGAGAACTGAAAAACCACACAGGGTTCTCATACAAGGAAGGTGTCTTAGTGTCTAGGGAGACAAGAGGACTAAAGCACTCTCAGGAGTACTTCCAAGGACATTACCACAGATCCCAGGGTCCCAGGCCACCAGGTCCTGAGGCTCAGAGGCTTAGGAGAGGAGCCATGGCCTGCTGGCCAGCTCTGGAAGCTCTGCTTCTTAACTCACCCTTTGGGTGTGCTGGTGTAGGTGCTGTCCTCTGCCTGAGCAGGACCAGCTACAGGGCCTGGCTCAATCCAGCTGAGGCGGGTCATCCTCAGGTTACAGAGAGGACAGAAGATAATAGTACACTTGAGTCTAGCCTGGCTGCCAACCTCAGCTTGCCTTTACCAGGAAGACAACCAATGAAGTACTCCCTGTTTTTCATGGTGGCTGTGTGCCTTGTACCTGTGATGTCCCCCATCAGGAATTCGAGAGGAGAGATCAGGAAAGTGGACCACCACTTTCAATCAACCCTAGGTGATTGCTGAGAAACCAGAGCCAGCCATAAACTAACTGAGTTACTTCAGGCCAAATAATTCCAAAATTCCCAGGGCACCAAGGCCTAAGGCCTGCACATCTTGTATCCCAGGTGGCCAGCATCCCTCCCTATCCTCCACCTCAATCCTGTGCCTTTCCTGCACTGCTGCCTCTCTCTAGGGAACCACACAGATCTGCTTGCCATGGTGGCTGCACTGCTCTTCATGTGGAACACTCTGATGACCGTGTAAATATGCTCTTTATAGAGGTGAGCCTGGGTGCCGCCGAGTTAGTGTTGGCCTGGTGCTGTGGGCAGAGCTACCTCTCAGAAGGGGAGCCAAGGCAAACACCGCCGTGCACTCGCTCTGCGCCAGAAGATGCTTCGCCCACTGCACTCTGAACATTCAGCTATACTCAACAAAAAAGATTCTCATTTTCTACTGCAGTGCAGCTCTGTATCCTCCACTGATTCTGACTTCTAAAGTATGCCTATTAGGAAATACTTATTAATAGACACACAGATACATAGAGACACACATGCATGTGCGTGTGTGTGCACGCGCGCGCGCGTGTGTGTGTGTGTGTGTGTGTGTTACAATATATACTTAGTTTTGGAAATTCAAGAGCAAGTAACATGTGTATCTCAAGGAAGGGGTTGACCCACCTCCAACATATCAAGCTTGTGTCTAAGGGAAGAGACTTTAGCCCCTGACCTGAGACCCACAGGATGACTAGTATTCGTTCCTGTGTCACAGCAGTAAAACTGAGGCAGGGACCTACCTAGAGTCACACTGCGAGTAAGAAAAGCCACCAAGATTTAATCCCAGGGCCTCCAACACACCATTAGCAGTCTTTCTCCAACCACATACTACTCCGGCCCCAGATTCTTTACCAGAAATCGAAGGCTCTGCTTGGCCCTTTGTGGCCCTGTCCAAGGGTAACGCTAACAGATTTGTCCCCAAGTTACTTATATGCTGCAGTGTTGATTTCTCATTACATTATTTATGTGCCCCACAGATCAGTCTCTGCCCCATCCCTGTTACACAAAGGCATCTCATCACAGCAGGGTGTTGGTACCACGTTCTCAATGCAATCTATAATTCAAACTGACTTTCACTGCTGTTTATGCTGATAATTTTGCCTCTTACTTACATTAAGAAAGTAAAGGGGATGTGTTTGAGTGTGGAGACCTGCGAGGCTTCTGAGAGAGCAATGTAATGAAGCTGATGGTCTGAGCATTGTACAAACTGCAGGGTGTGTACAAGGCAGAAAACATTAATGCTTCTACGTCAATTCAGACTACTCCACAATTCTAGAAGGTCTTACACAATCATCAGATTTGCCACATACACACAAAGGAAACTTCAACATCATGAAACACCAAAATAGGCAAAAGACAGAGTAAGTAAGTGTAGGGGGGAAAAATAAGACAAGACAAAACCCAAATTATCAACAAAGACAAAAATAAAGGAGTTTAACAACCTGACAGATGTAGCCATCAGGATGCCAAGACTGTGCCAGGCCTCTGTTCTCAAGGCCACACTGGCTGGGGAGAAAGAAGAGTGTATCAGAGTGAACACACTCCTAAAAAGATCATTTGAGGTCTTAGATAGATCACCCTGCCTCCAAGGGCCATGTAGCCTTGGGGTATCCCCTAAGGTCTCTGGGTTCTGATTTCCTCATCTGTAAATGAGGTGATTACAAGTACCTACCAGGAGCAAGGAAAGAACAGCAATGTAGATCCCTAGGCAAGGCCTGTAACAGCCTAGTCACATCAAAAGCCATGCATAGGCTCTGATGACAAACTGCTTCTCCAGACAGGCCTTTCTTAGAGTGAGGTATTCTTACCTGGGCCTCAAGAGTCTACTTACCTTCTGAAGCATGTCCAAAATCTGTATAAGCCTGAACTTTTCTTTCAATAAATTATTTACTATATATGTGTGTATATATATGTGTGATATTTGTTTTGTATATATGTGTGTTTTTGTACTGTGTGTGATATTTGTATGTATTTACACATGTGGGTACGGGTATGAGTGTCATGGCATGATGTCGTAGTCAGAGGACGTGCTAACACTGCCAGAGACAGGTTTCTCTTGTCTATCACTGTGGATGCCAGGCTAGCTGGTCCACCAGCTTGAGGGTCCTCTCCTGTCTCTATCTCCCGTCTTGCCGTAGGAGCACTGAGATCACAGATGCATGCTACCATGATGCTTTGCAGTGGTTCTGGGGTCTGAATCAGGTCCTCATGCTGCACGACAAGCTATTTACCTCCTGAGCCATCTCTCAGGCCTTTCTACAAATCATTACTACTTATATTTTACTATTAAAGACCTTAAAACATTCTAAAATACTTATCTTAAAAAATAAAAATTTAAAAAAAAAATTTAAAGCCCATTTTCAAGAATGCCAGAGGCAAAGCTGAGCCGTGGGAGGCAGCAGAGATTGGAGGCTGTGAGACCAACCTGTTACTTTTCCAGTGGCCTCCAAACCCTTCCTATATTGTACCCCCTCAAGAACAGCGTCTGCATGGAGATACCCCAGGAGCTGGGTGGCTGTGCAGAGAGACCTGGCTGCTGGCTTTGGTGAGCACTATTCTGTCGTCTCCCTTGCCTTCTGCCTTCTATCCCAGCTCTCTCACTAAGGGCCTCCCTGTCCTGTGGACCTGCTGGGAAGCTGGGAGGCCTCCCATGCCACAGCGCTCTGCTCCAGCTGTCAGGGACAGACTCTCATTCTCTGTCTCCGTCCCTGGAGCTTAGGCCAAAAATAACGGAAACCTTTCTCTCCTTTTTAAATGTTCCTCTTGAAGGTCTTGCCTCCCCTTCCCCAGGACAGAAACTGGGGGAGAGCAAAGGCAGGAAGTGGCATCAGGGAATAAAGGGAGGGAGGGAGGGAGGGAGGGAGGGAAGTGCTTGTGTGCCATACATCCTGCACAGGCTGGGTACCTGGGGAACCTGCCTGTCCTGTGTGCAGAGAAAAGGCAGGCATGTAAGAAGCCCCTAGAGAACGAAGCACGCTGACTGTCAGCATCCAGCTGAACTTGCACAGAGACTAACAAAGAAGCAGATGGTTCCTGTTCCCAACAGGCATGCCACACTGCTTGCAGGGTCCAGGAAGGTTTCCAGATCTAAGCTTTGGCCAACACAATAGGCTAGCTGAACCCAAGTGCCAGCATCCCGGAAGCTGCAAAGCTAGGGCGTCGCAGGAAAAGCTGGGTGAGCCCACCACCGAGGGCTACCTCCCCACCTATGGACAGAGAAAGAGAGGATCGCCAGAATTATAGCTAAGAATGCTTGTCAAGTCTGGCCACCAGAGACAGCCTACACTGCCCTGGGTTCTCCAGGCCCAGGGTAGCCCTTAGAGAGTGGGACTCAATGAATAGCTGGCTTTATCATTTTCCTTTGTTTCCTGAGACAGGATCTCATTACCAAGGCTGGCCTAGAACTCACTTTGTGGCAGAGGCTGACCTTGAACTCCTGATCTTCCTGCCACCACTTCCCAAGTGTGAGGATGACAGGTGTGCACCACATCCATCGATTGAATAGTGTTAGAAGGAACACACAAAGTAGGAAGCAAGTCACATGTCCTAGCACGTTTCATCTTAACCACTCTCAGTCTAAAAGACGCTCTGAAAAGCATGCAGCAAAGTAGAATGATTATTTCTAACTATGCAGTCTACTAGGGAGGTCTTGAAAACCTCCAGAAGTTTCCTCCAATCACTGAGGAAGACCCCAGTTTGACTAGACCCGATAACTCAACAGTGTACCTTTTTATAGTGTAAGTAATCTCAATAGGACATCACTGGAGGACAGAGAGCCATGGTCAGGGGCTGAAAGACACACAGCAGCTACAGGCTTCTAGAATGATTTTGGTGTCACCTGCTAAGGAGAGCCACAGATTGGATTCAAACATAGCACTGAGCCCACATGACACTGAAGAGTGTGGACACAATCAGTAGGCACACATCTCAGTGCACCAACAGGAATGACTTCTTTAAAAATCACTCAAAAAAATGCCGGGCGGTGGTGGCGCACGCCTTTAATCCCAGCACTTGGGAGGCAGAGGCAGGTGGATTTCTGAGTTCGAGGCCAGCCTGGTCTACAGAGTGAGTTCCAGGACAGCCAGGGCTATACAGAGAAACCCTGTCTCGAAAAACCAAAAAAAAAAAAAAAAAAAAAAAGAAAAGAAAAGAAAAAAAAATCACTCAAAGAGGAGCTGGAGAGATGGTTCAGAGATTAAGAGCACTGACTGCTCTTCCAGAGGTCCTGAGTTCAATTCCCAGCAACCACATGGTGGCTCACAACCATCCTTAATGGAATTTGATGCCCTCTTCTGGTGTGTCTGGAGACAGCTACAGTGTACTCACATACATAAAATAAATAAATCTTTTTTTTTTTAAAGTCAAAGAATATCCATCCAAATGACCAGCAATCTAACAGCTCTGAACGAGAAAAACAATGACTCACCTACAAACAAAGAAACCAGGGGCGAGGAGCCATGAAGAACCGTTCCCATGGGGAACGAGAACATGTGAGGGAGTGAGAGCAGAAGTAGGGCTTAAAATAAAGATCTGCCCCTTCAATGTGTTTCTTAGCTCTCTGTTGGAGTGTATGCCTGTCTAGAGTATAGCTAGGGTGTAGCCTGGAGGCAGACAGTTATAACATATATTGTGTCTACAGGTCCATGGAGAGATTGCCTGCAGGCCCTGGAAGATGGTCACAGCACCAGCTCCATCTACCTGGTGAAGCCTGAGAATACCAACCGCCTTATGCAAGTGTGGTGTGACCAGAGACATGACCCTGGGGGTTGGACTGTCATCCAGAGACGCCTGGATGGCTCTGTCAACTTCTTCAGGAACTGGGAGACCTATAAGGTGAGACCATTGGGCCTGTATGCATTGCCTGCAAGGTGACTACACAGGACAAGGACAGGACCATTTCTGCAAAACCATCTGAGTGGTAAGGCAAGGCCTCTCTCCTTGTCTGCTGATCAGGAGAGGACAGAGTAGAGACAGCATCTAACTCCCAGTCAGGGCTTCTATAAGGTGGATATGCTCTTGAGTTCCAGAAGGGGAAAGGTAGCAAGGTTCCAGGGCCTGGGAAGCTCCCTAAAAACCATGTGTAGGGAACTCTGGCAATAAATGGGCCTTAACTACAAGGCCCATTCTCTGGGCCTCCCAGTTCCCAGGATACTGGATGCTTCTCCTTGTAAGTCAAGTGCAAGGGATCTCCCACACCTCCTACCCTGCTCTGAACCAAGAGGGAGCAGTAAGGATGGCATGAGCAGCTTAGGTCAATGGACACATGTCCTGTGTTGGGTACTCTAACTCTTGAATATGCCCTACAAAGTCACCTTACAGGTGAGAAGGGAGAGTACCCTGTGCGTGGCTTACAGCCACCGCGTGGTAAAGCAGCAATGGCAGCTGAGGGCTCCCATCACAATCAGCCCGCATGACTCTGTGTGGAGTTCTGCTATGGCTTCTCCAGTCTCCTCCAGCCTGGACTGCCCCGGTCAGCCTGTGTCTCTCCTGCTTGTCCCTCCTCTGCAGCCTAGCCTTGAGGTCCTTGCACTCCTCCATTCTCTCAAGGAGATGGTACAGCACAGCAAGAGGTCACACATCCTGTAGAGGCTGGTAGTACCTGACTATGAAAACCACTTCAAAGACTTTGGGGGCCACTGCTCCACTGATACCCCAAAGTACATATCAAATGAGTAACAAAATTACTGAGTTTCAAACCTAGAAGGGCCAGGTGGATGTCACATGCCTATTACAACTCTGAGCTATGGTAGTCTACACTAGAGCTTACGTATAACCCGCACATATAACCCAACTCCAGAGAAGGCAACAGAGGCATGGGGAGGCAATGACTCTTGTCTAAGCAATGCTGGCTGCATGCCTTCTGGGTGCCAGGCTTTCAAGTGGCCACATCTTCCTGCCTATGAGAAGTTACAGAATCCTCAGTCAATAAGAAACAGGCTCGCATGATGGCAGGGAAAAGGTGTGTGAATGGCACATGACTGACAATTGCAAAGGTTCAGTAACTCACCCAGACACAGGTAACAGGGACTGGAGCCCAGGCCTGCCTTATGCTCTGACTATTCCTGGACACAGACTCCTCACTCATGCTCTCCTGGGTCTTCCCCAGCAAGGGTTTGGGAACATCGATGGCGAATACTGGCTGGGCCTGGAGAATATCTACTGGCTGACGAACCAAGGCAACTACAAATTGCTTGTAACCATGGAGGACTGGTCCGGCCGCAAGGTCTTTGCAGAGTATGCTAGCTTCCGACTGGAGCCAGAAAGCGAGTATTATAAGCTACGGCTGGGGCGTTATCATGGCAAC
This sequence comes from Tokudaia tokunoshimensis, assembly GCA_036184795.1. Lineage (NCBI taxonomy): Eukaryota > Metazoa > Chordata > Mammalia > Rodentia > Muridae > Tokudaia > Tokudaia tokunoshimensis. The sequence goes on from BTHU01000004.1 coordinate 6,622,729, forward strand.
GCAGGCGACTCCTTTACCTGGCACAACGGCAAACAGTTCACCACCCTGGACAGGGACCATGATGTCTACACAGGTAGGAAACATAGAACCAAACCTAGATGTTGAACAGGAATGAGAGATCCACCCACATTAGAGGCCATGATTCCAAGGCCTGGAGCAAGAAGATGTCATTGCGTCAGGCAGCTTTACCAAGTCCCTTTCATTCTTCTGCCCACTGCCCTCAGACAAGTGACACAAAAATAGAAGCAGAGATACACAGGTCTCACAGTTGAGGGCTGCCCTGGGCCAAGAAACTCATGCTTCAGGCTTCTCGACTCTGAGAACACGTTCACAGTCCATGGAGTCTGTGTCATGTGTTCCACACTCCAAGGCTAGCCCTGTCTCCTTAGCCATGCATCTGCAACCCGCTGCATACTCTTTAATCTGGAAGTAAAGACAATGCCTCCTTGAAGGTCAGGGAACCGTACAAGAGCATTTGCCTCAGTGTCTGGTTAGGACACAGCATGCAGTAAAATAATGCATGGGATTCTCTTACTGGCTACCTGTAACGTGAATGCAGTACTGTAAGAAAGCCACTAAGAGGAAACCAGGTAGTGGAGAAGTCATTTGTCTCTATTAGGTCCTCAAAACCAGGTCTTGATTAAGCAAGAAACAAAGAATACAGAAAACTCTAAGATGCACAAGTAGGCTTAGCCCTAAGTATAAACACTCCATAACCATGTCCTCCATCCAGAGCATGGTTTTGAAGCCTATCACCCAGGAACATTTCGTGAGGCCCAGAGTCACTGTAGGTTGGCTAATTAGCAAGGCCCAGGGCTCCAGAGGCTGACACTACCTCTGGACTGAGTCTCTGTCTGTTTCCTAGGCAGGCCTAGCCCATCCTGCCTAGCTACCCACTATGTTCTGGTCTGAAAATGGACCTTTTCCCTTTGAGGAATGAGCTCTGGAGGCTGTCTCAGAAACAGTTTGTGCTTCAAGTAATCCCTCATACCTGCATATTAAGTCAGAGGATACACACCCCAGGTCCCCAAGCCACACTCTAGTGGATAGTTTGCATAACTTCCAGGGTCAGATAGAACAGGACCTGCCTGTCCTCATACCACAGAGATCTGTCCATTTTGTCACTGAACTAAGGGCCACAGAAAAGCCGCCATTGCTCTGTAGTATTGGGGGGGGGGATCTGAGCCAAAATTACAAAAGCTTTCAGAAGAGGCAGAAGGATGGCCTTCATGTGCCTGATGCTGGGCCGTGGCACTACAGCACATCCTTGAAAGCTATCATAGAGTAAGGAGACTATAGATGGGCTTCAACGGTATACAGGGCTGGGGCCAGGGTGTGGATAGGGAGACTGCTGGGGGCTTTCCCTGTCTGCCCAACGTACTACTGCCACTTGGTCCTGGTGGTGTTAGGACTTGACCTAGCAGAAGCCCCAAGAAAAATTCTGGGAAATATGGGATGGCTGGGGTTAAGGCCCACAGCTTGAGCTGAAAGCTGCCTGCGACCTCCTCCTCCCATGACTTCTACTGGAGACAGCTCTTTGTTGGGGAAGGGGTGCTTCTTAGGACCAGACCCCAGCTAAGTCCAGGTGATCGGGCTCTTCTTGTCCTCCCTCTGTGGGGTACCATGCCCCTGCATGCCTGCCTGCAGCTTGCCCACTCTTATTGAACTGCTTGTCCTTGGCAGCAGAATGCAGGACGATGTGATAATGCCAAGGGTTTCATGGAAATATTCCTCTTTTACAATATAACACAAAAAGTTATCTGGATGGAATTCAGGCTGGGGAGGCCAAGAAGGGCATTTCATCTTAAACACTTCCCTCATCATTCTGAAAGAGTCTTTTCCAGCCCTTTCAACTCTTAAAAATTGTCAGAGAGAGCAGTTCTCCCTTTCCCCAGTCCACAGCAGGCCACTTCCATTTTCTCCTCCGAGTGGAGCCCAGGCCAAGGACTTAGCGTGGCCCTTATTTATCCTCACAGCAGTCCTGTGTAGTGGGCATTATTTTTGTCCTTTTACTATCGAGAGCACAGAGAGAACACTGGGAGAGGCTAAGCCGGCTATCTGCTCTGATGGTAACCTACCATCAGCTTATCATAAAGCTAAGCTGCAAAGATGGGCCTCCTACTGAGGGGGTCTGCCGAGACCTTGAGCACACACACCATGGATGGGGCAAACCCAAGTTCTTCTAAACACTCCTGACATCATTCTCTCCCGCAGGAAACTGTGCCCACTATCAGAAGGGAGGATGGTGGTATAATGCCTGTGCTCACTCCAACCTCAATGGGGTCTGGTATCGTGGGGGGCATTACCGGAGCCGATACCAGGATGGGGTCTACTGGGCTGAGTTCCGAGGAGGATCTTACTCACTCAAGAAGGTGGTGATGATGATTCGGCCCAACCCCAACACCTTCCACTAAGCTCTCCCTGCCTGGCCACTAACTAACACCATCGCCAGAAGCCATCCCAGCCAATGACCTCAGCACAGCTCTTCGATGGTCCATCTCAGGCTGGAGGACAGAGTGCTGGACTCTGCTTTCTAATGTGGCTCTGTCAGATGATGGAAACGAACAATGTCCTCTGTCCCTCCTGCCTTCTTTTACACTCAACAGTCCCTTGTATTTCAGGACAGGATAGAACTTCAGAGTCTTCCAATCAGTTAAGTCCCTTTAATAAAGACAACTGCCTATACCGCCAGATAAGACATGCACGAGCCACCACGTGTATGCTCTCAGACACACATCACATGTGGGATGTCTAGATACACATATGGGTTTCCACATATACTTAACTTTTCCTGCTCAGTTCTCAGGTGCTACTCCAGCACCATGGCTTTGCGCTTAAGACAATGTATGTCTCATTGTCTAAGGACAGAACAGGCATTGTAGCCCTGATTTCAAAAAATAGTCCTTGGCACTGCCTGGACTTTTCCCAGAATGTCTGCAAGTTCACCTCTCACATAGGGCTTCCTGAACTTCTTTGAACCCCTCTGGGCATGTGATCAACCACCCCCTCCACTGTTGTCCTTTCCCCTCTCAGGACAGTCACCCCTCGGCCTGCACCTCCACTGTTGTCCTCTCCCCTCTCAGGACAGTCACCCCTCGGCCTGCACCTCCACTGTTGTCCTCTCCCCTCTCAGGACAGTCACCCCTCGGCCTGCACCTCTTGGGCCTTAGCCTCTGGCTGCTCACTGAAGTCAGGGTCCTCTTCTCCCCTCTCCCCTGGCCTCTCCTTTTCTGCCACACGGAGCTTGATTTCTGGCACAATTCATTGGCCTCTGGGCAGGAAACAGTCTGGGCTCAGGTTCTGGCTGAGAGAAGGAAGGCCAGGCCAAAAGCCACAGTGGCAGCAGCATAGACCTGTATTCAGTTTTGCACCTTCCATTCATACTTTAGCCTCCACAGAATTTTAACCTCTACACAAACAGTACCCTGCTTTGCCAGAGACACTCCATTAGAGGGAAGTCACTGCCAATAGGCTGGGACCCCCAGACAGCTGTGCTCATGGGAAACAATCTTCACCCTGTCACCAAGCTACATCTCAGAAGATGAGGCCACAGAAGGAAAAACTGACTACTTTCCATGAGTTGCAATGCCCTCAGGGGCTCCTGACATACTGCAGCAGGGTGGCTTCCTGAATCCTGCTTAAGAGTTACCAGATGACTGCCTTGCCAGAGGCAACAGATAATTCAAGAAGGTGAGACCCTCCCAGTGGGTGTGTGTGCCGGGTGTGTGAGGTGTGGGGCATTTGGTACTGTCCACATCCGGGTGCACTGCCCTATTACCTCAGCATTTCTCCCAGTGTACCATGTAGCATGTTCTGTGTATATATAAAAGGGAGGTTTTGTTTCGTTTGTTTTTTTAAAGTATATTGCCAGACAGACTATCCTTGTAATGACACAAATCTGCAATAAAAGCTATCAGTGTTGCGTGGATACACCTGCACTGTGTGTTGCTCTTCTAGAATGCCTTCCTGGGGCTTCTTTTAGTAAAAGCAAGAGATGCAGCATCTAGCACATTTAAGGTCATCAAGACCATACCTTCCTACCTGCACCATCAGGTCTCCACACCAAGGGACCTCTGGCCAGTGTGGCTCTCTGCAGCAAAGCTTCAATTTCTGGCTAAGTCTCAAATGCCCAGGCAACTCCTCATAGGCCAGGCAGTTACCACCAGGGCTTCTCAGAGCTGTTCCTGTGTTCCCGACTATGGTTCAGGCCTTCCCCTTCCCAGCCTTCCGCTAGCCAAAGCTACTCTCTCTAGGCCAAACCTTCTTAAAGACTAGTGCAGGCAACAGGCTCCCACACTGCCTGCCAGAACTGTCTTCTTGTAAAACAGACTAAGGAGGACTAAGGAGGGAAATTCTAGGCATGATGGGAAGCCCTAAAACCATAAAGAAATGGGCAAAAATGACCAAGACTGATGTCAAACGAGAGAGGCTTGAGCTGTGCATTACTGTGTATGTTAGCTTCAAATACAGAATGAATATTCATACCACAGGCAAAATCAGATGCAGAAGGTATAAGCACATTGACTTGATAAAGGTTATGACTGACTTAGATATCACAAGTGGCTGATAGATAAGAAAAACGCCACACCAGTACCAACAAGGGTGGCACCCTAAATGAGGGATAAGACATCACATGCTGCCTCCTGGGTTTGCAAAGATGGAAAGAAATTCGTGTTGATAAGATATGGAGAAATACCTTCTGGTTTGTGGACAGAACCAGAAAGTGGCTCACGTGCTGCAGCTCACGTGGCAGCCCTTCACTGCCATGGGGTGCTCCTCCAAGTTGGGGTGGGGTCCTCAGTGCTTCCTGGGAGCTAGAGTGGGCCTTGAAGTGGACAAGAAATAACTGAACAGAAACTACCCAGAAGGGACCAGGTGACAGTCACTCAACACCAATTCTTAACTTGTTCCCATCTCCTGTCATTGTTGGGGTGACTGTGGAAGCTGGACACTGTCTGAGGACAATGTCCCAACCTCGGTGCAGACGTCAGTCACACCTCCCACGTAGACTGAGTTGGGATGAGGAAACAGGGCTGATGAAAACAAGGCTCATCCCTCCAGATTCCTGGTCTTGGGGCCAAATCCCAAAACAGAATCTTGGTCTGGAAAGCCAGGCTGAGCAGTATGACGCAGCCTTCCCCCGACCCCTCCACCGCCCTCATCCCAAAGCATCTGAGATCCAAATGAACCTGACACCAACTGCTTCTCCCAAGCCTCACCCCAGCACTCACATCCCAGTCTGTATGTGTGTACATGTACATGTTGTGTGGTGTATGTATGCATATATGTTATGTGTGAAGAGGTCAGGGGAGGCCGTGAAGTGCCTTCCTCTATGTGAAGCTCCCTGTTTTGTTAGATTAACTAGCCAGTAAGCTCTTGGCATCTGCCTGTTTCCAACCCCCAGCACTGGGGTTACAGGTTACTTGTAGCCATGCTTAACTTTTATGTGGGTTACTAGGGATTTGAACTCAGGTCCTCCTGCTTTCACAGCAACTCCTCTTACTCACTGGGTCATCCCTAGCTCCCAAGCCAAGTCTTACTCAAATCATAAGGTGGCTGTGTGAAAAGACAAGGAGCTGAGGTTTGCAGAGATGGGGGGGGGGGAGGTCAGCTCTGTAGCAGCAGGTTGGAACCTGGAGAAGGGGCTGTGCTCAGGATCCTGAATGTAAGTGCACACACAGCCAGGCAGCCTCCTAGGCTCTGACCAGTCAGATCCACAATCACACAAGTTCCAACTGCACCGAGTTCTCTCTCCTTGGTGGGCTCACCGTCTGCAGATATGGATAAAAAGCAACAGAGTCCACCTTCCTCCTTCCTGTCCCTCAGTGTCAGTCTCAGCCAGTATCTGGAATAGCAATGCTGAGTGGTACCAAGAAGCCCTTCCCCTAAAGGCTGCTGCTTTGAACAATACTGAAAACAACCTTCAGGCTTCTGGATGTAATGGTGGCATGAGTGCTCAGGTCCTCAGTGTTTGTGTCCCCCCTGCCCCTCCGATCTTCCATCCCTGACCTATCCCAGTCTTGCTATAGTAAGAGAACTGGGAGGAGGCAAAGGGCACTGTTATATGTGCAAAAAAGTGCCCAACTATTGTGGTTTCACCTGAGAGTCCAGAGACTTCAGAGAAAGTGACAGCTACTAAGGATCGCCTACTCCAGTGTGAGAGTGCTCTGCAAGAAGATGTCTGGAGACAGTCTCTACAGCGTTAGCCAATGCCCTCCTAGGATCTGTGTACTCAGTGACTGGGAAAAGACCCCAGAGGAGGGAGTGTCCTCTAGCACTTTAGGGAGGGTAGGTGGCCCCTGACCCCAACCCAAGCAACAGGAAATACTAGGATGAACAGGCTCACCACTCTTAGACTAGATCCCAAGTCTAAGACCCCAGGCACCAAAGCGAGGAGGAGGGGCGTCCAGGCCAGAGTGTAGCCTGGTGGGCATAGTGGGGAAGCAGCATTCTCCTTCAAGGTCAGGAGCTGGGGTGAACAGAAGGAGATCCAAACACCACCTTGGGGAGGGAAGGGGAGGGGATGGGTAAGCTGAGTTTCTGAACCCAGCACAAGCTCTGGATGAAAACCAGGCCACTGCAGAAGACACCTCCCCACCCCCATCCCAAGCCCACACTAGGCTAGTGGGAGAAGTAATGGGACTAGCAAAAAGCCAGCAAAGAAGCCCACGTGTCTTGCCAGGTTCCAGGTGTCTGGGCCAGATTTCTACACAGAACCACCTGGAATGAGGATACAGTTAGAAGGGACTGGGTTTTGTCAATGAAGAGACTAAAGGGCTGTGTAGTGAGTTCAGCTCACTTAATAAGTGGGTCACATAAGGACTTGAGGCGTCCCATAAGGGTCAGGAACCAGAAACTGCCTGAAAAGTCTACAAGAAACAAAGAGCAGCCATCTCTGCTCCAATCTCTCCCCTTCCTGTGGGCTTCTCTCTGGGTTTCTCCCTGGGGATCCATTTACAGTCCATTCCCACTACCATCGGGACCATAGGGCCAGGCAACATTCCTGAGCACAGGATCCGAGCTGAGTGTCAGCATCTCCATTCTAATGCAGCTCCTGAACAAAGGAACCAAGGCTAACCTGATCCACACCAGTCCTGCTTAGAGCACAGCTGGGTGGAATGGATACTGATGTTAGTGGACGAGAGGCAAGGGACATCCTTAGGTTCTCAGGAGAGGATGAAGGATCACAGGTAGTGTGTACATCAGTAAAAATGTTTAGACACACTCGAGCTGTGACTAGTCCCCACTCCCTCCAGGATACCAGATCGATGGGTACCATGTTGCTCCTAGTCATCAGACCCTCCTCTGCTAACCCTGACCTCTTCTGAAGTGAACACCTACCCTTCCAGGCCAGCTGAGTCATTAAACATGACGCCCAGCAGTATCCCAAGGCCACAACCTGCTCTTCATAGGTCTCCACTGCTGGGGTCTTCCTAGTCATACTTAGTTCTGGCTAAGGCTAATAATGCCATCTCCTATCTACTGCATACTTTCTGTGTGTATGTCTCTAGTTGTTTCCAACTGAAGGAAGTGGACTATATAAGTACCCTCGCTTCAACACAAACATCTGAGGCTCACAGATAAAAGTGATGTGTAGCCCAAGACACTCAAAATTTGAGCCCACAAATCAGTCTGACTCCTGAGCTCACAGCCCTGTAGCCAGGGAAGAAGGGGAACCACGTGCTCCTACCGCCTCATCTCCAATGTGCCAGGACATAGACATCTGCGCAGCTTACCTTGGCATAATGGGCACAGAGTAACAGGGGGCGGTGATGGAAGAGATTTTACTGTTCCTTGGGTACCCTGCCAGGGTGAAGTCACTGGGCCATGCCTTTCTCTTTTTCTTCCATCAGAATCAAGAGCCAACTGTCCTACACCCTACAGACCTGACCTTTGGCACTATTTACAGCTGGCCTGCATCAGCTAGTAACTGGATCCTGGTCAACCTAGATCATCTGCCTACCACCACCAAAGGGTCTGCTAATCGCAGTCTTCCAGATCCCAGAACCAAACTAGAACCAATCCTTACCTAGGACACTGCTCCTTATGGATCCATACCTTACTATAGAGTCAGTCAAGTCCTCTGTCTTCTGGAGCTGGAATAGTCTGATCTCATTTAACCCAGATACGGAACATCCTTCTAATCTTCACTGTCTCCCAAAGCACTTCCATTGGGCTCTTCCCCCATATTCATGTCCCAGCTGGCTGAACTCCATGATAGTTCTGATGAAACTGGTTCCACAAGCTGATTAGGATATGCTCCCTTCCCTCTGCTTCCGTGTGTCCATCCCATGATCCCTGTTCACATCTGCCTGGAGACTTTGCAAAGCTGGCAGAGGCCAGAGCCTGCGAGGTAGCTCATGCGGAGGGAGCTGTGAGATGACAGAGGCCTACAACCTCATCTCAGTGACAGAAGGGTGACATCTCAGTGTCTCAAAGTCTGGAATGCGGAGTAGGCTCCAGGCAAACATTTAGGCCCGCCTGCTCTCCATGGGCAGTGCATACAGGAAGAGGGGGCTGGGACAGAAAGCCAGGAAGCAAGCATGGGGTTAGTAACAACTGTCAGAGAATTCAGAAACACCTACACTCTAGGCTGGAGTCTGATCATCTAAGAATGCCGCAGTGTATAGGGGACTGAGAAAGAAGGCTGTTGGTGCAGACAATGGGAGCTTTCTCAGAGGGTGTCTGGACAGCAGCTACCATGAAGCCCATCTCCATCCTAGAGGTTCCCATGCTTATGAATACTCCACTGGGCAAAGAAAGGCACAGGTGACCAGGTGTTCCCACTGTGTTACTTGTAAATGGGGGAAACAAATATCACAGCTTCTCAAATGAGCTATCATCCAAGCTTCTGAGGGCTCCTCAGGACCACAGCAAGAATGACAGTGTGCACATCCACAGTCATTAAAAAGAATCCATGACACTGGGTGGGGAAAACATGAAAGGGACAAACACTATGTATGAAAAGCTCCCATCTGGTTAAAAAGCTCAGGGTGGATCATGGCGTGACCAGCTGACAGCTGTGGACCGTGTGGACAGGCATGGCCCCCAGTTTCCAGCAGTGGTGCCTCTGGTAGGTGCAGAGCAACTTTCAGAGTTTACTCTATAGACTTCTTTGTAATGTGGATGATCTTCACAGCAAGCAGTAATTTTTAACGACTTTGTAGAGTAGGGTGCCCAGTGCTGTCCCAGGACACACCTTTCTGGATGGTCACATAGGAAAGAATGGAGCCTTCCTCATATGCCCAGAGCCCAGGGCACACTTGTCTGAAGACATACACTCCTCAAAGACAACCTTCCAGGCCTTTCCAGACCCCAGTAATCATCCATCCCTAGAAACCTTCCTCCTTATAGAGCTGCAAGTGGCAACCACTGTAGAATGTCACCTTGCACATCAGCTTCCAGGAAGGACTGAGCTCTGTTTCTGCATAGGTTCCTGCAAGCACACAGTGACAGTTCATTTTCATTCCCATAAAGATGGGGCAACAAAGAACATCTTCAGAGTGAGGTGTACAGACCAGCTACCTTCATATTTTCAATGTTGCCTCAAACCCCCAAACTCCCTTTATCATATTATAGTTTCTGCAGTGGGAACGTAGGCATGTGTGAGGCAGGTGCCTCTGTCTTCAGATGTGAGCCATCAGTCAAGCTGCAGGCTGGGGCTGAGGTCTCATGTGAAGGCTCAACTCTTGGGAAGAATCTGCTTCTTGGCCACAGGGGCTTCTTCATAGGACTGTAGAACACAGGCTGGAGTCCTGCAGGATGGGTGACCCCTGAGTAAGGACGAATGGGCATAGTCTTTTATCTAATCTCTAAGGGTCACTCCATCATTGACCTTATTCATACCCTACATCTGGAAAATAAGCTAAAAATAGTGCCCCAGAGCAAAGGGGGCCGACTCACACCTGTCACATGAATTATGTGACTACTATTAATGTTATTTTCTCATTAGAGAGCCAAAGGCTAAAGGAAGTCAGGATAATAGGTTCCCCATGATGTTGGGTGACATCAAGCACCTGTCACATGAATTATGTGACTACTATTAATTTTACTTTCTCACTAGAGAGCCAAAAGCTAAAAGAAGTCAGGGGGATGGGTTCCCCAGTGAGAACCCAGGTCCCTGCTACGAGAATGCTCTCAAGTAGTGCACAGCAGCTTGCTTAAGTCCTTACCTCATTTTGTAGGCGTACACAAAGCCTGACCCAGAGCAAAGCTGATGGTAGTTCTACCTCAGGTCCCAGCCTGGCTGGGAGCCAATGTGCCCTGAGGGCTCCTCTCCTGACCACTGTGTTTTCCTCCCTCTGTTTATCTCCATGGAAACAGAGGCAGTGAACTAAGGACCTTTAGGCTAGATGGAACCCTAGCCCCAGCATGAGCTCAGTTAAACGTGGTATTCGCCTGGCCTATGAATGTAGAAACAATAGGTCAAATTGTGGGGTACTCTCATTTACAAATTGGGGGTATTTGATAATATCCATTGGCCTCTTGCAATGTCCTGGAGAAATTTAATTTTTAAGGTAACAAATCTGGAGGCTGTACAACTAAAAGTAATTTTCTCCCTTCTAGAAGGGAATAATTTAAAGAAATATACAGCTTACCACAAAAATCATGGGAAAGTATCTTTGAAATCACTTGTCTTGTTGAGCCTGGGCTAAGAGGGTAGTACCTTCCTGCTTGTCGGATTCCAGGTGGGCTTGGATGGCTGCCTTGAGGAAGGAGAAACATGTCTAAACAGTCTCTCAGCTGGAGGAGGAGGACTGCAGTTAGCCCCAACAGGACTGCGGACACAGTGGCAAGGAAGAGAAGCACATCCATCACCCTTCTCCTTGGATCCAGCTTAGACCTTTTTTTGTAGCACTGATATCCTCTTTCCATTCTTAAGCCTTGCAGCCCCAGCTGAGCAAGAAGATTCCCAGCTAGAAAGTCAGGCTGGGAAGGTAGGAGGCAATTAGACAGAGGAATGGGAAGAGTCAGAGAACTGGGGCCAGGCACGCATGCAGAACAGCAACTGTTGGGCAGGAGTTACGGAACAAGTGAGTGTTCCTGGGGGATCCTCCGAACACATCGGGTGGGGACTGAAAAAAGGCAGGGCTGGTGGGTGGATTTTTCTCTGCTGCACATTAAAGGAAGAGACTACCTCAGTGTTGGTCAATTTGGGGTCATCTTCATTACCCCACAGTATGGATGTGCTACTGAAAGATCCAGTCTGGAGCAAAGAGGCCCCCACTAGGGTAACAGCTATTCGGATGAGTGTCTCTAAGGACAGTGTGCCTCAGCCCTGCTGGCACTGACTGCATGCCCTGCATATATACAATCCACTCAGTTCCATGCTCACTCTTTCAACTCCATGATAAGAGGAACCACAGTCAAAAGCACACCTGAATTCTCAAAGCCCAAGAGCAGGGTCTGTGTGGGTCTCTATAAGGTATAAGGGCTGCATTCACTTGGTCTTGGGTCTTTCTAAGGCTTTGCTCTCTGATGAGTCATCTATAAAGGCCTTTTCCTCCCCCTGGTACTCTGAACTTCAGTGACTCATCACACACTCACACATGGCCTCTGGCAGGTCTTCTCTCCTCCATCCAGAATCACTGGAAGCCACTCAGTGTGCTACAGTCACAAAGATGTACTGTATGTAAAATGCAAACCTGCAGTGGCTTTGCTTAAAACTTTCCCTGTCCCCACTGCCCTAGCCCCACTTTTAGTGTCCAGCCCCTCAGGGACCTGCGACCTTGGTCCCATCCAGTCACATCCTCTGACACACTCCCCTCTCCATCATTCTTGACTCTCTGGCCAGTTTTTCTGCCAAACATGTTTTCCCAACTCACTGGAACCCAGCAAAGTGTGCCCTCAGCTTCCCCTCCTTAATGTTCGGCTTCCTTCTCATTCCTTGTACACAACCAGTGCTCAGGGCCAGATTGTGAGATGACTGATCACACAGGGTTCACTGAGGTGGTCATTTGCTGATCTGGGAGATCCTGAGCATCCAAGCGCACAGGTCGGTTAGTGGGTTAGTCGGTTGGTCGGTTGGTTGGTTGGTCAATTGGTTTTTTAAGGTTCTTTCAGTTTCTGGCAGTTTGATCCAGCTGCTGGCAAAGAACTCGCCTCAGTTCTAAACTTCAAAATTTATACTTAAGAATAAATGCTTTATTTTCCAAATGGAAGGATGTGTTTGTCTGAAGGAGTAGCTCAGGCTCTAGAACTTTCCTTCACACATTCATGGTCTGGGTAAGTTTACTAGGAACTTGTTTGCATCCCCCTGCTATTTAGGGCTGTCAGGAGGTCTGGTTCTTTGCTCCTGAGACATTGCAATTTTCCACACTGCTATGGTACTTTGAGATCGGCACAAAAGCATTTTGAATCCATCACATTCCTAATTTTATTTAGCTATTTCCTGGAAGAAATAGTGAGCAGTGGCAAACCAAATATCTCTAGATCAAAACAGTGGTTCAGAAGTGAGTGGTAGAGTGACCAGGTAGTTGGGACCGCCAGGCTCAGAGACAGACAGGCATAATATCGCTTCGGTTTCAGGCAGCTTGTGTGTAACCTGCTCCCAGGTGCTGGGCTGATCTGCAGTAACCAGCGCGCCAGTTCCGCGGTGGGACCTTCTGCCTGGTGGAGGGACCCCGCGCAGGGAGGGAGCCCGCCAGCTTCCCTTCCGCGACCTCTGTTCCCGCGGACTGCGCTGGAGAGACCGGTACCCAGGCTCTCCCCCCGATATAACATCACTTGGGACACGGCCTGTTGGGGCTTCCGTCTGTGCCCGAGGGCGGGTTGGCGCTGTGGTCGTCTGGGTGCCAGATCGGCGGGCCATCGTGACCACAGGGTGAGCGGCGCCACGGAGACTGCCCTCCGCCATCTTTGCTCCAGTGACCAGGTAGTTGGGACCGCCAGGCTCAGAGACAGACAGGCATAATATCGCTTCGGGTTCAGGCAGCTTGGGTGTAACCTGCTCCCAGGTGCTGGGCTGATCTGCAGTAACCAGCGCGCCAGTTCCGCGGTGGGACCTTCTGCCTGGTGGAGGGACCCCGCGCAGGGAGGGAGCCCGCCAGCTTCCCTTCCGCGACCTCTGTTCCCGCGGACTGCGCTGGAGAGACCGGTACCCAGGCTCTCCCCCCAATATAACATCACTTGGGACACGGCCTGTTGGGGCTTCCTTCTGTGCCCGAGGGCGGGTTGGCGCTGTGGTCGTCTGGGTGCCAGATCGGCGGGCCATCGTGACCACAGGGTGAGCAGCGCCACGGAGAGTGCCCTCCGCCATCTTTGCTCCAGTGACCAGGTAGTTGGGACCACCAGGCTCAGAGACAGACAGGCATAATATCGCTTCGGGTTCAGGCAGCTTGTGTGTAACCTGCTCCCAGGTGCTGGGCTGATCTGCAGTGACCAGCGCGCCAGATCTGCTGTGGGACTTCTGCCTGGCAGAGGGACGCCCCCTCCCCCCCCCAGGAGAGATCACACACCCCTGCACAGGGCAGGAGCCTGCCAGCCTCCCTTTGGCGACCTCTGCTCCAGGAATCCACTAGGCTGAGCCTTTAGATGTGCAAGGCCTCCCCAATATAAGATCACTTGGGGCAAAGCACATTAGGGCTCCAAAGTCACTCAGGAGCAGGCAGGCCCCAGAAATCGGTGCCAGGGGAATCCTGGTAATCCAGGGGGGGCAGAAATAGCTTTGCAGGCTCACAGGAGGTCCAACCAACAGCCAGTGGCAGCAGGACCAACTAACACCAGAGGTATCCAGATGGCAAAAGGCAAACGTAGGAATGTTACTAACAGTAATCAAAGTAATGTGGGACCATCCGAACCCAACTCTCCAACAGCAGCAAGTCCTGGATACCCCACCACACCCGAAAGACAAGATCTGGATTTAAAATCACTTCTCATGATGCTATTAGAGGATCACAAGAAGGACACAAATAAATCTCATAAAGAGTTACAGGAGACCATGAATCAACGGTTAGAAGCCCTTACAAAGGAAACACAAAAATCGCTTAGAGAAATGCGGGAGAACATGGATCAAAAGATGGAGGCGCACAAGGAGACAACACAAAAATCGCTTAACGAGATGAATCAACGGGTAGATGCACTCACAAAGGAATCACAAAATTTGCATAAAGAAATGCAGAAGAATATGGGTCAACAGACGGATGCCCATAAGGAGGCAACACAAAAATTGCTTAAAGAAATGAATCAACGGTTAGATGCCCTTACAAAGGAAACACGAGAACTGCTTAAAGAAATGCAGGAGACGATGGATCAACAGATGGAATCCCATGAGGAGGAAACACAAAAATCGCTCAGAGAAATGCAGGAGAACGTGGGTCATCAGGAAGAAATCCTGAAAGAGGTAATGCAAAAATACCTTAAAGAAATACAGGAAAATACAAACAAACAAGTGAAGGATCTCAGCAAATCCATCCAGGAACTAAAAAAGGAAGTAGAAACAACTAAGAAATCACAAAGGGAGACAACTTTGGAGATAGAAAACCTTGGGAAGAAATCAGGAGTCATAGATGCAAACATCAACAATAGAATACAAGAGATGGAAGAAAGAATCTCAGGTGCTGAAGATTCCATAGAAAGCATCGACTCAACAGTCAAAGAAAATGCAAAATGCAAAAAACGCGTAACCCAAAACATCCAGGAAATCCAGGACACAATGAGAAGAACAAACCTAAGGATTATAGGTATAGATGAGAGTGAAGATTTGCAACTTAAAGGGCCAGTAAACATCTTCAACAAAATTATGGAGGAAAACTTCCCTAACTTAAAGAGAGAGATGCCGATGAACATACAAGAAGCCTACAGAACTCCAAACAGACTGGACCAGAACAGAAATACCTCCCGTCACATAATAATCAAAACACCGAATGTTCTAAACAAAGAAAGAATACTAAATGCAGTAAGAGAAAAGGGCCAAGTAACATACAAAGGAAGACCTATCCGAATCACATCAGACTTCTCACCAGAGACTATGAAAGCCAGAAGATCCTGGGCAGATCTCATGCAGACACTAAGACAGCACAAATGCCAGCCTAGACTACTATACCCAGCAAAACTCTCAATCACCATAGATGGAGAGACCAAGATATTCCATGATAAAACCAAATTTTCACAATATCTTTCCACAAATCCAGCCCTGCAACGGATAATAGGTGGAAACCTCCAATACAGGGAGAGAAACAACACCCTGGAAAAAATGAGATAATAACCTTCTTGAATCAAACCCAAAAGTAGATAACCACTCAAACATAAAGATAGCGTCAAGAATGGCAGATGGCAATAATCACTATGCCTTAATCTCTCTTAATATCAATGGTCTCAATTCCCCAATTAAAAGACATAGACTAGCAGACTGGATACGTAAACAGGACTCAGCTTTTTGCTGCATGCAGGAAACGCACCTCAGTGTCAAAGACAAACACTACCTCAGAGTAAAAGGCTGGAAAACAATTTTACAAGCAAATGGCCCCAAGAAACGAGGTGGAGTAGCCATCCTAATATCGGATAAAATTGATTTTCAACCCAAAGTCATCAAAAAAGACACAGAAGGACACTGCATACTGATCAAGGGAAAAATCCACCATCAAGAACTCTCAATCCTGAATATCTATGCTCCAAATGCAAGGGCACCCTCATTCGTAAAAGAAACTTTACTAAAACTCAAAGCACACATCGCACCGCACACAATAATAGTGGGTGACTTCAACACCCCGCTCTCTGAAATGGATCGTTCAGGAAAGCAGAAACTAAACAGGGACACAGTGAATCTAATTGAAGCCTTGGACCAAATGGAACTAACTGATATATATAGAACATTTCATCCTAGAGCTAAAGAATACACCTTCTTCTCAGCTCCTCATGGTACCTTCTCCAAAATTGACCATATAATTGGTCACAAATCAGACCTCAACAGATACAAGAAGATAGAAATAATCCCATGCCTCCTATCAGATCACTATGGAATAAGGGTGGTCTTCAATGGCAACAAAAACAAAAGAAAACCCACGTACACATGGAGGCTGAACAATGCTCTACTCAATGATAACTTGGTCAAGGTGGAAATAAAGAAAGAAATCAAAGACTTTTTGAAAGTTAATGAAAATGAAGGCACAACATACCCTAACTTATGGGACACAATGAAAGCAGTGCTAAGAGGAAAATTCATAGCCCTGAGTGCCGCCAAAAAGAAACGGGAGACAGCATACACTAACAGCTTAATGGCACACCTGAAAGCCCTGGAACAAAAAGAAGCAAATACACCAAAGAGGAGTAGAAGGCAGGAAATCATCAAACTCAGGGCTGAAATCAATCAAGTAGAAACAAATAAAACCATACAAAGAATCAACAAAACGAGGAGTTGGTTCTTTGAGAAAATCAACAAGATAGATAAGCCCTTAGCCAGACTAACCAGAGGGCACAGAGATAGTATCCAAATTAATAAAATCAGAAACGAAAAGGGAGAGATAACAACAGAAACTGAGGAAATTCAAAAAATCATCAGATCCTACTACAAAAACCTGTATTCAACACAACTAGAAAATCTTGAGGAAATGGACAATTTCCTTGACAGATACCAAGTACCAAAATTAAATCAGGATCAAATAGACCATCTAAACCGTCCTATAAGCCCTGAAGAAATAGAAGTTGTCATTGGAAGTCTTCCAACCAAAAAAAGCACAGGTCCAGATGGTTTTAGTGCAGAATTCTATCAGACCTTCAAAGAAGACCTAACACCAATACTCTTCAAACTGTTCCACAAAATAGAAACAGAAGGAACACTACCCAACTCGTTCTATGAAGCCACAATTACACTAATACCAAAAGCACACAAAGATCCGACAAAGAAAGAGAATCTCAGGCCAATCTCTCTTATGAATATCGATGCAAAAATACTCAATAAAATTCTTGCCAACCGAATCCAAGAACACATCAAAACGATCATTCACCACGATCAAGTAGGCTTCATCCCAGGGATGCAGGGATGGTTCAATATAAGGAAATCCATCAATGTAATCCACTACATAAACAATCTCAAAGAAAAAAACCACATGGTCATCTCATTAGATGCTGAGAAAGCATTTGACAAAATTCAGCATCCTTTCATGCTAAAGGTCTTGGAAAGATCAGGAATTCAAGGCCCATATCTAAACATAGTAAAAGCAATTTACAGCAAACCAGTAGCCAGCATCAATCTAAACGGAGAGAAACTTGAAGCAATCCCACTAAAATCAGGGACTAGACAAGGCTGCCCTCTCTCTCCATATCTTTTCAATATAGTACTTGAAGTTCTAGCTAGAGCAATTAGACAAGAAAAAGAGGTCAAAGGGATACAAATTGGAAAGGAAGAAGTCAAACTATCACTATTTGCAGACGATATGATAGTATACATAAGCGACCCAAAGAACTCCACCAGAGAACTCCTACAGCTGATAAACGACTTCAGCAAAGTGGCCGGATATAAAATCAACTCAAGCAAGTCAGAAGCCTTCCTATACTCAAAGGATAAGCAGGCTGAGAAAGAAGTAAGAAAAATAATACCCTTTACGATAGCCACAAACCATATTAAGTATCTTGGCGTGACGCTAACCAAACAAGTGAAAGATCTGTATGACAAGAACTTCAAGTCTCTGAAGAAAGAAATTGAAGAAGACCTCGGGAGATGGAAAAATCTGCCATGCTCATGGATTGGCAGGATTAATATAGTAAAAATGAGCATCTTACCAAAAGTAATACACAGATTCAATGCAATCCCCATCAAAATCCCAACTCAATTCTTCATAGAGTTAGAAAGAGCAATTCAAAAATTCATCTGGAATAACAGAAAACCCAGAATAGCTAAAACTATTCTCAAGAGTAAAAGAACCTCTGGGGGAATCAGTATCCCGGACCTCAAGCTGTACTACAGAGCAATAGTGTTAAAAACCGCATGGTATTGGTACAGTAACAGACATGTAGATCAATGGAACAGAATTGAAGACCCAGAAATGAATCCACACTCCTATGGTCACTTGATCTTTGACAAAGGAGCTAAAACCATCCAGTGGAAAAAAGATAGCCTTTTCAACAAATGGTGCTGGCTCAGCTGGAGGTCAACATGCAGAAGAATGCAAATTGACCCATCCTTATCTCCTTGCACTAAGCTCAATTCTAAGTGGATCAAAGATCTCCACATAAAACCAGACACACTGAAACTAATAGAAGGGAAACTAGGGAAGAACCTTGAACATATGGGCACAGGGGAGAATTTCCTGAACAGAACTCCAATAGCTTATACTCTAAGATCAAGAATAGACAAATGGGACCTCATTAAATTACAAAGTTTTTGCAAGGCAAAAGACACCGTCAAAAAGACAAAGCGGCAACCAACTAACTGGGAAATGATCTTTACCAACCTTACATCCGACAGAGGGCTAATATCCAAGATATACAAAGAACTCAAGAAGTTAAACTCCAGAGAGGCAAGTAACCCTATTAAAAAATGGGGTACAGAGCTCCACAAAGAGTTCTCACCTGAAGAATATCTAATGGCTGAGAAGCACCTAAAGAGATGTTCATCATCCTTAGTCATTAGGGAAATGCAAATCAAAACAACCCTGAGATTCCATCTCACACCAGTCAGGATGGCTAAGATCAAAAACACAGGAGACAGCAGTTGTTGGCGAGGATGTGGAGAAAGAGGAACACTCCTCCACTGCTGGTGGAATTGCAGGCTGGTACAACCACTCTGGAAAGCAGTCTGGCGGCTCCTCAGAAAACTGGGCATGACACTTCCGGAGGATCCGGCTATACCACTCCTGGGCATATACCCAGAGACTTTACCTGCATGCAATAAGGACACATGCTCCACTATATTCATAGCAGCCTTATTTATAATAGCCAGAAGCTGGAAAGAACCCAGATGTCCCTCAACGGAGGAATGGATTCAGAAGATGTGGTATATTTACACAATGGAATACTACTCTGCAATTAAAAACAATGAATTCACGAAATTCCTAGGCAAATGGTCAGAACTTGAAAATATCATCCTTAGTGAGGTAACCCAATCACAAAAGATCACACATGGTATGAAGTCACTGATAAGGGGATATTGACCCAGAATCTCAGAATACCCTAGACACAATCAGCATATCAATAGATTTCTAAAAAGATGGAAGGAGAGACCCCTGGTCCTGGAAAGACTGGATGTAGGGGAACGCCAGGACAGAGTAATGAGAGGGGGTTGAACGGAGAAAAGAGGGAGGGAAGGGGGCTTATGGGACTTTCGGGGAGGGAGGAAACGGGAAAGGGGAAGTGATTTGGAATGTAAATTAAAAAAATAAAATTAAATTAAATTAAAAAAAAAAAAAAAGAAGTGAGTGGTAAAAGCCGATCTCCCTCCCATTTCCATCAGAAGCGGGTGCTAAGGGGAAGTGCTGCCACACTGACTCGGGGATAGACATACCATCTATTCCCTGTATTATTTCACAGTCTGGAAAGAACTAGTATGAAGTCTGGGTTTGCTTTTTTTTTTTTTCAAGACAAGAGTTTCTCTGTATAGCCCTGGCTATCCTGGAACTCACTCTATAGACCAGGCTGGCCTCGAACTCAGAAATTCACCTGCCTCTGCCTCTCAAGTGGTTTTGCTTTTAATATAATGTTTTTTTCTCTCTCTCAATGTTTTATTTTAATTTTTTAAAATTTATTTTATGTGTACAGGTGTTTTGCCTGCCTTTGTACTATGTGTGTGTCTGGAACCTCAGGGGCCAGAAGACAAAGCTGAATCCCTGGAACTGGAGTTACAGGTATTTATGAGCCACCATATGGGTGCTGGAAATCAAATCTTCATTCTCTGCAAGAGCTGTCAATCCACCCCTGCAGTGTTTTTAAAATCATGCTTTATGGAGTACTCAGGATACTAAAGTGTGGCCGGCTGTCTCTGAAGTCTGGAGGAGTGAAGGAGCAGGGTTAGGCTAGGGACAGCTGTGAAGACCAGTGAAGCCATCTTCACATGGAACATGTATACCCAGAGACTGGGTTAGCCAAACCTTCCACAGAGGGCTAAGAGAACTGTTACAAAAGGAAGCCTACTCTTCTGGATAGAGGTGGACCCCTGCTGCAGCAGAGAGCAGACATTATCAGTGGGACCTGGGACATCAGGGACTGGCCAAGCATTTTTCCTCCCACCCTGGAAGAGACCTGTAATGAGATCTGCCAGGGGAAAACAAATGACTCCGACATTTTTTCCTGTATTGTCCTTTCCAGGAATTACATAACTGCTCCCATTTCGATAAACACATCCACCCTAGACAGGTTGGGTTTTCAAACAGATCCAATGGGCAGGGCTTGAGCGCAGCAGTCAAACAGCAGATGGAGGCCCAGCGCCATCAGGGCAGATAGAGGATCTTACTTCATGCTCTCTTAGGCATATGACGACATGCCCGTGGTCACCCCCATCCTGAGAATGGGAAGCAGTGGCCACAGCCACACCCTATTCCTCCCCTCTGACTCTTCTGAGCTAGGGCTGCTCTGCTTCAAGATGAGAGGTGTAGTTTAACTGTGTCAGGGGGAACAGAGCCACCTGAAGGCTGAAGGGCAGGAACATGGCCACTTGAGGAGCTCACTCCAAGCCGAAGCAGGCACTCAGAGGACTCAGGGGGCCTCTGTGAAGCACCTGCTAGAGAAAGGCGAGCCAAGGCAAGGAGGGCTATTTCTGTCCAGACATGCCAGTAGCAAAGGTCCCAGAGGCCAGAGCAGACTGCCCAATGACCTAGGAAGCCCCAAGACAACACTGCTTTACAGTCCAGCCCCAAGACTTATCACAGGAGCAGTCGCAATCCACAGGGACTCAACAGGTAACTTGTTAAGGGCCAGGTAGGAAAATGATTCCCTGAATTGTAGAGATGAGAAAGGGCAGGGTCAAGTTCTAGGCTGGCATGACCACTGGCAACCTCAGTGCCTTACCTAGTGAGAGCATACAGAGACAACCCACCTAAAGGGTTAGCAAGGGGCTAGGCATGGAAGGTGAGAGACACACAGAAGTTCTCACAATCATCCCTAGAGAAAAATGACCCTTGGGGGATAGAAGTAGGAAGATGGAGGGAGGCGGTAGGTTCATGACCATCCTTGGCCACATAATGACTTCAAGGCCAGCCTAAAATATATGAAACCATGTCTCAGAAAAAATAGAGAGCTGGGGGCAGGGGGGGAACAACCATTCTTTTTGTTTTGTTTTGTTTTTCGAAACAGGGTTTCTCTGTGTAGCCCTGGCTGTCCTGGAACTCACCCTGTAGACCAGGCGGACCTCGAACTCAGAAATCCACCTGCCTCTGCCTCCCAAGTGCTGGGATTAAAGGTGTGTGGCACCATTCTTAATGACATTAGAGCGCCTGCTCTGCCTGAACACATGGCAGCCCTCGTCCCTCCCCAACCCGGCACCTTTGCACCAATCCCCTTCCTAGATGACAATCTCATCAAGCTACAGGAGCTGTGCACATGAGCATGCATTCTCTCTTGGGACAGCCACCAAACACATATTACACAGCAGTTTACAGAAAACCAGAAGAAGAGAACAGGAAAGGAGATGACTACACTGGGGGAGAAAAAGAGAAAGAGAAAGGGAAAAAGAGAGAATAAAAGCAAGGCCTCTCACATTGGATAACGCCAGGGAAGCAACTTAAAATACTAAATTCAAACCATGGTCAAAGAGCTATGAGTCACACATTCATACATACACGCATAAGTGTATATTTATAATATCCGTATATATAGTTATATATCCTTACACCATCAAATTAGAATGTTGCTGATGATAGAGATCATCAAAAATATTACTGCCAATTAAAAATGTTACAATTGCTTTATCATCAATTTCAGAGGAGTTAAAATGTAGAAAAAAACCACACCCTATATTAGTAAAATGCAGTAAATTCAAAAGCAGAAAGATAATGTGATCGATTTTGAAAATCCAAAATCTAAACTTTAATTATTTGGGAAGATCAATGGACAAACTCTAACAGAGCATATGAGGAGAGGAGAGAAGGGGAGGAGATGGGAGAAGAGGGGAGGGAAATGGGGAGGGGCAACAATATAAACTAACAAGGACAACGAAAGGCAAATATACCTTTAATCCCAGCACCAGGAAGGCAGAGGCAGGCAGAGCTCTGTGAGTTTGAGGCCAGCCTGTTCTACACAGTGAGTTTCTGGCCAGCCAGCAGGACTACAAAGTAAGACCTTGTATAATATACATACATACATACACACACACACATACATATACATATATACACACACCCCATATATACAGAAAAGTTAATATTTATAAGTAAAAACTGCAAAACACAATATGGTCAAAATTTAAATAAAGAAAAAGCTCTCCTTGCTAATAATTTTGAAAATTGGAGCTAGAGAGATGGATCAGCGGTTAAGAGCACTGACTGCTCTTTCCAAAGGTCCTGAGTTCAAGGACTTGAGCCCACATTGTGGCTCACAACCATCTGTAATGAGATCTGATTCCCTCTTCTGATGTGTGTGAAAATAGAATACTCATATACACAAAATAAATATTTTTTTAAAAAAATAATAATTTTAAAAGGTTGGTCAAATAGTTTCCTATTTAAGAATAAAAAAAAAATCTATGTAAGGAATGCTTCCAGAGGATGCTTCAGAAGCTGCTGAAGGTCTATGTAAGGAATGCTTCCAGAGGATGCTTCAGAAGCTGCTGAAGGTCTATGTAAGGAATGCTTCCAGAGGATGCTTCAGAAGCTGCTGAAGGTCTATGTAAGGAATGCTTCCAGAGGATGCTTCAGAAGCTGCTGAAGGTCTATGTAACTGTACTAACCTGCAGCATCAGGAGTCTCTTCTAGAAAAGCCTTTCCTTCCCTGATTATTAAAACTCTTTTAGATCAGAACAAGATTGGTTTTCTCCTGAAGACCAAACACATACAGCATTTTTATGTATCAAAACTGGCAAGATAAAAAGGAAAGAAAAATAGATTTGAAATGGAAATGTCTGCTGGGTAGTGTTGGCACAGGCCTTTATCCCAGCACTTAGGAGGCAGAGGTATCTCTGAGTTTGATCTGAGCAGATCTCTGAGTTCGGGACTAGCCTGGTCTACAGAGTGAGTTCCAGGACAGCCAGGGCTACACAGAGGAACCCTGTCTCGAAAAAGCAAAAGAACAAGAAGGAAGCAGCAGCAGCAGCAGCAGCAGCAGCACGACCTTGTCTTGTTTCACAGCAATAATCTTTACGATATACTCAGAACACATATGCTGACCTAGTTACCTGCGCTTCCAAGAAGCCATGACAAAGTCATACACACTCCCACAAGTGTTTACAGCACAAGGCCATTCACCACAGTATATAAGCAGTGTAAACAGCAGCAGAGATGAGCAGGGCTGAGCCTGACAAATCCAACCGACTGCACAGAGCCACAGTGCAGACAGACAGCAGGAGGTGCCTGATGTGAGTAAACACATCTTTACACATGTCAAGAGGAGTGAGATACAAAGCAAAATATCTTTTAGTGGATAACTAAAGAAACTTTCTTCTTCTACCAATTCCTATTACGAACACAGTATTTTATAACTGGAATTTTTAGCAATTGTTATTAAAATTTCTTTTGCTGAATTTTATGAGACATACAAATAATGACCAGAAAACTAGAACAGAGGACTTATTTCTAGGTCCCTCTGTTTGGAAGGATCTGAATGAACCAGCAAGACATTATGACTTGCCGACATGGCCTATCTGGGCTGCAGCCTGAAAGCGGAGCTGGGGCCCTCAGAGTCCAGGTACATAAGACAGAGTCGCCTTGTTTCCACCTCACTAGTGTTCCTATCCTGGGAAGCATCAACAGCCTGCTCCAACCAAGGAGCCAACCAAACCACCTCTTTATCCATGATCCCTGCTGCTTCCTGGAAACATCTCAACTAGAAACTGTAAAAACATCTGATTTGGCCCTGAGCATGTTGTGTTGCCTGGAAAGTTAATAATAAAATAAGCCAACTGAGACTCATACCTAGATAGGGAATGCTGGGCACCATCTTCAGACTTCGGATGTAGTCCCGAGTTCGCTTATAGTTGTCTTCTTTGGACATCAGGTAGTCCAGTTTCTCAAAAGTGGTCTTGTCTTTTCGATTCAAAAGCTGGAATGAAAAGATATGTATCTGAGAGGGGAAAACATAAACCAGAAAAGCTGATAGGACAGGGCTGTGACAAATGGCAAAAGGAAACACCTATATCGAACCCTGGATGGAAGTACAGATGCTCAAAGGCGTCTGTCTCACAGGAGCCACCTTGCCCACTGGCACTGGGATGGTCCCTAACTCCTCCCACACTGATCTCGGCAGGCAGACACAGCACTGGGCTCTGAGTGTCCCCAGAACAGTCACACCAAAGCTCTAGCCAGTCTCTTCCCCCAAATGCCTCAGGCTGAAAGATGCCATCAACTGCCACATGACTCAAGTGATGTGCCATGAGGACATGATAGTGCTGCCCCTCAGGGCTCTCCTCCAGACTCCCTGCACATCCCGTGTCATATTCCGCTGGGTAACGGTGGTTCACAAAAGAACCTTCTTTTCTTTAAGCAGTCACTGGTTAAGAGACTCAATGTGAGCAAGCATATCAGAAATGGGACACAAGTTCTGTGCTGACCAAGAGCTTGTCATGCGAAGCTACTGACCTGGGAGAGAGAGAGAGGATGGTTCAGTGTACACACTGAACCTTCCAGAAAGAGGTAGAGACCTTAACTCCTGGAGTTTGAACCTGACACTGAGGACTTACAGTGTAGCTATTTGACACATGCCAAATCAAAGTCTAGTGCCAGGAAATGCCAAGATGCATCTTCAAATGCAATGGCTTTGAGGAAAGTTTAGAAGAGGAAGTCAAGCTTAAAAACAGGGACTGGGGTAGAGCCACCAGGATGTGTGACTTGGGCATAACATCAAGACTAATGGGGAGTTCTCTAATTCCGGCTACTGAAACTGAAGGTCAACAGCTGATGGCTAAGGCCAGGAGTCTAAATGAAGGAGACCTTACATCTGGCATGTCCTTGGTCAACCTTAGCCTTGCGAGTCCAATGATCTATGTAAGGACATCAACCAATAGAGCTGCCATGCCCATCCATGGCAGGCCACTGTCCAACAGCCTATGCGGCAAAGCAAAGTGGATCAGGGGCTGTCATCAGAAAAGCAGAAATGGCAGCGCAGGTCCTGGGACCTCAGCCTGCAGGACCCACCCTTGGGTGCAGATGCCTGCTGCCTGCGAGAGCTCAGCCTGCTTTGGGAAGGCTCTGTCAGATCTCTCCATCCTCAGTCTCTGAAGCCAACAATGATTTAGCCATAGGAAAGCCTACTGTGTTTGGGTGGTGACAGCCCAGGTACAGCACAGGGGAGGCAGATTTATTTTAGAGGGAAGCCTCCAGAGCTGAAGCAGCCAGAGACTGAGGAACAAGCTTTTATTTTTCACTAGGACCCTGACTTCTCATTTAACAAAGATGGCTGAACTATTGTGATGGAGAAGTGTGGAGGCTGGACCTAAAAAACTAAGCTACTATGTCTATACATTTCCTAAAGTAGGTGGATCAAGAAACCGTAGTAAACGCTCATGAGTGGAGCTGTGGCATAAACTCCAAGAAGAAACAACCAACCTGGAAGGCTCACCTCTGAAGAGGGAGGGAGTGGGAAGAGGAGGGAGTGGAAGAGCAAGGAGGATTAGGGTTGTCAATGAGCCTTTCAGTACTTGGCAATGTTTTTAAATTAATGTGCATGTATTATACTGATAAAAATTCTTTTGAGATTTAGATCTTTAAAAATAGGGTTTGTTTATTCAGAAAATAGCAGCACTTTCACATTTTAAGCTTTTACTACAGGTAGAGTCAGCAGTTGTGACCCTCACATGAACTGAGGGCCTCTCAGATTTCAGCATTTATAAGGAACCCCAGGAAAGGGCCATCAGAACTACACGTAATCCAGCCATTGTTCAGCCAGAGTCAGACATATACTGCAGCCGTTATGCTCAGGGAACAAGGTAAGGAAATGAGATTATGAAAAACCTCACAGACTGGGACAGCCAGAGGGAATTCAGTATGGAATGAGTAAGGAATAAAATGGGAGCATTTTAGAGTATTTTTAAATCTCTTTGGCTATATAATATCAGTCGAGGAAAAAAAAAAGCTACACCCCAACTCTGCTGCACTGGAGAATACTGTACACAGCACTGGGAAAAACTGTGACTTTGAAACACAGTGGAGTTGAGAAGTGTTGGGGCACTGTCCATGAAGCTTGCTATCATTCCAACTTAATGCAAGGCTGCTTTTGTGTCTTACTTGGCAAACGATGCCTGTGAGGGCGGGCACGGTGGCACTGGCCTAGCTTGCTCTGCTCCCCCTTCCCTCCCCACAGAAGGAATGCGGCTGAAAGGCAGTCACAGGACAGAGCAACAGAGAGGATCAAACATCACAGTGACTGCAGAAATCTATATTCAAAGGAAAATCTATGCTGATAAAAATCACTTATAATTAAACAAGGACATCCAAAATAAATGAGCTGAACATTCCAAGCAAGAGGCTAAAAACTGGGGAGGTAGGAACACTTTAATGCGCAAACTGAGAAACTGGTAAGGTAAAAACAAAAGGGGGCTGACCACCAGACCCCAGAACCATTTTATAAAATGTCAAAAAATAGAGCAAAAACAGAAACCTTCACTGCAAAGGCAGGAAGCAGTTACATACTATTAGCACTGAGACAAATCCAGACTACATTCTCAACATGAACTCCAATTACAAGGTAAAAATGGAGTCCTGTTTCATTCATTTTCACAGTGCCCGTGACCCCTCCAAAGGATGACTGAGACTGAGAAGCACAAAGGTCCCAGGGGGATCCAGGTGGGAGGGACGCCCTGAATGTGAGCTGCTCTCCTTGTGCTCCCAGGGCCACAAGTGTGCACCTGCTATCTGACACCCATAAACTCCTCCCCAGTCTGAGAAAGTAGCTCAAATGTGGAGGTTACTTCCAGAAAGGGCAAAAGAAAAGTCCCTCCAATTCCTACTTACGAGGACACTGGTATTGTGTTCCTTTGCCTTGAGGGGAAAAATAACATTTCCTCTCACTTGGGTCTATTTTCAACGAAGAGCCTGTTTCTCCAGACATATTTTTTAAAAACTAGGTCCAGCTCCTACTTCAGTCCCAGCATCTGCCACTGGCTGGTGTGGAAAGAATGCTCAGTGCCGGTGGCTGCATGAGTACAGCGTGGAATCTGCAAGGAACTAATCTGGGCATTTTTTTAAAGTATTTTTTTTTAACCTCTGGCTATTTAGTGTCTGTTTCTGAAAGACAAAAAGGCTGCCAAATCCCATCCCAGTGCCACACAATGGACAACCGCAATGGACAGCATTTATGGAAAAGCTGGGACTTTGAATTTTAGTGGTATTTAGGCTGTTTGCCTTTGTCTAAAAAGATATTTTAAATCCATACAGATAGAAATTAACTTATAGAAAATAGTCATATAAGCAAATTTCTACCCATAGGCAAAAAGTTTTATCTCATGGATACCACTGACCATCATCTAGGGAATCCTGATTAATTTGATATCCATATTAGAGATGACTGAGGCACTTCCCACTGGGGAGGGACTGTGACAGTGTGGTAGTCTATGATAGAGATGACCAAGGCACTTCCCACTGGGAAGGAACTGTGACAGTGTGGTAGTCTATGATAGAGATGACCAAGGCACTTCCCACTGGGAAGGAACTGTGACAGTGTGGTAGTCTACAATAGAGATGACCGAGGCACTTCCCACTGGGGAGGGGCTGTGACAGTGTGGTAGTCTACAATAGAGATGACCGAGGCACTTCCCACTGGGGAGGGACTGTGACAGTGTGGTAGTCTATGATAGAGATGACTGAGGCACTTCCCACTGGGGAGGGGCTGTGACAGTGTGGTAGTCTATGATAGAGATGACCGAGGCACTTCCCACTGGGGAGGGGCTGTGACAGTGTGGTAGTCTATGATAGAGATGACCGAGGCACTTCCCACTGGGGAGGGGCTGTGACAGTGTGGTAGTCTACGATAGAGATGACCGAGGCACTTCCCACTGGGGAGGGACTGTGACAGTGTGGTAGTCTATGATAGAGATGACTGAGGCACTTCCCACTGGGAAGGAACTGTGACAGTGTGGTAGTCTACAATAGAGATGACCGAGGCACTTCCCACTGGGGAGGGGCTGTGACAGTGTGGTAGTCTACAATAGAGATGACCGAGGCACTTCCCACTGGGGAGGGACTGTGACAGTGTGGTAGTCTATGATAGAGATGACTGAGGCACTTCCCACTGGGGAGGGGCTGTGACAGTGTGGTAGTCTATGATAGAGATGACCGAGGCACTTCCCACTGGGGAGGGGCTGTGACAGTGTGGTAGTCTACAATAGAGATGACCGAGGCACTTCCCACTGGGGAGGGGCTGTGACAGTGTGGTAGTCTATGATAGAGATGACTGAGGCACTTCCCACTGGGGAGGGGCTGTGACAGTGTGGTAGTCTACAATAGAGATGACCGAGGCACTTCCCACTGGGGAGGGGCTGTGACAGTGTGGTAGTCTACGATAGAGATGACCGAGGCACTTCCCACTGGGGAGGAACTGTGACAGTGTGGTAGTCTACGATAGAGATGACCGAGGCACTTCCCACTGGGGAGGAACTGTGACAGTGTGGTAGTCTACAATAGAGATGACCGAGGCACTTCCCACTGGGGAGGGACTGTGACAGTGTGGTAGTCTACGATAGAGATGACCGAGGCACTTCCCACTGGGGAGGAACTGTGACAGTGTGGTAGTCTATGATAGAGATGACCGAGGCACTTCCCACTGGGGAGGGGCTGTGACAGTGTGGTAGTCTATGATAGAGATGACCGAGGCACTTCCCACTGGGGAGGGACTGTGACAGTGTGGTAGTCTACGATAGAGATGACCGAGGCACTTCCCACTGGGGAGGGGCTGTGACAGTGTGGTAGTCTACAATAGAGATGACCGAGGCACTTCCCACTGGGGAGGGGCTGTGACAGTGTGGTAGTCTATGATAGAGATGACCGAGGCACTTCCCACTGGGGAGGAACTGTGACAGTGTGGTAGTCTACAATAGAGATGACCGAGGCACTTCCCACTGGGGAGGGACTGTGACAGTGTGGTAGTCTACGATAGAGATGACCGAGGCACTTCCCACTGGGGAGGGACTGTGACAGTGATACACTTACTGCATCTTACTCTTAGCAAATCTTTGGCAAGTATTCATTCTGTATTTCTAAGAACCAGATTTTATCTTTTAAAATAATCCTTTAACAGCTGCATGGACACACTGACAGACCTACAGGCACGTGTACATACATATTCTACTTATACTTTCATGGGACAATTTTCATCATGTATTTCATTTATTATTTATTTATTTTATTCTACTCATGGCGATTTCAGGAGACAGACCCCAACGAATTCCCAGTTCTACAACTGGGAGGCAAAAGTCTGGACACACGCACTGGCCAAGGGCTCACGTGGGCTAAAGAGGTGGTATGGGAGCGGGCATTCTATCTACGTTCAGCTGGGCTGAGCACTGAGAAGGGCCCACAGATACAAAGAGGCTACAGAACACTTCTCGAGGGGCCAGGAGTAAGTGAACAAAGCCATTTTGAAGTGGGGATCCTTTAGCACAGAGGGGTCCAGGAAGACACCACAGCCCACAGAAGGCAGGAAAAGTGGCCTGAAGGTAGGACTGAGGGATGTTTGAGGGACAATAGTTTGGCTAAAATACAGCAAGTATTGCTTTGGATGAAAACAAAAAGGCAGGGGAGGAGGGAACCTGCCTTTGGCAAAGTCTGGTATTAACTTGACCATGGTTATTCTATTTTGCCACCATTTTGCCAACTTATTCTATTTTCCCAGCTACTTCAGCTCAACTTGCAAACGGAATACTAATCACAAGCCATGAAACATGAACACTGAATACTAATCAAAAGTGGGAGACGGAGCTGTCAGTGGCTGTGCAACAAGCCACTTGTGGAACAAGGCAGGGTGTTCCTCTGGCCAGCTCTCATATGGGGCATACGTGACTTGGGGCTCTAAATGGCCAGGTAGCCGGGGGAGGTAGATGAGGAGCCGGCAGAGGGGTTTATATCAGGTGGGTATCAAGTGCAGGTGAAACTGTTTGGTGTTTGGTCTCATTGTAAAAAAGCCTCTATTAGGTTCTTAGTGCTTAGTAAAACACTCAGCGCCCATGAATGTAGCACACCCCAGGTGCACCACCCATGAGCACGGACCAACCCTCTAATTCAAGCTCAGAATCTTCCCTTTATTCAAAAGCATCACTGAAATAGAGGGCTGGGTGTGTAAATGCTTAGACTGGCTGGCGATCTTTACAATAATGCTGTATGAGAACATCAGCATGCATTGGAGCAGCTTTGCAGGAGCAGTGGGATGTGGGGCCTCTGACCACGCAAGGTTGGGCGGGGGCGGGGCAGGACAAAGAAAACAAACCAAAGCTTGCTTTAACCAGGTTCCAAACCCCAGAACTGTGTATACTGGGGAGATCACTCCAGCATGGTGTAAGAACAGACTGGTAAGATCAGAAGCAAAGAGACTGATGGAAGGCAATGATAGTCCAGGATATGTATACAGGGTCTGCTTTCTAGAATGGCAGCTTCTGCAACCCATTCAAGAAGAGCCAAGGAGAGCTGAAAATAAAGCTATGTGCTGGGCACAGTGCTGAACACTTTCATTTATCTACTTTAATCCTCGTCATAAGATGGAGGCTGAGAGCGCTCCTTCTTAGTTTCCAGGCCTCCCACTTCCTCTCCGTAGTCTTGGCCTCATGCCTATAGAGCTGCTTGCATTCAGACCCCAAAGCACAGTTGCACACTGCTGGATAAGGATTGTCATAGTTGCCGGGCAGTGGTGGCACACGCCTTTAATCCCAGCACTTGGGAGGCAGAGGCAGGCGGATTTCTGAGTTCGAGGCCAGCCTGGTCTACAGAGTGAGTTCCAGGTCAGCCAGGGCTACACAGAGAAACCCTGTCTCGAAAAACCAAAAAGAAAGGATTGTCACAGTTGTCTTCCCTGCCTTTGGATCCTCTTGACTACATAGTTTCTGTTGAGGTAACATGACAACAGATGGCTGTACACAGCACATTTGTAGCACCCCTGTGGTGGGACCTGAAGCTGGGCCTCTCCCCTCAAAGTCTGGGCCCCAGTTCCAAAGGTCTAGCCACACTGCATCACCTTAACAGCTCAAGGCCCAGACTCTGGGACACAGCTCGCATTTTATTTTTAGCCATAGTGACTTCTCTTTCTTGGCATGCAGTGTGGCTCTGCTCACTGTATTAATGTGGCTATATTTTATGCAGCAGTGTGTTCACATCGTGTGGCAGGAAACAGGAAAGGAAGGCCTTATTCCTCATCATCTCAGCCTGCCACCTGCCCAAAGGTCCAAAACATAGTTTGTGAAGGTAGTGTCTAGGCTCTGTCTCTCTCCTGGAGTCACGGTCAGAGTTCAGACATGCAGCATATCTGAGATGAAAGGAACACACACCTGGAGGGCTGGGATTGGATGGAGCAGGCACTACAGGGGATGTGGGCTCATGAAAGAGGTCTGGCCTAGGAGGACACTGACAGGTGAAGCC
Organism: Tokudaia tokunoshimensis; assembly: GCA_036184795.1. NCBI lineage: Eukaryota > Metazoa > Chordata > Mammalia > Rodentia > Muridae > Tokudaia > Tokudaia tokunoshimensis. The sequence continues at coordinate 6,654,363 of BTHU01000004.1, forward strand.
CTCCAAGCTGATATGCATTGTTCACCAAGGAAAGAAACATCAAGGTGAAGACCAAGGTCAGAAACTTATAGAACCTCCACATCCACAGTCACAAAAGAAGTCAACTGTCAGAAGAGTGGAAGAAGAGCTAGCCTGGGGAAAAAGGCTTCCAGAAGGTGGAGGATGGGCAGTGCCCAATGCTATAGCTCTGGCAGGCACAAGAGGGTAAAACGACAGCTTCCCCAGTGACAGTGAGCAACTTTTGAGGAGCAGTTCTGGGCTGGCTCGTGCTCAGTGACAGAAGCAGTGGCCAGGGGCTTCTACCGCTGCCTTCCTTGGCTTCCATTGCCCCATCTGCCTCATCTGGCTCACCTTCCCCCTACACCGAGGCTCAGAGCCATCTGAGACTGGCAGCCCAGGCTTTCTCCAGCCTCCTCTATTGTGCCACAGGAGAGTAGCCAACGGTGCTGCTGAAGACACAGGGAGCATCAACGCTTCATAGACAAATGGGCCTCAGATCCAAAGCATAGGAATGCCACACCTCTGCCAGCCTGGGGTCTGTTCTCACGCTGGATATGGAAGACTGAGAACGCTGATCTTGTATGGTGCCTCTCCAGGTCCCACCCAGCAGAGCAGGCCACTGCCCATCAGTGGTGATCTCCATGCCAAGGACTTCAGTTTTCACTTTGCTGCTGCATGTGAGTCAAACTCTGGACCAATTAGGTAGGAAAGAGAGGGTCACTCTGGGCACATGCACAGAGCAAGCAGACCGCGCACGAGGCACGTGCAATCTAATAGGTAGTCAACTGCCCTACACTTCACAAATTTTATGGCCTAGATCTCTCAGCAGTAAGCTAGCCTCTTCCAGGATTATTCTGGTTACAAAGAGATCTTAGTAGCTTACGAGTCTAGGGTTCAAACTGAGGGTTTCTCCCTTTCCTCTCTACCCAGCAATCTAGCCACAGGGACTCCTGGAGGCCTCTCCTCAGAACACTCTGCATCACTCTATTCTCTGACCCCCGCTCCACCTACTTAACTCCTGGACTCTGCCCTCACCCACTCACTGGGTCCCTGGTTTCTAGTCTTGGTCTCCATTTCTCCTGATTTGTTTTCTATACATTAGTGTAGTGATTAAAAACACAAAAAACAACACTAAACGAGATTATGTCCATCTCCTGTTCAAAGCCCTTCTGTACACTTAAAATGGTACCCTCTGTCCCAGGCTGAGCCCAGCCACACTGACCTGCAGGTCCCTTAGTGACCAAAGCTCTTCTCCCTACACATCTGGGCACTAGCTATCCCCACCCCTCACCCTCTGTAATTGCTCCTGCTCTCATCATCCGAGCCTTGGCACGAAGGGCACACTGGGGTAGGGCTCCCGAGTGCTCATACAGAAGCCGCTCTCCTCCATCCACACCCGCTAGAGTCTGCTTCCATTCCTGTTGCACTGCTCCTTGCTCACTACTTATACATTCAACCAACATTCCTTGATCACTCTGTGCACCCAGGGAAGCACATGTTAATTTCCAAGAACAGTATGCATCTTTTCCAGATTATAGGAAAGCCATGAGCTCAAGGCCTGAGCCCTGGAACCTGGCAAGGAGCACATATTCGATAGGTATTTGATCTGTAGAATGAATGAGAGACCCAAAGGGATATGTGTTCAGGAAGTCAGAACTGGCTGGTATAGTTTCTTACTTAGGTTTCACGCCTTTGAGACGGCAGTCCTCCAGATCGGCCCCATTTCTGGAACAAATAACTCAGTGCTTGTGTTTTTCCAGACCGACCATGACTCCCTCACCCACTTATGGATCCAGTCACCATTTATTCAGATCCTATTGTGTGCAGGCCTGCGTTCAGCTTCAGTCAGTTCTGGCCATAGGCAGGCTCACTGGCTACCCTGACCTAGCTAGTGTCTGACTGACCAGTACTAAAGGTCACTCAGAGTTTAGCCAGGCAGCAGGCCTCCTCCCCTCCCATGCCTGGACACTGCCACCTTCTATATAGGTCTCCCAGATATACAGGGTTTCAAAGCACACCAAAGGACAATACTCAGAGGCAAAACATGCTCAGTGGCCCCGTCATGTGCAATGAGCCAGCCACGTTTCTCATCCCCACTTTCTAAGGATGGTATAGCCCCACTTGCACTGACCTTCCACCATCACAGGGGCCCACATGGTGGGCAACCATATGATAAGAACCAGGCTATGTCCCATTGGTGCTGGCACTTACCTGCTCTGAGATCTGGTTACCATACCTGTTAGAACTCAGTTTCATCTTTTGCAAAACAAGAACTAGGAAAGCACCAGACACTTGGGCTGTTGGAACCCCTTGATCCTGCCTGCCCTATGGGCCCATAAAGTCTCAGGGGTTCTAGCTCAAGGAACGCAAGAAAGAAGAAACAACATTTCTATGGCCAATCTCATCACCAGACATTAATGGTGATTGTAAAGAGCACAATTAAGGATAACAAGTAGTTCAGATAGTGTGTGCCGGGTGGTCCCAGAGATAGAAGAATGTAAGAGGAGGCAGACATGGCGGCACAGAACATGGCTGCTCTACCATGTGTAGTGACAGAAGGTCATCTTTTCCACAGGGCCTGGGGACAACAGCAAGACAGGGAAGAGGATGGCTTTGGGCCCCACTATTTACCAATGCTCTGTACCGAGGTTGATATTGAATTAACAAGGCAGCTGGGTGGCAGGGGAACAGACTTAAATCAAGGCTAGATAGTAGCTTAGACATTCCCTGCCCCAGTGACTTGGAATCCTGAGGTTATAATCCATACAGCAAGCACAACCCCCTTTCCCTGACACGTCCATTCCCTAGAATGTTGGGCCTTTCACCTTCTACCTTAGCAAGTGGCCTTTTGTACCCAGGGAAGCAGCCTGGCCAACAGCTCTTAGACATAGTAGGAAGGCTTTTTAGGAAAAGAGAGATGACTACGTCCCCTAGATCTCCTGTTTATTGATAGAATAGAGCAACAGCTCCCTGCACTCTGTCAGTCACATGCACACAGGTGGCAGAGACAGCAGCCCTGTGTGAATGATTGCTCCAGGCTCCTTTAGACACTGTAGGGGTTCACTTTCATTACAGTATAGACCTAAAACTGTAGTGCAGGGCCAGCCCAGTGAGCTGAAATTGACAGACCGCACAGTCTTAATGCTACTCTGACCTAACACTGTCCACAGCCGCAGCAGCAGCCAGAAAAGCTTCACTGAGGGTCCTGCTTGTCCCTGGGTATATCGGCCTTCTGAATGAGCTGAATATAGCCCTAGCTGTTCCTATCATTTTACTCACGTAAAATGGCCATCCCCCAGGAGGTTCCACAAGTCTACGCACACAAGTAGAGTCAAAGCTCAGCCCTCTAGGTGCCTGCATGACTCTCAGCAGCCCAATAAACAGCAAGCATCTTGACCATGGAAACGTTATTTTAAAAAGAATCTCCAAAAACTTCTGAAAGAAGCCTCCCTGCTCAGATGGCCTTAGAATCGCAAGGCTGGCAGTGACTGCAGATGTAGCTTTCACATTTGCTCTGACCTCCAAAACCACCACTCATCTACAACTCTCCCAGAAGTCCCAGATGCAAACAGTGGCTCTGGTGGAGACTGGGTCACTGCTTGGTACCCTCGCTTCTCTCTTTCAGCCCTAGATGGTCTAGGGCCCCACAAAGCACTGACAGAAACCCACTACTCCAAGCCAACTGTCCAGAGCAGAAATGAGAAAGGAGGCCCAGGCTCTGAACAGCCTATGAACAAAACTCTAGCTTCCAGACTCCAGGCTGACACTTCTCACATCAGTCTACTGCACCCAAGCATCTTGCACCTAGAAGCAGCGAGGCTCATTTCAGATTGCCTACAGCACTATCCTTATGCATCTTAAAGGCCCCTGAGCCAGCCAAGTAGGAAACAGTCCAGCCCACGGCTGGCAGAGAGAAGGTAGGAAATGAGTTTGAAGAAACATGTCTAGCAATTCTATAGAGTTCTGTCGGTCTCTGGGACATAAACAGATCTTGAAAGGCCTGGGCTGTGCCCCCGTGAGAGACTTTGGACCAGGCTGGCTAGGAGGTAAAAGCTAATAAGCTATGGAAATAGCGATTACTTCCCCCACGTCAGGTCCTGTGCCAGCTAAGGAGGATAAAGAGGTCTGAGATATTTTTAAAGTATTTTTGCAGCAGAAAAACTTTCCTACAGACTCAATTATATAACTATCAGACTCCACCTCTGAGCTGAAATTATCCAAGGCCTCAGGATGGAAAAAAAAAGGAAAAAAATAATTTTTTCCTATATGAGGGTCATAGGTTTATCCAGAGAATTCTGAACTACATGGCCCGTGACCCAAGGCAGCTGTAAGCCATCAATTCCCCAGACCTTCTCAAGGGCAGTTTGGAACTTGCCAGAGATGAAAAACTGGCCAAGCCAAGAGCAGAAGTCACATGCTGAGCCCAGCCAGTATAGATGATGTCTACAGGTCCAGGAAGATCGTCAAGGTTTTCCAAACCCAGCCACTCAACACCTTCCCCATTCACTGGAATCAAATGGGGCTGGGATTACTGAATCTATGGGGATGCCCAGAGAGTGCCTCTTTAGTTCCCAGTGACTGACCTGCCCTTAGCAAAGCATATAAGTAAGTGGAGAAAGCCTGGGGTTTAAGCCATGCAGACATCCGGCAAGAACAGGACAGCCAAAGTTAAAGGGACTGACCAAGGGAGGTTAACTTACAGCCCAGGTTTTTGTCAGTCTGAAGATGGGAGCACTCTGTAATGCTGACACCACAGACATGAGAGAATGAAGGTTGTTGAGTTCTAGAAGTTTCTGGGGGAAAAAAAAGATATGGAATACATTATTTTGCTGCCATAGACAACAGAACAAAAACACGCTTGAGTGTTGCCAAATGTTGTCATAATTATGCAATTCAGTTGCACTTAAAATATCTCACATAGAAAATACAGTGTAGGAAGTTCATAGGAAACATATGCTCGTTTCTTCCCATTTTTTCAGAAGGTGTGTCTCCAATTTTCATAATCTGACTTGTTTGACTACTGGACAGAAGCATAACTTGAGACCAGATAATCCCTCTCTGTTTTCTATAGCTGACTCTGAATCTCCCTTAACAGGCTCCTGTGCCAAGACCCCAGTGTGCCAACAGCATTGGCAGCTTATACAGTGAATACCTTAACCCTGGATGGGAGAGGAGCCAGGGAAGGTTTTATCAATCTGTATAATGGCTCTCATCTGGGAAGGCAATGCTAGGGGTTCCCAGGCCCTTGACCATGAGCATTTGAACCAGACACCAAATGAGTGAGGACACATGGTGTCAATTCAGTCTCAGTCAAGTTCTTAATCATAGAGGGCCACAGACTGAGACACAGCAGAGTCAGGGCATAAAAGGTAATTTCTCCATTCTTGCTTTTTAGGCTGAAGCATTCTTGCTCATGGGATAGGCCCAATTTCTCATTTTTTGTGGGCACTGAAGCCTGGCCTAGCAAGAAGGCTCTGTGGACCAATCCGGCTCCTTCTACTTGCACTTCCTCTGGCAAGTTACCCAGGCCTTCTGCATTTCAGTGTCCTCAGAGTTAAGCTGAGCATGGTGTCTATGGTATCGGTGCCACCTGAGATGCAACATGTCTTTGTCTCCTCTACCTGGAAGGCTCATTTCTACTCCCTCACCTCCCTCCCTGGGTACTTTCAGTCTCAGGTGGCCATTCCTCTACCATGTCTTTCCTAAACATGTTCTCAAATGTCTGTGTTGACATGTTATGTCCTCTGAAAGCATGGATAAAGTGTTATCTATCACCCTGTACCTGTACCTTGCACAAAGCCCAGCTCAGTAGGCAAGATAAATAAACAAAAGCCTTTGGGCCTGGCCCCACAGTTCTGCTTCTACTTGGAAACATGGCCCTGACCAGACAAAATCAGCCATCTGTAACACTCTCTGATTGTTTCCTGTGTGTAAGAATAGATCTTCCCAGGGAGGTTTCTGTTGAGCATCTGACTTGCAGTGCCTGCTACAGACTCTCCTCCCAGAGTGGCAAAGCCTCTAGGGCATTATCTAACCTGTTCCTTTCTCTTTTAGAGACTGGAAAACCAACACTCAGGGAGGGAGGGAACCTACCCAGGACACACACAGGGCATAGCCAACCTGAGAACCATCAGTAAGGGAGAAAGCCGAGATTAAGGAGGGGTCATTGTGGGCTCAGTGGGTGGAAACGTTGCTCATTTCCAAACAGAAGCCCCATGAGGGCTGAAATGTGTGCAATATCCTCTTCTGATCCAGCCATAAGCAGCACAAAACCAACACCAAGTGTTTCCAGAGAATCCAGGACAGTGACCTCTGTCCCAGTCAGTTAGACTGCTACCCTTAACCTTCTGGGAATGGGGGGCTCAGGAACTTGGCTGAGGGTACATATAGTAGACAATCCTGTTCTGCTGGCTGGAGTCCTCAGCATGGACCAGTCACCTCTCTTTGCTGCCCCTTCCTGCTGTGCAAATGGGATGATACCCTGTGTACAGTGATATCCACCACATTGGCACAGCAGCTGCCACAGAAGTTGGCACCGAGGGGCCTGAGTCCAGGGCAGTCTTGGTCTAGGATCCTGGTGGGAAGACAACCCATGTGTACTTAAAGGAAGCTGTGAACTGGGTAGAGCAACGCCGCCAAGGAGACTCTGGCAGACCCAGGGAGTAGGAGCAAGGGACTGTTACTGAGTATGAGAGTGGTCCAGGAGAGACACAGCATGACAGCCTGATAGGCAGAGATGAGAGAGAAGGGAGGAGGGGAAGGAGGGCCTGACTCAAAGAACGGACAGAGCCTATCAGAACAGAGGCAACATGGTCAAATGGTCCAGGTTATATCTTAGAATGGGTGTGGGGGACGCTGTGGATATGATTGAGCAGGACATGCCTAGATCAAAGGTATTGGGCCTAACTACAATAAATCAGCCCCCAGCACTGACAAAACCCAAAGGGGAATGGATGAATGCCAGAGAACCACTGGGCCACAAGCAGAGACCAGAAGTCTAAGTAAGGGGAGTAACTGGCCATAGATTTATGGGATGAGAAGGGGCATATTTCTAAGGCTCACACAAGGCACCAGCAGCCAGGTAGATCTCATAGCTGGCTCTGCCTAGGGAGGTCAGGCCACAACCTCCCACCCATGGTAGGTACCCCTGTCAAGGCGAAACGTCTGCCAAAGTTCTGAGGAAACACATTTTGAGAAATAAATAAACAGCTTACCTTGGCTATTTTCACAAAATGGCTCAGGATTTCTGCCCTTATTTTTAAAGTCTGTGCTGTTAGAATTTCTCGTACGACCCAAAAACTGACCTGTAGAATTAAATACACACACACACCAGAGAAGTGGTTAGATGCCAGACTGCTTATATGACCCTTTGCCCACCATCACTGTAGGATTTCCATGAGGCCAGGCAGCTTTGAGAGCATGGCCTAAAGTCACACGAAGTAGACAGTTCCAGGTGGCACCTATCCCCATCCTCCTGCCCCGCCTCTCCTTAACATGGAGAGCAGTGCTGGGCCCCAGTACACAGGTCAGTGTCTCTGCAGCTGCCTCAAAAAATAGTGATGTGACACATCTTTGACTCTGCTCAGAAGGATCCAGATGTGGGGAGAAGATGGAATAAAGAATGGATGAACAGATGAAGGATAGACAGATGTTCAGACAAAGGGAACTGTCTACTTACTACACCTTCCATAAATCCACTTCCCCAGCCAAGCCCAGCACAAGGAGGATCTGCTGATACTTGCATAGTTGCAACAAACTTCACTTTGGTTTTTTGTCTGTTTGGTTTTTTGGCTTTTGGTTTTTCGAGACAGGGTTTCTCTGTGTAGCCCTGGCTGTCCTGGAACTCACTTTGTAGACCAGGCTGGCCTCGAACTCAGAGATCCACCTGCCTCTGCCTCCAGAGTAATAGGATTAAAGGTGTGTGCCACCACTGCCCGGCACTTTCTAAAAGAGGTTTGTCATTGATAAAAGATGCAAAGTTCCATTAGGCCTGAGGGGTGGCATAGGCCAGCCATGAAGGTAGCTGGCTGGTCTTTCACTTCCATCAACAAATCCTGGGCCTTGAGTCTGTTAGTTGCAGCAAAAGTTGTCTATCAACATGAGGCTGACTCACAGCACAAGGAAAAGCAGAAAGCGCCCAGCCAAAGAATGCTGGGAAGTACTTAGTGCTTCTCAGTTATGCCTTATTAGCATCAGGACAGTGGAGCCTGGGAGTACCAGGACGCTTGGCAGAAAAATGGGATGTATAGATAGCAGGTGCATGGTAGGAAAGAAGTTGAGATGTGGAAGCCCTTAACTTGATAAGGAAAGAGAATAAAGGACAGCCTGACATTAACAAAGACACTTGCTGTGCAAGAACCCACCTTCTTCTGACTGAACTACTGCTGCTTTACAAAGGAAAGCAGGAACATCACAGAAACGTTGCCTCGGTGCAATTAGCCATGGCTGCCTGAAAGACACGCCTAGGTTTCCATAGAATCATTTTTTCCAAGGAATTGCCAAAATTAAGTTCAGATTTCAAATGTTTACCAGTTGTTTCTGAAAACAGTTATTCTGGGCACCAAACAGAAGCTTGTAAAACTTATATTTAATATGTGCAATTTCTATACCACATAACCTCAAGTATGATATTTTATACGTGTAATTCAATAGATTCTTGTATGGCAAACCTCACATGTTTTCCTGGCCTGGTTCCGGAAGGGACAGAGCAGATTAGGGACACACACACAGTGTGCAGAGGTCCTTAGGCTACTGCAATTCAGCAGAGTTGCATGAAGCCCTACTATGTGCAGGGATCCAGGCACTCTAAGTCCATATCTGGCCTGCCATGGAGGAAATCAAAGGAGACTGAGCCCTACACAATCTGAGCTGGAAGGTAGTTGTAGTGACTTTTGTGCACATACATGTATTACCCATGTATACATTCATAGCTTTATTTCTCAATATAAACATATTTTGGGGAGGTTGTTTGACAGGGTTTCTCTCTGTGTAGCCCTAGCTGTTGTGGAACTCACTTTGTAGACCTGTCTTGCCTTGAACTCAGAAATCCACCTGTCTCTGCCTCCTAAGCGTAGGGATTAAAGGCACATACCACCAACCACCTGACTGTATCTTTAACTAAAACTCACATGAATTCATACTGTAGTTCACAGCAATAAGTCATTAGGTCATGAGTGTCGCCTTTTCACTTGTCTGCCTGTAATTCCCACAGCACAGTGATAAACCAGTTCCCAGGGCCTGCCATCCACACCTCAGCTGCCCAATGCCTGCACATGTCCTTCAGCACTATTTCAGACTTCTTATCCAGCTTCAAGAGCAAGATAAACAGTTCCATCTTCAGAATCATGTCCCATGTGACTCCAGAGGTAACTCAGATCAACAAATAAGTCACCTCCCAATTTTATAAGTGCACGTTTTTGTTTTGCATCAACTCTAGGAGCCTTCCATCTTTAAGTTGAAATTTCTAGGGTGAGTGTGTTGAGGTCTTGGTTCTATAATGTTCTGTGGGTTGTCCTAAAGACACTGTCATATATCCACCATTACATATATGGAATTATCCTCTTAAACACACAAATCTGGGCTGGAGGTGTAGTTCATGGGTAAAGCTCCTGCCTAGCAAGCTAAAGTCTCTGAATTCAATCCCTGGCACTGCAAAGAAAAAACTGCCAACAAACTCCTTTGTGCTCCACCTACTCAGACCTCGCTCTTTCTCAACCATTTGACAACTATGGACCTAGTCTCTACAGTTTTGCCTTTTCCAGAGGGTCATAGAAAGAAAAGAGAAAGCAATAGGGATCCTTCTACACCGGCTTTCACCTTGACGTATACATGGCAAGTACCCTGTGTCTATGTGACATCACAGCTCATTCTACTTAAGTAAACACTATCCCTTGTGTCTGCACACACCCTGTGGAAAGACATCTCAGATCTTTCATCTTTGACAACTATTAACAAGCTGCCATGAACACTGCTGTACTACGCTTGCTCGCTTGTGCTCTGTGTGTGTGTGTGTGTGTGTGTGTGTGTGTGTGTGTGTGTGTCACTGCCCCAGGTCCTCTGCAGCCTCACTGTAATTCAGACACAGTGAGAGCTATGGCTGTTCCGTGCCCCGGTGATGAAGGACCCTGAGCATCTCCTGTGTCCCCTCCTCCTCAGTGAAGCTGGTGAGTCTTCAAACCATATTTTCTCAAACAGGTGCTTTGCACACATGGCTCCCAGTCTCTGTTTGTCTTCACAATTTCTTTTAACCATGTCTTTTCCACAATGGAAAAATCTTAGCCTTAATAAGTTGCCAACTTACTGATTTTTTTTTCTCACAGATTGTCTTTTGGTTTCTAATAGTTCAACATCAAACCCAAGGGCACAGAGACTCACTCCCTGCCTGTGTCTTCTCATAAAAGTTTACATCTCAGCATCTTATCTGAGTGAATTTTATGAATGGCTTAAAGTCTGTATCTAAATTCATTTCAACAGAGACACACAGAGAGACAGACTGCAGAACTCGTCAGTTGTCCCAGCACAAACTGAGTCTACATTCTGTCCTCCTGGCCCAAGTGCCCCTGCTCTTCTGTCAACAGTGAGTCTGTAATGCTTCTCTCTTTCCTAGCACTACACTAGCTATTCTAGGTCTCTGGTCTTCCTCACAACCTTTGGAATGAGTCCGTTGGGTTGTACAAGCAGCAATTATTCTAAACGTCAAGTGGGAACTGGCATCTTCATGACAGTGAGTATTTCATCCATGAAGATAAAGCCCCTCCCTGCTGTCCCTCCCTGTTTCCTAACATCTGCTCTGATTACTTACATCAGTGCTTTGTAGCTTTCAACATATAAACCACATTTTGTAAAAATAAACACCTAAGTCTGTTTCAGTCCTGGTGTTATTACAAACAGTGCTTTCAACCTTCAGATCCCAATCTTTCATTGCTAGCACAACAAAAGCAGCCCTTTGTGTGCAATGAATGGCCTTGCACCTCTTACTTGCTTGTACATTAGTGCCAGGCGAGTTTGTAAAACTGATTTATTTTTTAATTTTTCTATAGACAATCATGTCAACTGTGAATAAAGGCACCTCAATTTCTTTCTCTTTCAACTGAATTTCTTTTATTGTTCCTGTTTTATTGTCTTACATAGAACAGTGCCAGAGCACCACATTGTCTTATTCCAGGTCTCACGGGGTAAGCCCGGTGTCTTACTATTAAGATCTCAGGGGAACATGCCCAGTGTTTTACTACTAAGATCTCAGGATGACATGCCCAGTATCTTTCTATTAAGGATCATTAGGGATTAAGGATGCTATGGATTCCTCTAGAAAGTCAAGGAAGTTCCCCTTTCTTATTTTTTTTTAATCATAGATAAACATTGGATTTTGTTTCTCCCCTCCTCCTCCTCCTTCTCTTCCTCCTTCTGCCTGTTAATAGAGGCACTAAATTTTTGAAAAGTTGAAAAAGCCATACATATATGGAATAGCTGCCATATGGTCACGGAACAAATAAGCTTTTATATCTACAGATTGTTTAATACATAAACCTATCACTGACATAACTTATTGTTTTGATGGCATAGCTAGTACTCGGAGCTGTATGCATGTACAAGACATCTCTCGGGAAATGCCATAGCAGTATTCCAGATGAACAGAAGAGAATGGTTGTGGGTACAAAACACTTTATTCAGTTAGTCGTCCACAAACAAAATGAAAAGTAAATGGGGAGAGAAAAGGAAAAGCCCAGGTTTAAAAATAATGGGCTGGGGAGATGGCTTAGTGGTAATGTTAGCGTGTAGGCAAGAGGACCTGAGTTCAAGTCCCCAGCACCCACATAAAAAGCCAGGAGTAGCTGTGAAGAGCTGAGATAGGAGGACTGCTGGAACTTACCCACCAGCAGTCTTTCAGGTTAGTGAAAGATCTAGTCTCAAGGAGGTGGGAGAGAAAGAAAGGAAGAGGTGGACCCCACCCAAGGAATGGCACCTAAGAGCAACCGCTGGCCTCCACATACACACAAGCACAAAAGGGTAAGTGTCTTCCTCGTCACCAAATTCTACCTTTCTCCTTCAGCAACCATGACATTTCTGTAGATGAACATGGCCTCCCATCCCTTTGTCTCTCTGACTGCAGTAACTATCACCCCCCAGCCCCTTCTGTCACCCCCTTCCTCACTGTCCAGAGCTGTTCACCTAAGCTCTCACCTTGAATCCAAAAGTTCAAGTCTTTGAGTCCTTAATCTCCTTTCTCTTGCTCAGTCCCCTGGAGTCCTTTCTCCTCTTAGGCAGATTGTTCTTACCATTTGTCACTCACTCTAGCCCCTTCTTTGAGGAAGTCCCTTTGCCCCTCAATCCTTCCTTCTGTGTGCATTGACAGACTGCCCACATGTCCTCCCATGCTTGCATCTGCCAACTGCAAATGGAATCGAAGATACTTAAGTGCTCTGTGCTCTCTCACCTGGGCCACCATCAGTGCTTGGGTCTCTCATGGTCTTCAGCAGTCAGCACTCTTCCCACCCCAATGCCCCTTTGTCTCCATTCTTCCACCAGCTTCATACCATACCTCTAAGCTGCCTGCAGCTGTGTCTCCCTTATGACAGCTCCCAGGACTTCCCTTTCCTATCTCCTGTGGGCCTTTGTCACACAAACCCTGCCTCTCTTCACCTTTGGCTTTCCCTGGCACCCTGAACCCTTCCTTTCAGACACAAGCACCCTCAGGATCTGCCCACTTGAAAAAAGGAAAGTACAAGCAGCTTCCTGGACGCCACTGGCACCTCTGTCCTCTCTTTATCTTCAGAGCTGCGTGGCTGCATGACCTACTCCTGCTCTGCTCACAGGCGCTCTACCTCGCTGTGTGCCTATGGCTAAGAGCATGGCTCTCTACCAGCTCTGCTCTGGTTGCCTGAGCACTCCTTCATTCCTCAAGTACACTTCCAGATTCTGCCCTTCTGTCAAGTTCTTCCCACTTAGATTCCCTTACCCAGCATCCTTTGCAAACCTCACCCTCTGCCCATGACAAATGTCAGCAGTCCTTGGTTCTCAAGTCCCCTTGAACACACTGCAGCCCTCATGCTCTGACGCCTTAGCCTCTCGTTTTTGCCTTACCTTTCTTTCAACCAGGTACTTTGAGCCACAGCACTCTCTCTGAAGCTAATAAGTCATTTCCTCTGGGTTGAGTACAGTTTCTCATTTAATCTTCAAAAGCCACTTGGAATGATTCCCGAGGAAGATGAGCGCAGAAGGCAGAAGCTGGTCCAGTATCCCGCGGCTATCAAGCTGCGGCTAAGGCTCACACCCAGCTGTGCCCCTGCGCACACTTCAGAGCGGCTCTGAGACCCCAAATCTAATGTGAGTGCATGGATGTGTGCGTTCAGATGTGCTACTGTCAGATACTCTCAGTAACACAGTGACCACAGTAAACTCTACGGCACAGGGACACATCGCAGACTGTGGATGAACCTGGCTAAGTCCTACCATCCTGTTGCTGTATGAGAAAATCCTGAGACATTCGGATCCCACAGTGGAGCAGGCAGGCTGCGCAGATACTTGCCATTGGGTTTCTGGTTTGGTCCCAGAATCCCAAATGCTCCAGCAGCTTCCTTCTAGCCTTCTGACCTTCAGGCTTTCCTTGCAGTCTCTGAAACATATGCAGCCCACTGCCTGCCAGATGCCACTCTCTTGTTACCCTTATAGCAGCTCCTTACAGTCAGCGCTGTTGTTATTCCTAGGTATCAGTGAGGAAATTAAGGCTCCGAAGAGGTCAGTGACTTCTAGCTCTTATCTGGAGTCTAATACAGTGTTCTACCCATAAGAAGACCAGTGAGCTCATCCAAAGACAGAAATCCCAGCAGTGGGCCAAGGTTGGCCTCTGGCCAGTTTTCAAGCCAGAGCTCCCAGGCTGTGTCCAGAAGTTGCTGACTCTCCGTGAGCCTGCATGTCCTGGAGCATAATGTTTGAGAAAACATGGCTTGACTGCTGGCTCTGCACCACTTGTCTGGGATGGACACAATACAACTGTTTGTCACATGGGCTGTACTGCCTTTGCCAAGCTGACTTGGCGCACCTGTGTAAAACAGATTACAGAGTCCCCAAGCACCCTCCCTCTGTGAGTTCCATGGCTGGCCCAAGGTGGAGGCTAGGTTGGCTCCCAATCATTGTTAAGGAAACTATGAATCCTCTGATAGTGTATACACATCTGGCTTCTCCTCCTCCTCTTCCTCCTTCTCCTCTTCTTCTTTCTCCTCCTCCTCTTCTTCCTCTTCCACCTCTTGCCCCACTTCATCTTTTTTTTGTTTTGCTTTTTTGTGTTTTGTTTTGCTTTGCATTTGAGATAGGGTTTCTCCATGTAGCCTAGGCTATCCTAGAACTTGCCATGTAGACCAGGTTGGCCTTGAACTCAGAAGTCCACCTGCCTCTGCCTCTACCTTCCAAGTGCTGGGATCAAAGGTGTGCACCACTACACTGAACTTCTTTTCCTTTTTTTAAAAAGTAAGCTTAGTTTGAAAGAAAAAAATTTACAATACAAAGAGAAATCCCTTCTCTATGCAAACAAACTGTGCAGCCCCCCCCCAACACAGAGGCAGTTATGTAGTGCTCAGCTCAACAAACAAACAAACAAACAAACAAAGCATGCCCGCCCCAGCCTTGATCTTCAGACTACAAGCCTGTGCTTGTCTGAGATTCGTGCTGCCCGTAGATGGATGCGGAAGCAGCAGAAGGCTAAGAGGTTGAGCAACAGTGATGTATAGGGTCAGGCATTTCCGAGAGGGAAGGCCCAGATGAAACCAAGACTCCAAGGGAATGTGGGCCCCAGGACCCAGAGTGCCGGCCACACAATTATGCAACCTTTAGGTCACTGTCCTCACTGGAAACCAGAAAAACAAGGGGAAAAAACTGAGAGGAATCCTGTGTGAAGGTCTGGTTTGTGCACGGGGAGCTGTGTGAGAGCTTACTAGCACAGCATAGCACTGGAGGTTCTAGGGGAGAAAGCAGAAGCACGGGCCCCTTCAGGTGGTCCACTTGTCTCTGAGCTTCTCTTTTGTTCCCATGAGCCTGAATCTTTACACTGCAGGAGGAGGCAGCTCTTTATACTTGAAGCCAGATGGGGCTGGTGAGATGGCTGAGTTCAATTCCCAGCAACCACATGGTGGCTCACAATCATCTGTAATCGAATCTGGTACCCTCTTCTGGTGTGTCTGAAGACAGCTACAGTGTATTCACATACATAAAATGAGTTAATCTTTAAAAATACTTGAAGCCAGAGCTCTGGCTAGACCAAGTCAGGCTGCAGCATGAGGGGCCAGGTCATGTGCATCAGGATACAAGGAAGTGCACCTCAGGCAGTGTCTCCTAAACTCCCACTCACTGCTTGACGCATGTTTACCGAGGGTCCTGACACTGACAAAATGGCAGGCTTGACAAGTCCTCACAGAGACCACAGAACAAACCAAAGACAGTTAAACTGGGGACCACACGGAGAAAAACAAAATGGTTGCAATGAGGTGTTTGATGGGTGCTCCCTGCAGAAGTGACACTCAGAGTGAAACAGGAAGAGTCCTGGGCCAAGATCACAGGACATGGGACAGAGGTATGGCAGAGAGGGCAGACCCAGGGGCTGGAGCCTGGAGCAAAAGGGAGGCAGAGAAGTGAGGCAAGTGGGAAAGCCATGGCATGATCCTCTGCCTGAAGGCACTGAACCTGAGCTCCTGTGGAGTGGCTGCAGCACAGGAAAGTCAGCCTCACTCGCTCTGTGAGCCACACTGGATAGCTGGGGCCAGTCAGGAAAGAGACCTGGGAACCAGGGTCAGGAGACTGGGATTGATCCCTGAAGGGCTTTGGCACAGAGGACTGCCATGAGGACAGACACTCCAGGGACACTGCTTACCTGGTTGAACCTCCGGGTAAAGGCCACGACGTTGGGGGCAAGACTGTGTTTCTCCTTTTTACTCCATCCACAGCTGGCCAATTCCTGTGAAGCAGAGTCAACAGGAATTCAGTCAGGACGCAAAGCCACAGGGCAGTGCTGGACTGTGAGCATGGAGGTGGGCAGGGCTACGGCCTTGACTATGCCTACGCTCACCAGGGAGGGGAGGGGACAGGCTGAGGCTACAGGTGAGGAAGCAGCAGCACTCGAGAGGAAAGGCAGAAACATGGAGTACTCTCCTCCACCACTGTACCCCATTTCCCAAGATTTCTCTGCAAAAATATTTACTATTGTTACTCTGCCAGATTCTCTGGGATGAAGAGGCCTTTGTACAATGCAAATTGTCTGAGAAGGCGGTGTCAACGCTTAAACCAGCAGGACTCACCCCATCCTGGATATGGCTCCAGGGCTCCAGGCTAGCTTAAAATTAAAATCTAGCTGAGGAATCTCAGATCTTGTTGGTCACACAAACATCCTTCATTCTTGCAATCAGGTAATTAGAGATACTTCTAGGACTACCTGGGATTCCTTCCTGAAGTTATCCCTCCCATTTTTTATACAGAGACAGGCCAGAAAAGTACCACCAGTGCAGGAGCCTGTGTCCAATTTCCCAGAAGTGTAAGTGAAATCACACTTCAGTTATATCCAGGCATGAGGCTTCAGGCCCAATCCAGCCTGAATTTGTTTGAGTACCTAAACAATAAGGCAAACTACATCCTCCAAGTGAACTTTTAGGGAGGATCCCTTATTTACCATCCCACGCCTGTACATAACTAGGCACACACATGACTAAAACCAGATGCATCATGGGAAAGGACATGCATAGTGTATGAAAGTTTACATAATTCAAGCTCAACAATCAAATCAGAGACCCACCCTTGCTATAATCCTTAGCAACCATGCTCCTTTTCTTGAACCCGAACAATAATCAGAGACCTTGAGTGACGGTGTGGCCACTGACACTCTTAACAGCATGTTACTTCCTGACATCCACTATTACTTTGCTCTACATAAAGTTTTCTTGCGGCTTTTGTGATCTGTGTGAATAGGTGGGCCAAGACAATTTGGAGGCTATAAGAAGATCAAGGCAAGACCATCAAACAAAGGCCCAGCATCCCCAGCCTGTGCTGTGGGGTGTCCTGACAGAGAAGAGGAGAGAAACTATCTCTACCTAGACTTCTAAGACCTGCTGTTCCGACCAGGCCTCCACCATATTAGTCTTTTTAAAAAGTATACACCTGGAACATTTTAAAAACTTCAGAGAGAATCAGCTGCCAACGAGCTGGAACAAACATGAAAGTTGGGGTTGGAATAGTAGAAACAGAAAAAGATAAGAACTTGCTAGCTGGACAGTTGTGTCTGAAGCAAAATGCTCATCAGGCTATCTCAGGACCCAGGGATGAGTCCCAGCAGGCATATGTGGGAAGCCAGCTATAACTGAACTGAGAAAAGAACAGCCTGGACATGGACATCCATAAAGACCAGTCAAGAGCTGAGACACACCTCTTCCTGGCGGCCTCACATCTGTAAACTGTCACTGTCAGCCTCATAAGGACAGTGAGCCAGAACCTGGTCAAGTCTTTCTCAACTTCATAATTTTAGATCCCAAGTCTGAAAACAGTATCAACTAAGACTAGCGTTTGACAGATGCCACTGGAGTAGACACGCAGGTAGTGCCCACACAGGCAGCCACACACAGGCCCTTCATGAAGGTTTTCTCATAAAAACCACTATCACATCCTATTTTAATTGGGGCTAAGTATTATTTCTCCTGAATGAATGCCATGACTCTACTTCTCAAAATCACACCTAAATGAATCTCTTGGTGCTGTAGTGTTCACCTGTTTGCTATCTGCACCTTGTCTGAAATGTGTACCTAGATTCATTTCCAGTGCATAGTTCACCTGCCTCAATGAAATTTACTCCCACCGTGCTGCACACACCAGTAAGCACACTGTAGAGGGATTTTAATCCAGCAGTATGGCTGCTCTGGCAAAGGATCACATCCAAAGACCTTCAAGTCTATGTGACCCAGCTGGAATGCAGACACGCTCTGGATGAACTGGCTGGAATACAGACACACCCTTAGTACACACCATGAATCCCTAACAATGAAGGGAGGGCTATAGAAGGAAGCAGCTAGGTTTGAAAGTGATGGCTAATGGAGAGGCAAAGTGACAAATCAGAGAAAAATTGACAGAATGAGTCAGAAATAGAATGTGACTCACACAAGAACAGCAGGAAGAGAGGCTACTTAAGAACAAGGAGAGAGAAAAAGGTGGCATGGTATTTGGTGGGTAGTGTGTGTATGGCAGTTTTACCAGGACAGTTTTACAGAAACAGGTTACAGAGAGAACAAACTAGACACAGGTGAAGACAGAACAAGCCAGAGAATGAGAAGGAGCCAAAGATTAGAACAGATTGCCAAAGTAAGTATGAGGCCAGGCAGAGCAATTCAGTCAGAAGCCAAGGAAAGCTGGATTGAGTCAGTAAGGTTGGAGACAAGTTTGAGCGAGAACAGCTGGGCTGAACCAGCCGGAGTTCAGAAAGATCTAAAAAGGGAGAGCTTATTTAGCATTAAGCCTCTGAGACGACAATTACATCTGGCAAATAAAAGTTATCCACTATGTTCATAGCAGCCTTATTTATAATAGCCAGAAGTTGGAAAGAACCCAGATGTCCCTCAACGGAGGAATGGATACAGAAAATGTGGTATATTTACACTATGGAGTACTACTCAGCTATTAAAAACAATGAATTCATGAAATTCTTAGGCAAGTGAGTGGAACTGGAGAATGTCATCCTGAGTGTGATGACCCATTCACAAAAAATCACATATGATATGCACTCACTGATAAGCGAATATTCCAGAAGCTTGGAATACCCAAGGAACAATTCACATATCAAAGGATACCAAGAAGGAAGGAAGGAGAGGCACCTGGTCCTGGAAGGGCTCAATGTGGCAGTGTAGGGGAATACCAGGAAGGGGAGGCAGGAGTGGGTTGGTTGGGGAGCAGGGGGAGGGAAGAGGGCGTATGGGACTTTTGGGGAGGGGGGCAACCAGTAAGAGGGAAATCATTTGAAATGTAAATAAAGAATATACCTAATAAAAAAATTTTTAAAAAGTTACTTTTACAGCACATAGTATATTATTGCCCTGCTACAGTTTGTCAGGGCAAAGACCTCTCATTCCTGGGAACCCTAGTCAATGCTGAGAAACTGCATATTTTAATCAAATATAAAACTTGTCCATTAAAACAATGTTCAGGAATTTAAAGAATGTTCAGGAATAGACTGCTTAGTGTCTAATCTCTGATGGTGTTTCCCTCCATGTTTTTCTGCATTCAAAACTAAACAGCAGTAGCCATAAATGTGTGTATGCCTAGTAAGGGTGTGTGTGCATATGCATGGGTATGTGTACGTTTAATTCAGACTCCATGTTCTTATTTCTGCACCATAACAATCTGGGAAGACACCTGGAAAGGAGGTGGTATAGAACCAGCCCTGGTCCTGGCTATCCATACCCCAGTGGCATGATATCAATCTCTGTAGAATTTATATTGTCATAGGATATAGGAACACAGAATGCCTAGGTCCTATGGGCACTTGACACAGAGATCTTCCCCAGTGATGGGGTACATACCGCAGGCAGGAGCTCTGCTCAGCACCAACTCCAACACCAAGTACCTCCTTCCTTCTCCCCTCCCACTACTGTTTTGAAATGGCTTCTATTTCTCTTTTCATCTATGTCACACAGGCAAGAGTCAAGGAAGGTACTTTACACATCTACTCTGAATGGATTTTGTCTGAATATCTCTGAGGCCTTGATTTGAAAACTGGTGTTTGGTGGAGGGAGTGGAGTAATCTGGCAGTTCTCTAGGGAGCCTTGTACAGCAGGAGACAGGATACCTTTCAGATTTAAACCCTCATGGGACTGGAAAGGTGGCTCAGTGGCTGCTCTTCCAGAGGTCTTGAGTTCAGCCACGTGGCGGCTCACAGCCATCTGTAATGGGATCTGACGCCCTCTTCTGGGGTGAGTGTGCAACGCAGATAGAGCGCTCACATTCATAAAACAAAGAAAGCTTTTTAAAAAGATTAGAACCTCCACTATGTCTAAGAGGCGTTTTGACAGCCTGCATTGAGCATAAAACTTCAAGTGGAAAGGCCTTACTATGAATCCCAGACCTGCCACCCTGTCACCAAGGTCCTAGGCATTAGTTCCATACCTAAGGATGATGTGGATGTTGGCAATCTCCCTGAGTTGTAGTGGGGAGTACAGGAGAAAGATTCTGGAGCAGGGTGGAGGCACACTGGGCATTCGGCCTGGCCTACAGCACACATCTCAGTGTCTTTGAGGGGATGAGGTCTGAGAGCTCCTTGGCACTGGAACCTCCCAACCTCAGCACACAAGGATTTATCAGGATGTCAGATGGAGTCAGTCCATTCTAACTACATTAAGCCACTCTCTGGGCCAACCTCCTTGGCGCTCTTCCTCTTCTGTGTTTGGCCTTACAGGATTACAAGAGATTCCATCTGTGTGAATTGTGGTTGGAAAATGTGAAGGAACAGAACAAAACTCTTCCAGTCACCAAGGCCTAAAAGGGCCCACGCTACAGAACTAATTTGATTGAGATCAAGTTAACACTGACCGAAGGAGACAAGGCTGGCTCTAATAGAAAAGGGGATCTGGGTTGAGGCTAGGAAGGTCTGGCAGCTCTAAATCCTGGATGAGCCAGGGTTGGCATGGTCCTCTCAATGCCCTAGACCTATAGAGCATCTAGGATGGCTAGCTCTGACCCTGGGATAAGGTCAAGAAGGCTTGAAAGGAGGCTAAGATTCTCTGGGTTTTGCCCTCTGTCATGTGGATTCCCTGAGTCCACCAGAAAACAGAAGCTGAGAGGAGAAGCTGTGTGCCACTGCAGGTCTCCCTCCCAAAGGCCACACAAGCTGGCCCCATCCCCTAATTCGGCCTTCCCAGAGACCTCCTCTTCTCACTCCCCTTCCTGCTGCATGTTGTGTGCATTAAGCCTCACTCACTAATAATAGTATCAGATGTTTGGTATACCCCACCTATCTCTTCCAGCCCCCTTCCTTCTCCATAGCAGACTATCATGAACTGCCTACCCTCTCCCTCCTGTTTTCCTCATGCCCTGATCTCCTGCCACTGGTCTCTCTTCTAGCAATGTCAGCTCCTGACTGGGACACCAAGGTCCTTCACTGTCCCATGAACCCTCTGCAAGACCATGTCTTTGCCCGACTGTCCTTGTGCTCAGCTCCACCCGAATCTGTGCGTGCTTGCCATCTGCATCCTGCTGCTTGCTTGGTGATCACACATGTACCATCAGCTGAAGCCTTGTGCTGGCCATGGTCCTGTTCTGAGCTCACTCAAGACTCCATGTTCCTTGTTGGATATGCCTCCCTTGGTTCCCACAAAGCACCTCAGTTTCTGCAGGGCCAGACCCAAAGAGTGTGTCTACATCTCTGCCACAAAAATCCCAGCAACACGGGATTAAGTTACACATTCCTTTTGCCAGGCAAAGGGAAATGTTTATTACTAGCACTGTCTATGGGAAGATCTCTAACTGGCACAAAGACAACTCCTTTTAACATCCTCACCTGTGTACATTCTTAGGCAACAGTAATAGTCAACATAGGTCTTAGCTCATCTGACATGGCATCTCCGAGCCCCAACCAGCTTTGTGCTTAAGGCTCTGTAAGTCAGACACCATGACATGCTCTAAGAAAGGCGTAACTCTGAG
The DNA here is from genome assembly GCA_036184795.1 of Tokudaia tokunoshimensis. Lineage (NCBI taxonomy): Eukaryota > Metazoa > Chordata > Mammalia > Rodentia > Muridae > Tokudaia > Tokudaia tokunoshimensis. The sequence goes on from BTHU01000004.1 coordinate 6,676,020, forward strand.
CACAGAGCAATGCGGTAAGCTCTGAAAGAGGAGTCCTGGGAAGGGTGACATCGTCCTTGATGACTCCCCCACCCCCATGGTGTCTGGGCCTCCAGGCCACAGGAAGCTAGTATCAACATGTGGCCCTCCAAGTATGGCTTAATTCCAACTTCAGGCTTCTCCAATGCATGCTCTCTTAGCATGTCCACACGGAAAACATGTCACCTCAAGGAAGAGTCACTGGCTCAGACCTCTAGGACCACCATAAGTCTGGCACCAGTCATAGGCACCATGCCACCTCTGTGAGCCACTACAAGCTTTATCTTGCCTCCTCCCACCCCACTTTCTGGCGGAATAAAAACAAAGCCCACAGAGAAAAAGAGAAAACTGCTAGGTTCATTCATGGAGTTTTCAGAGGCCAGGAGGCCACTGAGCAGGAGGAGCAGGGCCAGTGTAGACAGGGATGGGGTCTGACTGAGGAAGAGGATGCATTAGAGCTGGTCTCTGTTAGAGGGGTCAGAGTGGGCTCATGAGACAGACAAGAAATAGAGGAGCCAGCAAGTCCCTGAGAGATGTACAGGTCTTGCTGCCCACAGGAAGTCATCTTCATAGAGGTTTACAGATGCGGAATGACAGAGCTCCCAGGAGACACTCTGACTGATGCCTGGCAGAGAGCTGCCCTTACTCTCAGGAGTAAGTGTTGAAAGCATGCACAGCACATCACATCACAGAAAGGCTGGTGAGTACAGTGGTTAAGGAACCAACTGTACCTGCTGACACCTTCCCTCTATGGCTCAGGACAAGTCATTAAGTCTCTATGCCTATCTTTACTTAGTCATCTGAAAATGGCCCTGAATCTCTGGCTATTGTACCCTGAACAAGCCAGCCCTCATCTGAAAAAGCCCTGAGAGTAGAAATTGCCATAGGACTGGATGAGCCAGTGTTTGTATGTGCTTGGAACAAAGACTGGCACTTTCAACCTGGTGACTAAATTAATGAAACAGCACTCCCGAGAAGAGGAGCAATGGACAGGCAGAAGCAGGGCCAAAACCTGAAGTTAGGAGTCCACGGGTTTAGGGCTCCCTGGTGCCTAGGAGGGCCCAGGTCAGCTCGCATGAACTGCAGGAGTGCATAGGCACGCACTGCAGGCCCACGGATGTGCTAGACGCCCGCTCACGCCAACTCTGCATCTTGCAACTTGCTCTAGAGCATCACCGCCCTCACACAGTCTTCCCCACTGCTCTGACCCTCATCTCTAAATCGAAAGGCATGTAACAAGCTGCAGCTGACCTGTCCAGGCAGCAGCAGGCAGGACAGCAAGATTCCATCCTTACCTAAGCCAAGGGAGGGCTACTGGACCCCACAGGGGTTTCCGAAAGTATGGGGCAATCAGGCTGTTGCTCCCTTTTGACAGGGCAGTCACTTTGGCTGTGCTGTGTCCTAATGACTTTATTTTGTAAAACAGAGGTTTTCTCCATTTTGAGTTCAAATATCAAGGCAGTTTGACCTCACAACTGGTTTGCCCAAGAAACAAACCACTATCTGCCCAGCAGCAACAATGGGGCACAGACTTATTTACATAAAATATTACCACCTACCATATCAAATTAAGTCAGAAATACATGGACATATCAAAACCTTCCAGAAGCCGGGCGGTGATGGCGCACGCCTTTAATCCCAGCACTTGGGAGGCAGAGGCAGGAGGATTTCTGAGTTCGAGGCCAGCCTGGTCTACAAAGTGAGTTCCAGGACAGCCAGGGCTACACAGAGAAACCCTGTCTCGAAAAACCAAAAAAAAAAAAAAAAACAAAAAACAAAACCTTCCAGAAATCAGACCTGTGAACTTACCAAACATACCAGACCAAAAGGTAATGTAATCCCCTGTCCTGGGTCATATAAAAGGGTCATATAACACTGGGTGTAACTGTTCATCTTTCATGGGAACTTGACTGGCTTTGCTCCTAGACTGGGCAATGTCTGCAGTGGGTGTTTCCAGAGGTTTAACAGAGATAAGAAAGACCATACCAACCCATGCGCTTAAGTCCCAGACTAAACAGAAGGGAAAAGGAAGAGTCAGCTGAGTATTACTTCTCAGTTTCAAGACTGATTGACAACATCGACCAGGTCACTCCTACTACCATACCTTCCCACAATAACAGACATTCTTCTGAACTGTAATACAGAATAAATCTGTCCTCCTGTGGTCACACCTTCACCTGACCATCGGGTACCTGTATCACATAACCAATAGGCAGTGCACTCCCAACTCTGGCCCCAGGGTTTCAACTTGATACGGACAGTATATCCCTGCCGGAGTTGGCTCATTAAATGCACCCCCGGCCCCGCACCTGGGTAATGCCTTCTCTGATCTACTGGCAATGACTCCTTTTCTCGGTGGCTGCTGTTCACCTCTACCTTAAGTAAGGCCTCTGTGACTCTTGTGTAGTCTCTCTGTCTCTACCTCTGTCTCTGTCTCTCTCACTCTGTCTCTCTCTGTCCCCCCCCCACACACACACACACAAACAAGTAACCTAAGAGTTAGTAATTAAGATTGGAATAGAAGAACCTGCGCTTGTCAATAGCCATGCCTGCCAAGTGAATCAGTAGTTTTTAGTGAACTGAAGACAATGAAATCGATGTCAACTGTGATTTTCTTGTTACTCAATAAATTCTGATATTATGGAAAGACACAAACATGTTCACCGTTTTCCAACAAAATATACTCATGACAAGGTGCCATTCATGTCACCCAGACAGCTGGGTGACAGGCCACAACTTACCATGGCAGTGCCTACGCAAGGGCTTCTAAGGGCCTCAGCATGCATCTGAGCTGACTCGGGAGTCTACCAAGCCAGAAAGGGGCATGTGGCCTCTCTGGCTGCAAAGGCTGAATATAAAAGATAAAAGGGATTTTAGTCATATATTAATGGCTCTCCCAGGATCAGAGACTCGGTGCCAACAGCAGCGCTTACTGTGTGACAAATGCCCCAAGGGCTCTGGCAGGCACATCTTCGTGTTACCTAATGAGTCTACATGGTGACATGGGTTTAGTGTCATCTCCACTTGGTTAGACAAGGCTCAGAAAGGCTGCCACTTACCTAAAGTCACGGCTAGTAGGAAGTGAAACTGGTACTCACCAGGTCCCCATCTACTGAGAGGGCATATCCAGAGCCACATGCCCTCCCAGATCTGAACACAGCAGGAGTAGTTATGTACATGTACCATTGCCCACCTAAGTCTGAGTCTTTCTCAGCTGTCATGATCACTGAGACCAGCTGTAGTCAAGGGTGAGAGAGCAACAGGCTTAGTCTGTCACTGAAATTGGGTATCTGCCCATCACTTGTGCTCATGATATACCCCCAATCACTGACAGACACTGTTATGCTGAACCAAAAGCAGGCAACACATGTGAGTGACACATTGCTCCTACAAGGCCTGATATGACCCAGGAGGAAAAGCTTACAGGAAAGATAAACTCAAGCTGCCAAGAAAGTAGGGGTAGAAGGGCCCTAACCATCAATGAGTGGGAACAGAGCCTCTAGGGAGGTTGTGGCAGGAGAGGCTGCAGAGGTAGTGGGGTCAGCTGCCTGGCTTTGGGATATGGGGACGGGGAGGGGCAGGCTCAAATAGCGTCTTGGTTACCTTACCAGGAGCAAAAAGAAGATAAAACTCCGGCAGAGGACAGGGATCAGACAGCATACACATCAGGGAAAACGGTGGAGACGTTGAGGTTTCCTTCTGGCACTCCAGAATAAATCTCCACACTTGCTGGCATCTGGGGTTCTATACCCTAAAAGTCCATCAATCTGACCTGTCTTCATGTAGGAGGGGTATAGTTCGGTGTCCTGCCCTGGCCACACAGAAGGGAAAGAATGTGCACAGCTACAACCAGATAAAGGACTGAACCCACAACAGTGAAGTAAAAGACCAGGGCAACAAAAACCTAACCACAGAGCAGAAGGGGGATTCAAAGATGATATGCTACTATAAGAAAACACAGCTGGGGGCTGGAGAGATGGCTCAGTGGTTAAGAGCACTGATGGCTCTTCCAGAGGTCCTGAGTTCAATTTCCAGAAACCACATGGTGGCTCACAACCATCTGTAATGGGATCTGATGCCCTCTTATGTCATGCAGGTGTACATGCAGATGGAACACTCATATATGTAACATAAATTTAAAAATCTTGGAGGAGGAGATTATTCAATTTTCTATAAAAAAAATAGGCATTTCTGATTTTTGAGAACCTTTGCCTAAGAGGATGTATGCAGGGCAGGTAACACACAAACTGATGCCATACTTCGTGTGTGTGTGTGTGTGTGTGTGTGTGTGAGAGAGAGAGAGAGAGAGAGAGAGAGAGAGAGAGAGAGAGAGAGAGAGAGAGAGAGAGAGAGAGAGAGGCCATGCAGTCATTTGTTCCCACACGCCAGTGGCCCCACTGGTTCGTAGGCACGCACTCACTGAGGTCGTCCTCCATCTCCCCACATCGTGTGCATCTTCATGGCTTCTGCATCCTCTACTTCCACAAGCTAGTGAGGGGATAAACAATCCTAGGCTATCCATGAAACCAAAACCACTCAGCCAAAAAAGGAAATTCAGCAGCAGTGCACACATCCAGACGCTTTAGGCTAAGGAAAGGAACCAGCACATGATCTCAGTCATGAAGGCAGTCTGAAAGTGAAAAGGGAAAGGGTAAGGTCAAGTCACCAGCTGCCAGGGACACAGGCAAACTGATGATGAAGCCACAGAAGGGAACTGTGGTAGATATAAGCACTTCTCCCTGTGGCTATGTGGTGGCTAACAGGATAGCATTCATCTCTCAAACTGCAAGGAATAAAGCCTCCCTCACTAAGAATGACTGGGAAGAGACAAACCACAGGGAACCTCAAGAAAGTCCCACAATGGCAGCTAGCTCACCCTGGAGCAGGATAGCGGGCTGCTGGAGGGGAGAAAACCAGAGCAATGAAAACATGATACAGATGAAATTAAGACAGAAAGCTTGGACATGTCTTAAAGACTTGATGAAGGCAAATAACAACAGACCAGAGGTGATTATAAACTCAAAACCAAGCAATTCCTCACTGTGTATATTTAAATATTATACAGATTATTTACTGTTTTCTTTATACACACAGTATTTAAGCATGGTATATTTTAATATTTGTACCCTTACATATTACATGTGATTATACCCATCACTGAGAAATTAACAGACAGAAAGAAAACAACTGTGGGCCCCAGAGAACTGTAGGCCCAAGTCCTACTCTCTTTAGAATGCCTAAGGTTGTCAAACAATAAAACACAATCCAGGCTCATCACTCACTGGACACCAAGGAAACATCCATGGTGACAGTGGTGGTGTCTGTGCCATGGTGACAGTGGGTGCTGTCTGTTAGTTTGCCATTTTTCAGATCTACCTAAGGAAGGCATGGTGCTCTGAATGGGAAATACATGGCTTGGGCAATGGGAAGGTGTAGGTGGCCAACAATTCCAGAAAGTAGAGTGGTAACGACAGGAGCGAGAAATAAAAGAGAATACGCAAAGCATATAGAACAGGAAACTAACCCAGGTCTCAGTTGAGTCAAAACTCCAACATGACCAGGAAAGAAAGCAGTTTGGTTTTGGGTTTTCTTCTACAGTTTTTTGAGGAAAAAATGATGCATGGCATACCACCTTTAAAATGAAGTTTACTCCGAAATACACAATGCTACCATAAAGTCACAGCCTGCTTATCATGCATTGTCTTAGTTAGGTTTTAACTGCTGTGAACAGACACCATGACCAAGGCAACTCTTATAAGGACAACATTTAATTGGGGCTGGCTTACAGGTTCAGAGGTTCATTCCATTATCACCAAAGGCAGGAACATGGCAGCATCCAGGCAGGCATGACACAGGAGAAGCTGAGAGTTCTACATCTTCATCTGCAGGCTGCCAACAGAATACTGACTTCCAAGCAGCTAGGATGAAGGTCTTAAAGCCAACATCCACAGTGCCACACCTACTCCAAAAAGGCCACACCTACTCAAACAGGGCCACACCTTCTAATATTGCTACTCCCTGGGCCGAGCATATACAAACCATCACATTCCACTCCCTTACCCCCATAGGCTTGTTCAAACATATGAGTATATGGGGGCCATACCTAAGCACAGAATAATGCAAAATATATTTAGTCCAACAAAAGTCCCCATAGTCTATAGTAGTCTCAACAATGTTAAAAGTCCAAAGTTTAAAGTCTCATCTGAGATTCATCCAATCACTTAACTGTAATCCCCAAAGCTAGACAGGAAACCAGCTGGGCAAACCCCAAACTCTGCAGCTCCGTATCTGATATCAAAGTGGTCTTCAGATCTCCAACTTCTTTTTCATCTTTGTTGATTGAAACAAACTTCTTTTTCCTGGGCTGGTTCCACTCCCTGTTAGCAGCCTTCCTCAGTAGGTATCCCACAGCTCTGGCATCTAGAACATCTTGGGGTCTCCAAGGCAACTTCAATGTTACAGCTTCTTGTTTCAATGTCTGGGATCCACTCACAATCTTCTGGTCTCCTCCCAAAGGGCTGGCATCACTTCTCCAGCTCTGCCCTCTGTAGCACTCTAAGCTCAGGTTGACCCACTCCACTGCGAGTGCTGTTCTTGGTGATCATCCCATGGTATTGGTATCTCCAATATACTGGAGTCTTCCACCTCAACTAGGCTTCACCAAAGCCTCTCATTGGCTCTCTTCATGGTGCCAAACCTCAATATCTTTGCATGACCCCTTCAGTCCTGGACCATCCACTGCAATTGAGGCTGCGCCTTCCCCAGTGGCCGTCCCTGGCCTCTCACAGTGCCAAGCCTCAGCTGCTGTTCATGACCCCTTCATGCCTTCAAAACCAGTACCACCTGGGTGACTCTTACACATTACCAAGTCCAGTCACAGCATAAGGTACAACCTTGGCTATCTCTGGAACACAGCTTCTTTGTGCTCTCAGAAAACACTTCCCAGAAGATTTCACTTCAGTGATGCTGGTCTCTTCTTAATCATCACTAATTTCTTAGCTTGAGCTAACCAGCATCAATTGTCCCAGTAGTCCCTTCTATTCTGGACTCTAAAGCCAGAACCACTTGGCCAAAGCTGCTGACTTCTGCTGCTTGCTGGGGCTGGAGCATGATTCCCTTGTTCTAGTGCATTATCACCAGCTTTCTGTTTTCCAAATCTTTCACTGCCTTAGCTTGTCTGTCCTGGAACATGCTCTGCTCTGTAGAGTGACTTTTGAACTCAGAGATCTGCATAACTATCTCCTAAGCATTGGGATTAAAGGTATGGTCCACCAAGCCTGGATTTAAGTTTTTCTTCTCCTAGAACTTTCTCTGTTCTAAGCTGAGCTTGAACTCAGAGATCTGCTTGTCTTTGCCTCCTGGAATTAAAGATTAGTACTACCATGCCTGGACCTATATTTAGCTGGGTGGGATCTTGCCCCAGAGTCACTACTCCCTTAATTAATTTAATATCCTTGAATACAGCTCCATTTTACTTTCTGGTGCCCCACTGAAATTCAAACCATGTATTTTATGTTTTTCCTTTCTTAGCTTGCTACGCTTGTTTAAAATGTTCTTCATGAGACTTAACCAGAGAACAAAGTCTATGATGGGTGTTTCCAAGACTTCTCTTGTTAATGCAATTAATCTGAGTCTCTTCATTTTAACCCCAGGAAGATCTTCAGACAAGGGCAAAAAGTAGGCACATTCTTCACCAAAATATGATAAAACAGTCTCTAGGCCACATATTGAAATTCTTCACTGAAACCTCTTAGGCCATGTTCATATAATTCAAATCACTCTCAGTAACAAAGTTACTACTAGGACACTACTACTACTAGGATAGCCCATTAAGCCCCCCATTTAAAGCATCCCACTGCTTTTCAAACCCAAAGTGCCAAAATCCACATTCTTCCAAACAAAAGCATGGTCAGGCCTATCACAGCAATACCCCAGTCCCTGGTATCAACTTTTGTCTTAGTTAGGGTTTTACTGCTGTGAACAAACACCATGACCAAGGCAGCTCTTATAAAGACAACATTTAATTGAGGCTGGCTTACAGGGACAGAGGTTCAGGCCATTATTGCCAAGGCAGGAGCATGGCAGCATCCAGGCAGGCATGGTGCAGGAGGAGCTGAGAGGTCTATATCTCCATCTGGGGCTGCTGCAGAATACTGGCTTCCAGGCAGCTTGGATGAGGGTCCTGAAGCCCACACCCACGGTGCCACACCTACTCCAACAGGGCCACACCTTCTAACAGAGCCACTCCCTGGGCCAAGCATATACAAACCATCACACCCATCAACATGTATAAACATGACTGGCAGCCCCACACGAGCAAGGGAGACTGCCTTCTCCACAGGGAAATCTGAAGACCATGACCAGCTGGTCATAGGAATAGTGTCCTGTGGAAAGAGCTATGGCTCAAACAGATAGATGCACAGAGGTCTTATGTGGTGGGCCACTTACTGAGAGTTCAGGAAAGCTTGTGGGCATGTAGCTGTCAGGAACTACCCTTTCCTGAACAATCCTAGCTGCTAGAGGAATGAGAGGACTTGGGACCCAGACAGAGAAAAGGAAGCAAGAGAAGATATTCAAGGAGCTGGTACTGTGCTGGAGAGGTCCCTAGCCTTGGGGACCTTGGTATCTTCTGGGGTTGGGGAGACAGGAATGCAATGGCCAGACAGTAAAGAGCAACTGCCTTAGTTTCTAGGTTGAAGTCCATCCTAAAGTATGTTTTGTAGCTCCAAGTCTCCTGTGTAGCTGTCTCTCTGTCTCTGACTCTCTCTGTGTGTCTGTCTGTCTGTCTCTCTCTCTCTGCTCTTTCTAGGAGGAGGAAGAGGGAAAGGGAAGAGGGGAGAAGAAAGGGTATGAAGAAGACAAAGAAAGAAGGGAGGGCTACTAGTGGTGGGCAGATGTAAGAGGTGTCTATTTTCACTCATTCCAGACTTAGGGTGGGTCAAGGAAATACAGCAATGGAAGCTTCATATACACTCATGCCCATGGAGCTCAGGAGGAAAGAGAGAAGAACTCTGTAATAAGTCGTGAAAAGGTAAGTGTTTTGGGAAAACATCGTCCAGGGTGAAGGAGAGGGATATCTGGATAGACTATCTCCAGGGGCCTGCCTGGTAACTGGCCTAGCACAAAGATTGGAAGGAATGAGGGTCAAGCCCTGAACTGTGCAGCTGAAGAGGATCCAGGCATCAGGAAGGCACACACGAAGGCCAAGTTAGGAGACTCTCAGCACAGCCAAGCATCCCCAGAGCCCATGTGATGACCGAGGAAGGAGGTGGCTGGGAGAGTGGAGGAGAGAAGGGGAAGGACAGCACCAGGCAGACAGACAGGGAATCATCTCTTGAGGAGGAGCCTCACCTAAGGGTTAGGGTCTATACCCAGATAGCAAGCAAGAACAGCACGGTAGGCCAGTTACACTACTGGTTCTGCTGTGCTCACATTTGGCTGGTGACAGCAAGGGTACATGCACTGTTTCCTGGGGGAGCAACTCCTCAGCCATTTGAAACAAACACCTGCTGGAAGCTGAGGTGGAGAAAGGAAAGAGGCAGTGCTCAGGAGAAGGCAGCATGCTGGCTTCGGGACTCTTGCCAGGCACAACCCACAGGGTGAGAGGACAGCCAGCAGGGACAGAGTTGGGTGTATACATGGGGGTAGTCACTGAATGAGCGGAAGCAATCTGTCTTTCAGTCCTTGGCTTTCAGTGCTGTTCATTCTATAGAATAACAACTCATTTCCAGCCACTACTGTTTCTGCAAATCCTTAACTACTGTCTGCTGGAAAGCATGCCCTAGATTTAGGGTCATGATGATACACATTTCCCAAAACATTCCCTCTGCAATCCTTGTCTGCACAGCTCTGCACAATTAGATCCAGCTGTCTGTGCCCATGGCAACCAAGAGCAGCCCTGCAGTCTCTGGTCCACGTGACAGAGGAGGGGCCCCAATTAACAGAATATAGCACAGCAACCAGCAGGTCAGCTCCACAGGCCAATGAGCCCACAGGAAGCCTGAGGGGCTACATGTTAATTTCCACTCTGCCACTGGGGACAGGACGGGACACAACATCTTAAATGTTCTCTTTAAAAAACAACATTATTTAGTTCTCATGATTAGAGACTTGGTAGGTGTTCACTACGAAAACGGTGAACAACAGAGCACCCCTAAAATAACACTGAAGTCACCATCCGATCGCATGGCTCACACTTTTACCCACTGCCCTCACAAGAAGACCATGAGACAGGCTCCATTACTGCCCCACTTCACAGAAATCTACTTACACCCCCATTTGTAGTTAATGTGAGAGTCAGAATTAAGCCAAGTCTGCTGGTTGCTGAAGCCAGAGCCCACAGTCACAGGGACTTCCATCTCAGGTATGTGTGCACAGGACACCCGCTATCGTTCCAACTCACACTGCATCTGTGCTTTCCACAGGCTTCTGTCCTTAAAGCAGTACAAGGACTTTCTCACATCTCCACTCTTTTTCAGAATTCTGATATTCACCGGTTTCAGGAATTTTCTTGAAGGGAACTAGACCATATCTATTCTGATTCTTCTAAGGTCCCAGTGGAAAACCATGACTCAATTCTACTAAAGTTCTCCGTGGGGAACCAATGAATTTGCTAGACAGTTACAGAGAATGGTGAGGATTACTAACAGAACTGTGGCCCTAAGGTAGGCACACTGGAAAGACTTCATGTTGCACAGATGATGGCTCTCCATAACCACATAGATGGGGCTCCCTCTCCCTGATCTTCCCCAGCCCTCCCACAGATCATGATACCAGTACAAATTAGGGCAAATTTTGGTTAGAGAAACTAGATGCACAGATGAGAGTCTAATGACCCTCCCAAGTCCTCCTTCTAGGGTGCTGGTTCTCAACATGTGGGTCTCAATCCCTTTGGTAAACTACATCTCCAAAAATATTTACATTACAATTCATTACAGCAGCAAAATTACAGTTATGAATTAGCAATGAGATAATTCTAGGATGGGGGTCGCCACAACATGAGGCACTGTGTTAAAGGCCTGCAGCATTGGGAAGGCTGAGAACCAGTGGGAGTGCCAACAATCAACAAATCCACCTCCTGAAAGTCTTTCGAAAATCAGACCCATTTGCTCTTATGAAGATGGCAGCTGCCCTGGTCAGAGAGTAGTGCTGCAGAACAACATATAACCGACATCTTTTAAGTGTACATGGGTGTTTTGCCTGCATGCATGCCTGGTGCCCAGGGAGACCAGAAGAAGGCACTGAATCCCTTGGAAATGGGGTTACAGACAGCTGTGAGTTGCCATGAGGGAACCTGACTCAGACCAGGTCCTTCCTTTGGAAGAACAGCCAGTGTTCTTACCCGCCGGACCTTCTCTCGGCCCCTTTTACCCTTCCTCTGAGCATCAGGAGGCAATGTTAGTTTGTCTCTTAACTGACTGCTCTGAGTTTTGGCAATATCTAATTTGTGTCCCACTGTTTCCAGTGGAATTTCAGCCTGGTCAGCATGTGTCTCTGCACAAAAGCAGTGTGTCCTTGATCATCACATACTGTGGGAAACACTTTCAGGGAGAATACAAAGCACTCTCTGGTATATGTGCTTCTAAGGAAGCTGCGGGTTCTTCATGTGGCGTTCTGGGCTGGGCCAGACGAGACTTTGCTAGTTGATTAGTGTCCTAAAACCACATAAGAAAAGGAGGGAATTAACCCAGTGGTTCACAGTCATGTGACTTTCTAAGTGCACTCTCTAACTCTTTTATAGAACATATAATTCATGCTAACAGGCTTACTCAGTAAGGAAAGTGATGGGCAGACTCTCCAAGCCCAATAAGCCTATCTCAGAAACTTAATCCTTTGAAACCTAAAGGGACAAAGAAGACACCAAGCCTGATGGCCCGAGTTTCATGCCTCAAATTCACATGGTAGAAGAAAATCGACTACCACATTTGTCTTCTGACTTCCACACGTGCTGTGGCCTGTGGCCCTCCCCGACCATAGATACGTGTTAAAAAGATGAACACTTAGAAGCTCAGTGATCTTTATGTTGGGCAAGCAGCCATCACTTCATAACAAAGAAACAACATGAAGCAACAGGCACCTACCTCTGCACAGAGGCCAGAGCTCACCCTGCTCCCCACTCACCCCACCCTCAAGCCACCATGGCAGCTCCTTTCCCCAGTAGTTGTGCAGGAGCACAGAGGCTGTGCTGCAGTTAGGAGTCTGGACCCTTGGTCACTGTGCCATGCAGAGATGACCCAGATGAGACCATTTGGGAAGGCAGCAGCAGAAAACCATGAATGGAAGATGGAGGCTGGGGACAAATGATCAGGGCACACTCAGGGTTCAGACACAGACAGACAGACAGAAAAGCAAGGGGAACAGGAAAAGGAAAAAAGGAGGCAGGATGAGGAAGAAGTAGACTTTACTATTTATTGTGCTTTGTAGGTGAGAAAGCTAAGATTCACAGAGAACAATTTAATATATACAAATAAATCAAGGGAGGCATTTACTGGAGGAAATCTACTGGGAAGACTGAGGAATGTGGGACAATTACCTGATAGGCACAGGACATAAGGAAACTTCACTTGGAAGGAAACGTGCCTGCACAATACAACACACCCAGAGGTGGCACAGGGACTTGAGGCTTGTCAGTCCCTAGGGCCATCCCCCAAGCCCTGCAGCAATCAGGCATGGCCGGCAGGATGCACCACAGGACTAGTCAGCATTGCTTAAGATAAGTTTCATTGAGCACCTCACACTAAAAGAATCCTCTCCCACCCCAGGAACATGTTTTTGGATCACAGTTGCAGTCTCAGACAGAAGAGCTCTGGAAATAACGCCAGGCTTTTGATGAGTTCCAGCAATGGCTGTACAACACAATACCCATCAGGGTGCAAGATTGTTCTGATGAGTGTATTGTTTGACGATGACCATGGAAGGCCCTGTCATATAGACCAGCAGGAATGGCTCTTTCAGAAAAGCCATTTCCTCCCTGAAAGCAAAAGGGAAAACCATCCCTTCAGATGTTTGCTCTACACAGGAACACTCACTCAGAAGTATACGGAAGTCTTTCAGACACTGGAGCCATCAGCCTGCCCTTGAGTGAGGCCACTGTCTACATGGCAGGGAATGAGACCTCAGCTTCATTTCCAAGCACAGGCCCAGCCTGCTGTTCCCATTCTCGGTCACCTCTGGTCAACAGCAAGCAGCTTGCACATCTCGGGGGCTGTTTGCCCTCAATGAGGAAAACAGACATCAATTCTGAACACTACTGTGGACACATTTTCAGTGTGGTCAGAGGTTATAATGGGGCTGGGGCTGAGGAAGCAAGCATGATGGTCTGGACAGCCAGAATACAGGCGAGAGAGAGAGAGAGAGAGAGAGAGAGAGAGAGAGAGAGAGAGAGAGGAGAGAGGGGGGAGAGGGGGAGAGGGGGAGAGGGGGGAGAGGGGGGGAGAGAGAGAGAGGAGAGAGGGGGGAGAGGGGGGAGATGGGGTAGAGGGGGGAGAGGGGAGAGAGAGAGAGAGAGAGAGAGAGAGAGAGAGAGAGAGAGAGAGAGAGAGCAAGAGCCTGGGAGGAGGTATAGCAGGTAAAACACAGAAGACCAGGAAAGCATCCTCACGTAGCCTGCATATGCATCTTAGAGATCTGGGACTGAGCTATAACCTACCAGGAAACTACTAGAAAGTTGAAACACATGCATGGAGACTTTAAAGCTACAGGTGAAGGGACATTAGGGAAGAAAGAGCAAATGTGGGTACAGAAATATACTCTGGAAAGTAAATGTCAATGCCCAAGTGGGGGAAGAGGGCAGCCAAGCCAGGAAGGCACCCTGAGGTACTGGTGGAAGGAAGGGACAAGCAAAGAACGAGTAGGGAACACATAAGGTGACAGGCAGGTGTCACACTGCTGGCATGACCAGAGATAGATGTGCCACAGAAGAGGTGGGGGACATTACCAGTCCAAGGAAACAAAGTGCCAAGGGCTTGCTCTTGGACCTGCTGAGGAGAGCTAGATGCCTGTCCAACTGGAAGAAAGCTCGGCTCCCAGGAACCACCTGCCAGCCATTCCCAGTGAGTCTCCCCGTACCAGGCTTGTTTCAAACAATGCCTGATCCACCCACCTACTGTCTCTGACCTTTCCTCTCCTTCATTACCTGTGTTCCAGCTGTCCCATTTACCTAGAACACCCCTTCTTTCTGTTTTTCCACATTACAACAGTTCTCTAGGCTACAGACAAATGGGACCCCTCAAGGAAGTTCTTTTCTGCCAATTGCCCCAGCTAGGAGTACTGGTTCCTCTCCCAGGCAGCCCTCAACTTATCTTCTTTAATGTGGCCTCTGTAACCACATAGTAACCTCTGTAACCACATTCCCCTTAGACCATGGATTTGTTGATCAATCCTGGACCCCTAGAACAGCAGACAGAGAGCCTAAAAGTGGTCTGTGTCTTGTCCACATGTGCTAAGAAACCAAATAATAAGCATGAGACTCACTACCCCACATGCCCCAGGAATGTCTGAGCCAACATATGAAGTTAGTGATTACACCCCAATCTCTAACTCCACAGACATCTGGCCATGTGCACACTGGCTTCCTCCAGATGCCACTCAGACTTCAATTTGCTGAAGGCCTGGCCTCAGCAAATCTAATGCCAAAACTGGTTAAGCCTCTCTGTCTACTCCTACATCAGGAGAGACAGCTGACCCAGAGACCCTCACAGGCCCCACAGACACCTTGGGGTCATGGTGACGTGACAGCCATAGCCTGGGTGGGTCCCAAATGCTATGGGTCCAAAAGTTAGGGCAAAGGTATAGAAACAGCTATGCTCTGAGCAGGAGATGAACTCAGAGCAAAATGGTTCAAACTCTGCTGTATAGTGGAGAACCAGGGTATACGCAGAGTGTTACGCAGAGGGGAAAAACTATAACCCGTCCTATGAGTAGGATCCAGGAAATCACACTTTCCACCAAGGAAAGATGACCTGAGTCCACAGCACCTATGCTCAGGAGCAAAAAACAATTTCCAGCCATAAACTGAAGCTTTGCCTGAAATTGCACTTGCAGACCGGCCAGGGCTTTGGAGCGCCGGATGCCCTCAAGTTGGGCCCTGCCAGCAGCTGTCTAGTCAGAAGGCAAACAACACAGGCTATCTTTAATGACAAGCAAACACTAATGAATTTCGGAGCATGTCTGGTGCTTGCTTTTATAGATCATAAAATTATCTGGCTGCTTCCTGCCCATGCTGACAGGCCAGTGAGGCAACCCCAAGTATTTACAGGCATCAGGCACTGCCAGGACCATTCTACAGAGGGAGGCTGTGGAATGGGGATGGAGAACAGCCTTCCTCCTTCCACACAAACCCTTAAATGAGCTGACATTTGGCCTAAATATTGGCATATAAAGGCTATTAGTAAGTATTTGTTCTTTAAGCATCTTATGGTTAAATGGGGGAGTAAACTTAGTTGTCCCAAATTCAGTCCAGGTACAAATTTATTCAAAAGTTACCAAAATGGTTTTTTATGTGTTAACCAGATCTAAACAAAGGATTGAAACACAATTCCTCTGTCGGACATAAACACTTTCTCCACACCTACGGAATTCTGAAGTCCACAGGAAGGCTGTTCCTTATCTGTAGTACTACTGATAACTGTCCTGAGCCTCCAGGCCATCCCCTCCCTATCCTCACAGAGCTGTCATAGCCACCCAGTAGGAAGGGTCTCCTTCCACTTCCAAGGAATCCAAGGTATACTTGGCAGAATCCAGATGGGCCAGGTAGTAGGAAGCCTGGGACCCTTCAGAGGCTGTTCTCACCACCTATAGCCTGCACTCACGGGCACTCAGAAAGCAAGGGGAATCCCACGGAAGGGCCTCTCCTAATCCCAAGGAACCTGGGAAAGGTCACTTCTAGACAGCCAAGTATCTATCCCCAGGCTAATAAGACCCACAAAACCAAAGGCTTTGTTAGTAACTGGGATGACTGGGAGGCTACCAATCTGCAGGGGACTCACTCAGCAGTAAGCTGCCCCACAGATTCTGATAGCAGCCCTGGACCACCTTCCCAGTCCCTATGCAGAACCCTCCATGTAAGGAAAGTGAAAGGCACTGTCTGAAACAGACAAAGTCTCAGAGCCCAGATGTCTCCCAAATGTAGATGGCCTATTAGGCTCAGGGGCTCCTCCTGGAAGATTCTGGTTCCCAGTGCTAGCTCTTCTCTGGAACCTGCCCTCACCTGGATCCCATCACAGTGTGGGAAATAGACAGCTATTCTAAATGACACATGTCATACCACACTGGGTGATCACTAGCTCTGAGTAGAAGATTGTGAAATCTAGGTGGAAGGAAGAGAAGGAACTAGCCATCAGGACACTGCCCAGCCTGGAGACATGGCTTCCAGTGCTAAGGGACTGTAGATTCTCATGATATTCTTGGAGCACAACTTGGCTTCTCTTCAGTTAAACATCAACAAAGTCAGGACTGTGGGGTAATTAATCGCCCGTGGATGTAGAGAGGGAGGAAGGATTTTAGGCAGGCTCCCATCCCCGAAACACAGTAAGGAAACATTTCCAGGCTTTGAAGTGGTGGTGGCAGTTTTAAGGAAAAAAAAAAGCCACCCTGAACGCTGAAGCGCAGGAACTGGAAGATCTGATACAAGCTGTCCATGACTGCACAGCAGCAAGGTCATAAGGCCCAGGTTCCAAGCTAGGGACACCTGATGAGGAGTCAGGCTCTCAACATGCAAGCTGGCAGGTCAGAGGAAGACATGTGAGCATTATAGTAAAAATATTAGAATTGGACCCCACCATCAAAGGAGCTATAGACACCCATAACCATCTAGAAGGGTGGTCTTGTTTCCTGAGCTCCCCTGGGGATCAGAGGACACAACCAGGTCAATGGGCATGGGGGAATCTGAGCTGCTACCACAGAGAGGAAGATCAGGTACTCCAAGACAGAGGAGAGGCCAACAGAGTTGGGAAAGCAGGATGTGGTGGCCTGAATAAGACTGTCCCCCATAGGCTCATATGCTTGAATGCTCAGTCACCAGGGAGTGAAACTGTGTGAAAAGATTACAAGGATCAGGAGGTGTGGCCTTGTTGGAGGAGTTATGTCACTGGGAGTGGAACTGAGGTTTCTTTTTTTTTTTTTCTTGGTTTTTTGAGACAGGGTTTCTCTGTATAGCCCTGGCTGGCCTGGAACGCACTCTGTACACCAGGCTCGAACTCAGAAATCCACCTGCCTCTGCCTCCCAAGTGCTGGACAAAGCACCCAGTGGCTGTTTCAGAAAACCTATGGTGCCTATCAGTAGAGTCCATCTGGCTGTAACACCGGTGGGTCTTCTGGGAGGGGCCTGCAGGTGTCTACACCACTGTGTGACACCAGAGCACAATCAGTTTTTGTGATAGAAGTGTTCCACTGGGAGCTTGCTGAGAACTGGAAAGCCAGCCCTGGCCTTCCTAAACTCAGACTTGAGACAAGTCTTGTATGTACATTTGGAAGTCTGGGTGATGGTGACAGACACTAGGAGGAGAAGTAAGGTGGGAAAGGAGCCTTAACAGTAACCACTCACTGTGGGCCCTAGCTGGGGTTGGGGGGTAGAGACTGAAGGTCACCGTCACATCCCCCCAGCACCTCAAGAGGTTAAGTTTGCTAATTAACACCATTGCATAAAGATGCTGATGAAGATTTAGAGGTTTTTCCTAAGCTGTCCTGGCTGACACCACTAGCTTGTGGTGGAACAAGGCCTCAAAGCCAGCTCAACCTGAACCATAAACCATGTTGCAAACACACACAGCACAATTTCCCTAAAATTGTTGGAGGCCCTTCTTTCCTTGTGTGCTCTGGGAAGCAGGAATTTGACCTGAGATGGTTATCTCAGCACATCCCAGCTGGTTGCCAGTGGCACTTCTCTCCAGGTTGCGCTCCAAGGGTCCCAATTCTCAGAAGCATTTGAGGCCACTACAACACTACAATAGCAAACAGCCCCTCAGGACCCTATACACACAACCCACTTGGATGTGCAATTTGAATGAAATAACATCTCTCCCTCCCACCATAGTTATTTTGCCTGCTTCTCCCTCTCTCTTCCACATGCAAAAATCATTTATCAACTTTCTGAAAAGAATCAAAAAAATTCAAATTGTGACAATAAAATCGACATACAACCTACAATGCAGAGCACACTGCCATCTGTCACATGGAGCCTGCAGTCAGTCACCTTCACCAGCCCTCTGACCATAACCCCTTTAGACTTTAACCTCCTCATTCAAGAAAAGAGGATAAGATTTCCTACCTCCCGAGAATGTAAGAAATGTCAATGGATGGATTTTGTGTGAGTCATTATAACTGCCCAAACAATCACAAGGGCCATTCCTGTCCAATAAGAAGTTGAGGGTGAGAGCTAGCAAGATGCCTCAGAATATTAAGGTACTTATTGACAAGTCCTATAACCCTAGATCTGTCTCCAAGATCCACGTGGTTGGTTTAAGGAGAGAAGCCGCTCTCACAAGTTATCTTCTGATCTCCACACACTTGCTCTGGCACATACAACTGCCCCCCCCCAAACCAAACAAACAAATATATGTAATAAAGTTGGAGCTACGAGAAAAAAAACAATACTTCTGGGCAGCCAACACATTCGGCACTCCTTGATTGACACTTGGCCCTTGACATTCAGTCAGGCTGATTTCTTGTTTAGGTTTCTACAAATGATTGCAAATGGGACCCCTAAGCAAAGGCAGTGGCATATGGAAGCCTCACCCCAAACAGAAGCATCCTCTCCTGGGGCTTGCAGCTGAACATACCCCACATCCTTCTCTTTATCCTCAAGAAAGGCAACATCAGGGTCATCCCCACGGATGACTGGTCCCCAGGGAAGGTCTGAGTTTCATTTCACACTAAGCAGCAACAGCCCTTGAGAGTTCTAGAACAATTCTACCCCTCTCATGAGCACATAGTCTTACACCACCTACCCCGCTCCCCCAACACCCATCCCCAGTCTCCTCTTCGAAAGGACAACATGGCCTCATGGACCCATCTCACAGCAACATCTCTGATGGTGGACTGGAAGGTTTCCCTTGCTCATAATCAAAAGTAGCTGGGAGGGAGGCTACACCAATGAATTCAGTCCAGCTTTGCCTTTCAGAGCCAGGGAGTTCCTGGGTAGCTGAGGCAGCTTCTGTTCTGCTCTGTTTCATTAAGCAAAACTTCCAAGAAGGCAGAGGGACTCGCTCAGGCTCAGCTCCCACGAAACCATGGCTCTCAGAGTAGGCCTTCAGAACCATAGCAGCCTCCCTGTGTGCACGCCAGCGAGCCAGGCTCGGCCACAGCAGCAGGCGGGCTCACTGCAGAGCTGGATGTGCTGCCAGCCAAGCAGTGGCTCCTCAGTACAAAGCTATGGCATACAGTCAAATGCAGATTGGCAATGAAACTGTTGGCCATTTTGAAGACCAGACAATTTCCCCAAGGGTCTGCAGCCTAAGAACTCTACCTGGGTACTCACAGTATTGGGCAACAGAGTCAAACAGGAGCCAGCTGCCTGGGTCTGCCATTAGCTGTTCACAGCCCACTTCTTCCTGACCTGCCAAAGACAAGCTCAACAGAGAGCATAAATTGATGCAGGGGCTGCTAGAAGCTCCTCCATCTGCTAGGAGCCACGCAGCTCTGTCCCACACCCAAGCTACACTCTGCAGCTCTTAAGCCAGCTGTCAAGGCACTTCTGTGTTATGCCTTTACAACAAGCAGTTCTGAAGGTAAGCACACACTGGGGACAGGGCAAGGTCAACCAAAGTAAAATATGTATGAAGTCCCATATGGGACTTTGTTACTTTGTACATTAATTTAAAAAGTAAAAATGATTTAGAAACTTCTTTTTTAAAAAAAAAAAAGACATTTCCAACCGTCCTGGTTCATTTTTATTTTATACATGAGTGTCTTACCTGAACATGTGCCTGGTGTCCATGAAGGCCAAAAGATGACACTGGATCTCTTGATCCAATTACAGACAGTTGTGAGCTGCCATGTTGGTGCTGGGAACTAAACCCAGGTCCTCAGAGAGGCCGTCAATGCTCTTAACCACTGAGGCATCTCTCCAGTCCCTCCAGAGCCCAGTTAGTTTTAACTGTCAATTTGGCAGCGCTTAAAGTCATTTCAGAGGAAAGCCTTGAATAAAAAATTACCCAGATTAAACTGGTTCATGGGCATATCTGTGGAGGGCTGTCTCAACTGTTCACTGCTGTGAGGGCCCAGCCCACTATGTATAGGACTGCTCCTTGGACAGATCGTCCTGGCTTAGAAAGCTAGCTGAGCATGCGCCTGTGAACAAGCCAGCAAGCAGTGACCTCCAAGGTCCTGTTGGAGTTTCTTGCCTGACCTCCCTCAATAATGGTCTGTGACCCTGAAGTATAAACAGAAATAAACCATTTCTTCCCTATTTTGCTTTGGTCACGATGTTTGTCCCAGCATCAAAAATCAAACTATGACACTAGCCTTTCCAAGCTAAGTTCCTTAGTCACAAAATAAGGTCCCATTTCCTCTTAGGAGTCTGTGGGAGGTAGGTAGTCCTTGCTCTGTGCCAGTGCCGTGTGACCAGGGGAAAGCATTCTATCACTAAACATTGGGGATGGGTTCAAACCAGAGGTAACGTGAGCTGTTAAGACTTCCAACACACCCAGGATCAACGTGAACACAAATTTAAGGACAGTACCTGCCTGCATAAGTCCCTGTCAAAAGAGAGAGATTCTAGCCACTGTGACAGGGAGAACAAGGAGAACTGTCATCACAGGCATATGGCAGCATCATGTACTGTCCTGAGCCCTTCAAGAGTAGGACCCTAAGTTGGTATCAACTGAGAAAAAATAGCTACATTTCCTCTGAAGAGCATAATTGAAAATAAAGCCTCTATCCCAACACTATTGTCCCAGTGACTGAAAACTGGATCCCAATAACTCCAACAGCAACAGAGACCTCAGGAGATCACAGGGCAACAGTGCAGTCAGCTTCAGAGTGAGGGACAACAGAGAGGTAAGAAGTTCACCAGGAGAACTTCCATTTGCTGCTTCATCCTTTGACAAGATGGATTTCTGGCAAAGACACACACAGCTGACACGCCACCCACGGGAACAGACTTGGGCACAGCAGTGCTGAGCTGAGGCTGAGTAAAGCTCATAATGAAGGTACCTTACGGGGGGGCGACCTTTGGTAACCCCCCCCCAGACAAGGCTAGACACCCTCAGTGAAGGGCACTGGCAGCTCTGGCAGAGGACCTGCAGAGCAGCCAGCAACGCCTGTCACCCCAAGTCCAGGGGATCCAATGCCCTCTTCTGGCCCCTGAGGAAACACTAATATATATAAAATAAAAATAAATAAATCTTTTAAAAGTATTTCTATTTCTTTTAAAACCCTTTCTAGAACAATGCAGAAATCACCTTCCATGGCATTTGTCCAAAGGAGCTAAAAATCTCATGTGCACACAAAAGCCTGCAGATGAATATTCATAAGATCTTTCTTCACAGTTGTCCAGACTGGGTAGTAACAAGATGTAAGGGAGAAACTATGGTACAGCCAGACACAGAGGGCTAAGCACTAAGAGGAGAATGAGCACGGGCATCACTGAGTTTAAGAAGCACCCAGGGGACAGAGGCATGATTACACAGGTTAAAAGTCGTCCTGAAGAGGCAAAACTCTGCCACTGTAAAGGGCTCAGTTAGTGCAGGAGGGAGGAAGGGTGGTGTGCAGATTGTGGAGGAGTTTCAGGGCACTGCGTGTGTTCTCAATGACTCGCACATGTGTGTGTGCTGCCACAGATTTATCACAGTGGATGCTGACGTGTCAGGACTGGTTCATTGATTCTAACTCATATGCTACAACAGTTGGGGGTGGGGTGCCAGGCAGGAACTGTATGGACCTTGTACTCAGTTTTTCTGTCAACTAGAAACTTAAAAAATATATAGTTTGAGATCTTACGTGTATGATTGTCTGAATATATGTCCATGCACCACATGCATGCAGTACCCTCAGAAGCCAGAAGAGGACATTATACCCCCAAGTATAGCTATAAATGGCTGTAAACTGCCATGTGGATGCTGGGAATTGAACCCAGGTCCTCTGGAAGAACAGCCAATGCTCTTAACAGCTGAGCCATCTTTCCAGACCCAGCTTCTTTTATTATTACTATTAATTATCTTATTTATTTACATCCCAAATGGTGCCCCCCTCAAGTTCCCCCTCACAGAGTTCTTTCCCCCATCTCCCCTCCCCTTTACCTCTGAGAGGGGGCCCTCTCCCTGGGGCATCAAGTCTCTAAAGGATTACAGCCTCAGCTTCTTAAAAATAAATTCTATTTAAAAGGAAAAGTTGGGCTGGAGAGGTGGCTCAGTGGTTAAGAGCACTGACTGCTCTTCTAGAGGTCCTGAGTTCAATTCCCAGCAACTACATGGTGGCTCACAACCATCTGTAATGGGATTTGATGCCCTCTTCTAGTACGTCATATACACAAAAATAAATCTTTTTTTTAAAGGAAAAGTTAATGAAATTTGCACAAAAACAAAACAAAACAAACAAACAAAAAAACTCTTATGTCCAAGTGGTTCTGGAATGAAATCTGTAAAATATTTAAGCAAGAAGTCACAACGGTTTTCTACAAATCCTTTCATCCCTTCTCCTCCTTAACAGGAGATCAATATTATATGGACACAGTGAGGTAGCTCCACGGGTTAAAGCACTTGATGCACAGGCCTGATGACCTGAGTACAAATCCTGGAATCCACAGTACAAGAAGAGAACTGACTCTCAAAAGTTGCATTCTGACTTCCAAATGAATTCCATAGCATGGGTGTATCCTCACTCAACTTACACACATATCACATACACACACACATACACACATGCCACCAATTAAAATAAAAATTAAACATTACACTGTTACCAAAACTGAACAAGAATACTAAAAAAAAACTATATATTTTTATATGGATATAAAAATACCAATATACCTTATCATGAACAGATACAAAAATTCTAAAAAAAAAAAAAAAAGACTTAATGAAATAAATCTAATAATTGACCAAAAGATTTCTATACCATGTTCAACCAGGACTTACCAAGAAACACAAGGTTGATTTAACATTTTTTAAAAATCAGTCCAATCTAGGTAATTTCTCAAACAGAGTACTCCTATCATGTGACTCTAGACTCTGAGAAACTGACAATTAAAGCTAACCAAGGTACCATGTGTCTCCAGTGCTTACATCTTCCATAATTTATTTTGGCAATCAGAGTGCTCTGTGGGCCTAGCAGGGAAGTGTCTCAATTACTAACTGATGTAATCAAGTTCAAGACACTGGGTGGCACCATCCCTACGCAGATGGTCCTGAACTGTATAAAAAAAGCTAGCTAAGCATGAGCCTTGAGCAAACCAGCAAGCAACATTCATCCATGGTTTCTGCTTCAAGTTCCTGCCCTGGTTTCCTTTAAGAATGGATGGTGACCTGTGAGCTGAAGAAAGCCCTTTCCTCCCAAGTTCCTTTTGATCATGGTATTTGTTCCAGGAAAAGAGAAGAAACTAGAACACAAAATGTTGATGGTTGAAGTGACTCAACATCATTAAGATGTTGATTCTTTCCAGATCTATCTATGGACTCAAAGCAACTACAGTCAAATCCCAGCAGGTGTTTGCTGCAAAACATAAAACAAATATTTCTGAAATTCACATAGAAATGCAAAAAACTAAAATAGCCAAAAATTCAAAACAGCAAAATTTTAATGATAAAAGTCAGGGAACAGAGAGGGAAAGGGGCCACAGTGAACATCACTGACAAGGGGTGGTCTCCCATGCACACACTGTGATCAAAACACAACTTTGGAGTACTTAGCTGTTATTTACCGACTGTCCTCAATGAAACTGAAAAATTACATCATTCAGACTCAGGTCCAGTCTTTTGTATTCACCATGTCAGCATCCCATTCTGCGGGCAGAAAAATGCAGACTCAAAGGGGCCAGGTGGCTTAAAACAGCATTTTTCTCCTCTGGGTGCTTAAGTATTTGATCACACTGACATACATACTTTGGGATATGCCTCTCATCTACACAGTGGGTGCTGACTGCACCTATGGATTTTCTCATTCTATCCTGTCTCCTCTCAGAATGAAGAAATGAATTGTGGGTCCTCTGCCTATACAATCACCTGTACCCATACTACGAGACACAATCCACCACCTTTCCTCTCCTGATGTCGATGTCTTTCTCTGTCTCACCCCCCTCCCTTCCCAGGTATATGTGTGTGTGTGTGTGTGTGTGTGTGTGTGTGTGTGTGTGTGTGTGTGTGTGTGTGTGTGTGTGACGTGAGGGGAAACATGTACCATAGCATACTCATGAAGGTCAGAGGACAACTCTGTGGAGTTGGAGTCTTCATCCGCCTTTATGTGGGTTCTGGGGATCAAACTCAGGTCACCAGGCTCCTGGTGCAGCAAAAGCCTTTACTCTCTGAGCCACCTTGAAGGCCCCTCACAGCTATTTTACAGTTAAGGAAATGAAGACAGCAAGAGGAAAGGATACTGGCCTTAGGCCTCACAGCTAGAGAACAGCAGAGCAGATTCCTCAAGCAGATCTCACCAGCAGGGCTTGTCACCCCCTTCCCCATTAAACTGCCTGAAATCAAGCTGTTGCTCATAAAGCCAGAGCCCAAACAGACTGTCCCTCCTCTGCTGTCCCTGTCGCCAGCCCCTGGTGAAAACTGCTGCTCTGTGTAAGGCCCTGTTTTGGGTTGTAGCAAGGCCCCTGTTTAGTACTGGGTTATTAATTCACTTAAAAGGAAATTTGGTTTCTCACCAGTGTTATGTCATATCCATGCTCAAGAAAAGAGAAAAAAAAATGAGTCTCAAAGTTCCAAAGTGCATTAATTTTGATGAGCTGCTGGCCAGGTCTGCAGTCAGACCTGACTCCTGACTCTACCATGCCTCAGCTGAGTAAAACCCTTTTCTACTGTGTTTCCAGTGTGACAAGAGTCACAAGACAGGGCAATAAGTAGAGACCAAAGAACAAATGACTGCAAACTGTAAACAGAGAGCAGGCAGGAGAGGCAGGCCTCCAGTGTTTGCTGGCATCCACGCTAATGAGCCCTGTGCTAGGAGCCATCTTCTCAGTGGAGGACAAGTGGGCTATCCTGCTACCTCATTCTATAGTTTGTACAGAGGGAGGCAGTACTGCATGGACAGCAGGCAGGAAGGGGACTCATCACAGCAGGCTCACCCTAAATATAGTCAACAAACAGCAAAGAGCACAGGGCACCGTGGTAGGTCCCTATATGAGCAGTGTCCTGCGGTTATAATCTAGGAAGGAGGCAGACTTTGAGCAGCAGATTAGTCAGATGAATACTAGTGGGCAAAGGTGTCTACAGGAGTGGGTTAAAGGAAGCCACAGAACCCTGGAGCTCTAACTGCACAACTGCACCCCATCTCCTGAGGTACCTGGACACTCAGGGTGAAGGGGGCAGCCTGCAGGGAGTGAAATGGGAGGGATCATGCAGGAGAACTGGCAAGGTAGGCTAGCTATTACAGAGCCCATGGGATGCTGAAGGAGTATGGCCTGCCTCCTGAGCAGAAGAGAAGAGGGAAGGCTCTAGCAGGTCAGGAAGACGGCCAGAGAAACATGTCTTGGGCCCCAAAGAAAAAAAATAAGAGCCAGGACTGATGAGGGCTTTGCCATCCATGAAAGGAGAAATGGCTGTGGCTTCGCTGGGTAACGTAGAAGGAAATGGTCTGTGCACACTGCCCAGAACTTGACCTGAGAGAGGGGTTTCAATGATGTCAGTGAAACCTAGCTCCTCACCACAGGCGACTGCCTGCTGGCAGCTCTCCCCCCTCTCCCAGGCCAAAGAGAATCAAGGACACACAGGGTTTGTCCCACATCCAACATTGATCTCGGCTCTCTGGAATGTCCATGTCTTCAGAGCAAGCAGCACAGCCAGACAATAGGCCAGAGAGGGTCAGCTCCTGACCCACACAGCAGTGTCTCCCTGAGCCCCAGTGTACCCCTGCTGGGGAACTGTGGGCCTGCACTGAGCCCTTGGCTCCTGCAGTCCAGCCTGTGAGCACAGCAGCAAGTGTCCCACAGATGGCAGTCAGATTTCCAGCTCCACATGAGGGGAAGCTGAAATCATTCTTTACACAAAGCTCCGCCTCTTCACCATCCAGAGGCGGTCTTCTCCAAGGTCATAGACAGTGAGGCAGAAGATGGTGAGCATCTATTCAGATCTCCCTGTCTGGCTGGCCTAATGCCTGGTGCCCAGGGAAGGAGGCTATACACTCTAGGTCTCACCCTCCTAGGTTACAGGCCAAACTCACTTTTTTTCCTGGTTGTGGGTTCGTCCACAGTGCTGTCTGTTCCCTTGCCTTTCGGTACAACTCCACCTTCCCCTTCTTGCCCTTAGATACTCATCTTAGGGCCTCTGTCCTCAACTCCACCTCAGCCCCTGCCCCACAGCACAGCCATCACCCATGTGCAGTTACCAGAGCTCACCAACCCCCAAACTGCACTCCCCCACCCCCACTTCTACCTTCTCATTCTCTGGAGTTGTCCATGCTGCCCGAACCTCTGATCCTTTTAACCTCACTCCCCACAGGCAAACGCTGCTGAGTCCAGAGCTATGCTAGGATCATCCTACTCTAGGATCTGTGCTCACTACCTCCAGGCCCCTGGTCTGTTCTCTGCTTGCCCTCACAGCAGCTGGAAGCAGCCCTCACCAGATTTCTCATACTCACCGCCACTCTCCAGATCTACAGCCCTGCAGAATCCCCTAACCATCCCCACCACTCCAGAGAGGTCTATCTCAGAGAAGACAGCTATAAAAGGAGGGAGGGGGGCTTCTCCATTTAAAAATCCTTCAGCGCTAAGGTCAAACTCTGGAACTGAGTCCACCTAAGGCTCTCTGCCCTTACATGCCCAACTCAGAGCCAGAGAATCTACCTGCTCAGTCCAGCCCCTTTCATACGCTCTTGCTCCCTGAATCCCTGAAGACGTCCAGGGCCCCTGTGTTTGGCTCTGTGTGTGCTACTGAGTCTCTAGACCTAGGCTCTGAGGCTCTTTTCTTGCCACTTCCTTTGCTGTGGACCTCACCATCGATCCTTGTCCCTTAAGCTGCAGCCCTGATCTTGTAGCGCCTGAACACACTCTCTGTGATAACCAACTGAGCAGTCCTCAGACACATGGGAGCTGTGACATTCTGCTTCTGCAGTAGTCTGGGCTGCTGGCCCTCTTGGCTCCCTCATTCACTCACCCCACACCATCCATGCTCACTGCGTGTTTCTCCCAATCCTCCAGTTGGCCTGGTTACTTCTTGTCTGCTTTTATTTGCATGTCTGTCTCAAGCTGAAGTTCCTATCATCCTTGTCTCTCTGGCCTTGGCACAGTGGACGGATATATGACTGAGTAAAGGTGGGTCTGACTACTGGGAGATCTGACTGTGGGGAAGGGGAACCATGAAGAGAGGTAGCCAGAAACTGTGAGGACCAAGGGCATCCAGAGAAGCTTTGCATCTTGCCGAATTTGGTGCTTGTGATGATGACTGGTTTAACAGTGCCAGGCCTGCTGGACGCTCAGCCACTTGTGTCTGTCCCAACTGCAGCTGGTAAGGGAACAACATAGACTTCTGGGAAGCTCTTGTCTGTAGCCAGCATCCTTTAATGATGCCCTGGAGGAGCAGAGGATGGAAAGAAAGCCCCAGAACACCAGGAAGAGCAGCACTGAATGCCGCCGACACCCTATCTGTCTTCATTCCACGTGAAACTCCCTTTTCAGGTCATGATGGTTAATATCATCAACCTGACAGGATCTAGAGTCACCAGATGACAAGCCACTGGGCAAGTCTCTGAGGACACTTTTAAAGCTGTTAACTGACGTTGTCTCCTAAACATGGCCAGCGTCAGTAGCCCACAGCTGGGAGCCAGCCCTGAACGAGGAGAAAGAGCTGAGCATGACTGTTCATCACTCTTTTCCTGGCTGGAGATGCCATGAGGCCAGCTGCCTCACACTGCATGCTGCCATGCCTGGCTATCACTGGCAAACTGTGAACCAAAGTAAGCCCCCCTCCCCCCATCCTTGAGTAGCATTAGTCAGATGATCACAGCAGTGAGAACTAACACAAACTCTCCTTTCATCTCTCCCTCACCAATGAGATATACTCCCTTTCCCACTCCTCTATGCTCAAGGCTCCTCCTGGTACAAGCTCCTCCTAGGGCTGGTTGGCATCTGGACACCAGTCCCAAGGGCTCGGTATAGATGCACAGCCACTCCGCTGTGTCCTCCAGGGTGCTGCTCCTGAATAGGCTTTGCTGGATAGTCCTGCAGTGAAGACCTCCCGTCCACAACACACGGAGCCAGCTCAGACCGAGCAGCAGCAGTGACCACAAACTACTGACACTGACCAAGTTCCTGTGTACCTGCTGTAAGTTAAAAACAAAACAAAATC
This sequence comes from Tokudaia tokunoshimensis, assembly GCA_036184795.1. NCBI lineage: Eukaryota > Metazoa > Chordata > Mammalia > Rodentia > Muridae > Tokudaia > Tokudaia tokunoshimensis. The sequence goes on from BTHU01000004.1 coordinate 6,704,474, forward strand.
GCACCCCCCATATCACGGACAAGGAAACTGGAACATAATGAGAGTAAGTAGTGGTCCAGCGTCTTAGCTGGGATGACAGCTATATACAGTTTTTAAGCAGTAGCTCAACTCTGATAGAGCCATGGGCTGAGCACAGCCAAGGCCATGTCCATTTCCAGCTCAGTTTGAGAACAGAGTCCGCCATGCTGGGGCTTGGTGCCTCTGAGGAACTGTGGGAGTCTCAGTTCTGTGAGCTGGGATGTGAATGTGACAGACTTGGTAGGGAATACTATGGACACAAAATGCTATGCCGAAACATGCCAGGTTAAGCAGCCTGTAGCCACCAGGACCCCTCAAATGGACCCCTTCATGGTGTAGCATCTCCAGAGCGCTGGAGGCAGGAATCCAACCACAGCCTGTTACCCAGTTCAGCTGGATGGCAACCGCATCCTAGCTATAAGCAGAAGGTCACAAAATTACATGTACATTCAGTTGCCAACTCTTTATAAAATTGGTCACTTATTAAAACTTAGCAGGAACCAGCACAATCATGTCCCATGCTTGTGACTTCCACGTTCCTTATACTCTGCCAGTCCCCCTGAGTCCTGGGGTGAGGCTTTGTGGTTACCCCACAGAGAGGGGCACAAGTCATAGTGCTACATTCCAGCCCCAGCAGTGGGAACCATTGAATTCAAATCTCCAAAAGGCTGAGCTCACCAGGCAGAACCCCTCTTTGGGAAAAGTGACCACTGAGCACTCAGGAGACACTGCTCTGAGCAGCCCTGGCCTGAGCCAGTTAGAAAACACAGTGCCAAGATGCTTCCCCTCTCTGCGTATTCGCCCTTCTCCATTCAGTCAGGACAGATGCCCTGAGCAGCTGGGATTAATCCAGGGCCTCTCGGAGTACAGACCTCCAGAACCAACTGCCTGTGAACACCTTCTTCTGAAGACCTTGGAGGCAAAGAAAAGAAAGCCGGCCCATGAAGATGTGTAAGAGGAAGGAGGGAGAAATGACCAAAAGAAAGGAAACACTACAAACAGAACCACAAAGTGAGAAATTGAGTCAGTAGTCTGCCAGTTAATGGCAATAATGGCATTGCTATTTTAAAGCAGCCACCCTACCTCCACCCTGTGTGCATGCACATGTGTGTGTGTGTGAGTGCACAGAACATGTGTTAGGACAATGCAGGAAAAGTAACTAGTATTGTTAGGAATTAAAACTGCCATTGTCAAATAAAATACAAGACAATCAAGATCATTAAGGAACCTCAGGATATGGGCAGATAAGAACTGGGCAGGCTGAGTCAGTGTCTAAGACAAGAGAATGGCGTATAAGGAATGTGCTCAGCCCTGAAGGGATTATACCACCATTCCTCATTCACAGACTGGGAATGGAAATATGCCATCGTGTTCCAGGGTCTGCAGAGCAATGTGGCTTAGCCAATGAGTGGGCGTCCTTCGGATCAGTGCAGGTTTTCTGCCGTGTCTTCAGTGGGGACGTCGTGAAGAGCAGAAGTGTTGAGAGGCCTAGTGGAAGCTAGTGGAAGTTTGCCAGGCCTCTTGCCACCTCAGCTCAGCATCCACACAGCTGCTCGTGCTCATTCTCACAAGCAACGCTCAGTCCCAGGGCCAAGGTGGCACCTACACCAAGGCCTGGGAGAGGCCCTGAGGGAACAGCTACACTAGCTACAACGTTGAAGCTTTCTCTTAGAAAATAGCTCCACAGCAGGCTCCATCCACCAAAAAGGACTAAAAGCAATAGCACTCCAACATTACCCTCTTCCATGCAGATTGGCATCTAAACATCATCACAACAAAAGAGACACACAGCCCCGAGAAGGGCTGACACAGGCCTCGACACCAAAGCTGACACAACTCTAAGCACCTTATTGGGTCAAAAAGCATGAAGCAGTCAACACCAGCGAAGTCATGTTAAAAGGTTTCAGGGCCAATGCTGACATTGCCTGTCAGCCAAAGATTATGAGCAAAGCTGATAGAAACACTCTGGAAGTATAAACACCTACAAACTCATCACAAGGGACTGCTTACCAAGAACAAACAGAACACACACAAACCACCATCGCTGTCATCATCATCACTGCTATATACACATACATACATACACATACACAAGTATATACATACATACATACACACATGCACACATACATACATACACACATAAATTCACACATACACACACACACACACTGTAGTGGCTATTCCTGGTTGTCAACTTGACTATATCTGGAATGAACTCTGACCTGGATCTTGGCATGGAGATCTTGAGACATAGTGGCTATGAATCCCAGAGGATTAAGACAGGGAGATCTCTCAGTTCAAGGTCATCTGGAACAAAAAAGTCCCAGGTCCAGGCGTGATGGCACACACCTTTAATCTGGGCCACACCTTCTGCTGGAGACCTACATAAGGACATTGGAAGAAAGAAGACTCACTCTCTCTTCCTTCCTTTCCTGCTTGCCTTGTGGGACTGAGCAACTGCTAGATCCTTGAACTTCCATCCACAGCTGCGGCTGACCATTGTTGGGGAGTTGGACTACAGACTGTAAGTCATCAACAAATTCCCTAACTATATAGAGATTACCCATACGTTCTGTGACTCTAGAGAACCCTGACTAATAAATACACACACACACACACACACACACACACACGAGTGATGCTAGCTGCAAGGGTATAAACACAGCTCCCATCACTTGTTCACTGGATAATTAGCTCCTGCACTCACATCACTGTCTGTAAGTGGACTTGTCCCATGGGAAGCTGAGAGTTAAATGATGTTGTACAGGTAGTCTTTGGTCACTGAGCACAATGCCCAGCATGTACCACAGATCCTAACGCCTTCCAGGACCATGGCCTCTGCACCTCTCCATACACTTCCCATGTTTACAGAGCTTCCATGGGAGATGCTCACCACCCCCATCTGTGAATGAGGAAACACAAACTTGAAGAGGTGAAATACTTACCAAAGTCCCAATGACTAAAGTCTTAGAATCACAGATTCTGACAGGGAGCACCAAGCTGTCCCAGTAATTCCCACTTCCCAGGGCTTGACCTTGTGTATCTGCCTCACTGAATAGGGCTGATCTGTGAGTCTAGGAGAATACTGTGACTCCAAGGCCAGGTCACAGTCATTATGGCCTCTCCCATGCTTCTTTAGATAGCCTCTAGGGACCACACCACAAGAATACTAACATACCATAAGGGCCTTTGAGTAGCCTTATGGAAGGTTCTATATGACATCAGCCAGGACTAACTTACCAGATGTCAGGTGGGAACTGATGTGGCACACTACAACACTCCCTTTCTTTAGTTCATAAAAGGAAGTGAGGGACAGCAGGTGTATCAGAAGGCAGCTGAAAAAAGCCAGTGCAACCCCTGCCCAAGATGCCTGTCCCAGAATCCACACTCACTTTGCACCACCCAAAAGCTGGCCACATCAACACCCGCATATTTGCAAGCCCACACACAGGCAATGGGCCACTGAGCATCAGATGTGGAGGGCAGGGACACAGAGGCAAGGGTCTCAGAGGGTGGGGCTCTGAGCACCACTCACTACTAGGAACTACCTTCTTAGCAACACCAGAAACTCAAAGACACACACAGCTGAATACTGTGTTGTGGATGGGCCTGGTGCTGTTCTTGTGAACCAATCCCCTAATGAATAAAGGAGCCAATCATTGGGTGAGTAGGCAGGACTTCCAGGTTAGACGGAAGGAGAGAGGAAACAGGAGAGAGTTACTTCCTTTTGGAACCAGGATAGCAGAGGGGTAAAGATGTAGCTGCTAGAGTTTCCTAGTATCATGGCGAATCCACCAGGATCCACCACCGGAGGGATCAGATTTTAATAAGGCTTACAAGATTAGGTTTTAGTTGTTTTACCCAGAGACTGAGTTACTGTTGTTTCTGAACTAAGTTTGTGTTGTGTTTTCCTTCACTCAGTGGCTCATCTGGGCGCAAGAGAGAAAGGTATGGCGGCAAAGAGTGGGTTTGCCTGAGGTGCTCCACAAAGGCCGTGGGGATTTGAAGCACAGGGTTGGTGTGGTAGTGACCTTACTGGGAACCTAGCCAGCTGGGCGGAGACGTTTCAGGAGCTCCTGGTCAGTGAATCTCCACGATTCTACAGTGCATGGTCAGCCAGGCCAGGCCACTGGGACAGAGAGTTAGAGGCGTAAGTGCAGGAACACAACGGTTCTACTTTTTTAATACTCCCCTCCACAGTACTGCCTGGAGCTTCAGGTCTCTCCTATCTCCCCACTTCCATCAAAGTCTCCAAGACACACCTGTGTGCATATAAATCCCACTGCCTGGAACACTGTTCCAGAAGTACCTCTTGATGCCATCCAAAAATGTCTCAATCTCTCCACAGCGGCAGCTAGATGGAAGCCTTGAAGAAATCCAATGTCAAGAATCATGGCCCTGCTGAGCCTTCTTAGGCTGTGTTTCTCAGCTCCACACTCCTAAGTACAATGTCAACAGACAGCATGATAATAATTCCCTAATGTTGGGAGGAAGGTGTGGAGAAAGCAGAGATCTGGGGCCACTAGCATAATGGCCAACAAGGAGAAACAGCTGATATCTCCTCCCAAGGAAAGCCCAGAAGCCCAGACAGCACTATCGCCCTTCTGGCAAAGGCTCAACAACTACTTCCTGGGCGTGGGCTCCCTGAAACCATATCCACATCTACACCAGCAAAAGTGGAAGCCATGTGCTCTACAGTAGTAGGCAGGTAGGGCCTGAGTCATGGTCTGCAGCCACAATTATTTATCTATGTGGAGCTGAACTCAAGAGAAATCAAGGTCAATAACCTTGAATGGCCTTGAGGTTCCACAAAGCCACTGCCATTGGTTTTAGAATGTGCTGCTGGGGTTCTGAGCTTTGGCTACAGACCACACACTCAGAGCACATTGGAGACCCCACTCTAAGCCATGCAGTTGGAGCCTCCAGCAGGGAGTCCAGGATGTGAACTTTGCTTACTCGTTTTCATTCTGCACACAGCCAGGCCTGAAAGGCCTGGTCACAGAACTGCTCACGTGCTGGCCGTCCAGCCTACTCACCTCTTAGACACTAGTCTCACTAGTTTCCCTGGAAGTCTGACCTACACATACAACTGCCTTATTTATGTCCTTCCAGTCTGGGGTGGTCCTACCACTACACACAGGCATCCCAAAAGGAAAAGTTCCAGTTTTCAGTCTGCTAACAATAACAACAGCAGCAAAGAAGTGGGGCAGCTCCCAGGTCCTTCCAACCATGTTTGACAATGAGAAATGGCCTCCATTTTCGGGTAACTTGTCCTAGGCCCTAGCAGTTCAAGCCTGGGTTGCTCTAAATAATTCATAGCAGCTGGCTCTGGCTCTTCACCCTCTGACAGTCACCTTAGTACCAACTGAGTTCCAGGCCCAACCCAGAGGTGCAGATTCATCAAGTCCGGGGGTGTTAGTCAGGAACCCCATGCTTTGACAGCTATCCTGGTGACTCTGAGACTTATACCTCCAAGATAAAATTTTAAAGGAAAACACATGCAGCTTAATGTCTGGGCACAACCTTAAGATGTCATCTGGCAAGGCTCCCTCCATGCTACAGTACCCCAGAGAAGAGGGTCCGCCTGGCCCTTGTAGATGAGTCTTTGGAGTGGTAGACACACTGCTGCCCTGACTTGCCTCCCAGTCACACCTGGACAGAAAGGGCCATCTGACAGACTGCGTCATCACCCTTGACATTCAGGTTGCAGAACAAAGCTACAGACATCCAAAGGGCTCCAGATCAAAGCTTTGAGAATATAATCAGAGCTAGCCTCCATGGCCAGGAATGGTAGCACACACCTGAAATCCTGGCACTCAGGAGGCAAAAGCAAGGTGATCAGGGGTTCAAGGTCATCTTTGGCTACACAGAAAGTGCAAGGGTAGCCTGAAATATGTTAAGACCATAAGACCACATCTCAAAAAACTGAGGGGGAAAAAAAAAAGACAAAGATCTAGAGAGAGACTCAGCTGAGAATGAAGACAATCACCATATGACTGCAATCAGCAAAGCTCCCAGAGGCAGAGAATTGTTAACTAGAAACAGTGAGCTATTCCACATTAGGATGAGACAGGGAAAGGTGGCATCACCGTGAAAACATGCATAGCTAAGCCCCAGCGTGTAAAGCCCAACTAACACTGCCACTGTTACTGCACAGCCAGTCAGCAGTATGGATTCTTCCTGGGTTGGAGGGCTGGGCTTGTGGTTGGCCTAGGCACTTTGGCTCCACTGAAAGCCGTGTTACTGTAAAGATCGGTGTACTCTCATCACACTGTTGCCACAGCAGGCCCCTCTAAGCTGTCTCCCTACCTGCAGCTCACCCAAGGCCAGGCATATCAGCAGTGTCTGCTTGTCCTGACCCCTTGGCCATAGGTGATTGCGCACTGGCCACAAGACTACACAGGGCTAGAAAAAGAACTATGTTGTCAGTGTGGGAAGCTGTAAATGTGGATCCTTTGGGGAGGTCACATGAGACCACACATGGAAACAGGAGAGGGAAGAAGATGGGAAGTAGATGCTAATGGCAGGGACACTCACACTCAGTAGTTTTCCCTGTATACAGACACTGTGGGAAGGTTCATGTCTCCATTTGGCTTTCTGAAATGGGTTTGTGTTACTTGCTAGCAAAGAAAAGGAACTCTGGGCAAAATAACTAAAACCTCTTCACCAACTAGAGGATGTTATTCATCCTCTTAATTTCTAAAGACCCAAATTGACTCTTCCCCTTTATCACTTATGCACATATGCTTTTAATATAAACATGTGAGGTTTGCTGTGGCAACTAATTTCAAAAACAGAAGCAAGACAGCCACCAGGATGTGACATCAGCACAGAGAAAGCTCCAGACCAAACAGCCCTCCTGTGCCTGGACAAGGAGGCAGGCTGCACAGCACAGATTGGGGCAGCAGCCGCTCTGCCCTGCCAGACTGGGCCAGATGGGACTTTCTCAGCAGAACCCAAATCCCAACTCAAAATGGGCACACATATCTGTGAGGCTTCAGCAGATTGCCCTCCCCAGCCCTAGCCCCAGTGGGATTACATAATGGTACAGACCTCTGGCTGGATGGCTTTGAACACGGGGATGTCCATCAATGTGATCTGACTCTACAAGAGAATAGGGATACAGGGTTAGACGCTTTTAAACTGATACTTGAAAAAACAGAAGTCTTAAATATTCATGGGGTACCATGTGATGGCTGAACAATCATGTACAATGGGTAACATTTCAATCAGCTTAAATATATCTGTCTTCTTGGATATATCATCACTTCTTAATGATAAAACACACAAAGTCCTCCAAGCTCTCTGCAGTAAAGAGCTCACCCTCTGCACTAGCACAGGCTAGGACTTATTTCTCCACAGATCAGTCGCTCTCTACCCCATCCCTCTTCCCAAATTCCCTCACTTCAGGAAGCCACCTTTCTATATATGCAACATACAAGAGAGACCATGTGGCACATGTCTCTCTAGCTTGCTTCACCTAACAGAATATTCTCTGGTTCTACCTGTGTTGTCTCAACTGACAAGATCTCACTCTTTTTTAATGGTTGAATGATAACCCACTGTGTGTGCCCTATTTCATCCATACATGGTTTACCCACTCCGTTTGTTTCCATGTCTCGATATTGCAGGCAGGGCTTCGATAAGCAGAAGTACAGACTATGCTAGCTTTGGAGATATAGCCAGTGTTGGGCTGCTGCAACACAGAGCAGTTCTTCTCTGGTTTCCTGAGAAACAACTTCATTGTTTTTTGTAACAGCTACACTAACGTGCATGCCCAACTACAGCACACACAGGTATTCTTTCCTCTGCATCCTCATCAGTGGGTGCTGTCCTCAACTTTGTGGTAGCAGCCATTTTCCTGGAGTTAATGAGCTCTCATGGATTTGAGCTGCTTTTTTCTGATGACTTCTGGGCATCCTTCCACATGCCATGGCCTCCTGCACGCCTTCTCTGGGCAAGACCACCAGGTCTACTGCTCAGTCATGAATGCTGTCATCTCGCTGTTTATTTTAGTTTCCTATGTGATTTTTTCTAGTGAGTTTTCTGAAGCTCCTTATATAGTCTGGATACTAACCTCTTGCAGAATGTATAGTTTGCAAGTGTTTTCTCTCATCCTGGGGGCGTTCCTTCACCCTGCTGATTGCTTCTTTTGCTGGGAGAGTTTCTGTGTCTGATGTAACCCTGTTAGTCTGTTACTGCTTTCATGTCTTGCCCTCTTCAAGCCTCTAGAGTGGTGGTGTTCAACCCCTCCCAGTGCTGTGACTCTTCAATGCAGTCCTCACGCTGTGTTACCTCAACCATAAAATTATTTTCATTGCTACTTCATAACTGTAACTTTGCTACTGAAATAAACTGTAATGTAAATATCTGATATGCAGGATAACCCTGTGCGGGCTGGGACCCACAGGTTGAGAATCACTGCCCTAAAGCATAGCCTGTCATGCTCACTCCTGAGTGTATTCTATTACTCTCAGTTTCAGGTCATCTTAATACACTCAGAGTTACTTTTATTGCTGATGAGAGAGGATAAACTTCTGTGTTGCCCGTCCTACCACATCCCTCCCTCCCTCCCTATAACTCTGCCCATGCCTTCCCTTTGAGTATGCGATGAACTTACAGCTGAAGAACTGATCACAGTCATTTGGAAGGTGAGGCAGGGAGTAAGATGAACATTTTAGTTTGGAAATATTTATGCTACTTGGTTTCTGCCTCAACTATGAATTATTTTTCTAATTTTAAAAACTTCTAAATACAATATTTTAAAATTTGCATGATAGAGACACTACTATTCAAATTTAAATAAAAATTGACTTCTCTTGTGAAATCTCTACCTCCCCAAAATTACATGGTGGAGAAATATTTGAGATGTGTCCACAGACCCATCTGAGACACAGAACTGTTTATTATCCACTGGTCCTCGATGAGATCAGAGCAGAAGCTAAGAGGCAGCTCTGGGAACTTGCAGGAAGTGTGGCATGGCCGCCCCATTCCTACCGCCCTCTTACACAAACTGGAAAGCAAAAAGCGGGGGCCCTCGCACACCAACACACATGCTCTGATGCCATAGATGGGACCAAAAGCAGATGCTCATTTGGGGACCAGGGCCAAGGTCACTTTGTGACTTACCCATCTCTGTGTGTCACATAGGAGTCAGGTGTCAGACACCACATGCCTCTGTGACAGGAAGGAGGGCTATGGGCCTTTCTGACACTTGGTCTACTGAACCTACCCAGTGGGACACATTCAGACCTTGCAGTCCACATGGTAGGAATTCAAAATAAGATATACAGAATGTCTGATGTGACAATAATAAATTGTGTGTACATGCACACAGTGAGGGGGTAATGACAAATGTAGCTAATGCAGACACAGAGACAGGATCATGTATTAGCACATGCATGAACAGCCCAAACACCTGGACATTAGGCCCACTGTTTTAGCTGAACATTCACATACCAAAGTTGCTCTAGAAAGAAAGAAAGAGAGGCTGTTACACTGAGCCACCCAAAAGCCTTATACCAAGAAAACACTGGAGAAAAATGGCAACATGTGACCAGAGCCAGGGCATAGGCATGGAACTATAGCCAGCTCCTGGCACAATTTCAAGGTGGTCTGAAGTTAGTGGGTTGCTGAAAAGCACAGAACAATTGACCACAGTATACATCCTCAGAATCAAATAGGAGGGAAATGAACAGGACATAAGCAGCCTGTCCCTCCCAGGGCTCAGAGGGGAGTATTGCCACTAACAGTACCAAGAACAATGAAACAATGAGGCACCTGACGCAATCCCAGCTCTTGTGCTTTCCCCATGGCGGCAAGAGTTGTGTGACTTCTGCATACCTTGGGCCCAGTCCTGATGATGTGGGGAGAGTGGCTAGTGAGTACTGTAGGCCCACAGAGCACAGAGCTCTCCACCCTGGGCAGTAGAGACAACTGCCACCTTTTCTGGTAGATATACACCAGGGTTGTTAGCCATGTACTACCACACTTGGCTCAGCTGCACCACACAGGGAGCAGAGAAACCCTTTGAAGACAGGAGATTTGAAGCCAACAGCTCCGGGAACCTTGAAACGCTCCCCTGTGCTTCTGTCCAGTGGGGACCAGCAGAGTGTGTGCAATAACACTTAGGAGAAGACCCAAGTCAGTCTGACGGGAAAATAAGATGTTCTCTTCTCTGGTCATTTGCTTACAGGTTTACTACAGAATTTCCAGCAGTGACAATATACTAGCCACGTCTCTTTGAATGGTCTGCTCCACATCCTGATGCCAGCTCAGGCTGTCAGATTGAAACTATACTCAATGGTCCCCTCAGACATACCAGTGGATGTGGATACAGGTTGATGAGTAAACGCACAAGGGCCAGAGCATGGGTCCAGTATGCTCCTAACTGCTGAGCATGGCAGTATGTGTCTTTAATCTCAGTGCTGGGAGGCAGGGACGGGGATCCCTGGAGCTCCCTGGTCAGCAGACTAGCCTATTGTGTGCCCCAGGCCATTGAGAGACCCTGCCTCCAATCATAAAACGAAAAGCAATCGGGAGGGACACCCAGCATTGGCCTCTGGCCTCCATGTCCACACACACCAAGTGCACGTGTACACACAAAGAGGAATACAAAACAACAAAAATACTAACAGTGCTGTTCCCAAGATGAGGCCTGTTCCCGACACAGAGAAGCTGTGTTTTAGAGACCTGCTCCATTTCTACCTCTCTACTTTGACTAGAATGGATACAGTGTCCAGGACAAGCCTCTAGCAAGACATCCCCAAGGAAAACTCACCAAGTCACCAATGTCACAATACTTTATGACCATGCCAAACTTGTTCAAAGGCTGTGCTGAGCTGTCCTTCCCCAGCGGTGTAAGGACTCCAGTGCTGTCAGGTCACCCACAGAGCTAGGGCCTGGAAGCGGAGGCCAGGTGCCATTCCCGCTTGTTTCCAGGCACAAGTCACCCAGCGGAGGGCCTGAACAGGAAGCACTAGTCAGACTTCAGGTCAACTGGCCACACCTGCAATGCTTTTCCTCATCCCCAGGAGCAGGGCCAATCAACACCGAGTCAGGTTCTGAGAAGAAACAGTCATCACACACTACATGACACCTCTGCATTGGGATGAATGTCACAGCCTGAACGGGGCCTATCAGAGCACTATACATGCCCCCCACACACACGCACACACACACCCAAAAAAGTGGTATGACATGGGAAACTAGCTGGTTAGCCAAAATGTAAAGAAATTACTATGAATGAACAGATTACTAATGATACCACACTAAATTCTCACATACGAGCCATAGCCTTTATGTAAGGTTTTCTCAAGACCATGATAAGCAAACAAAAGCTGTTGGCTAATATTGTACTATACAATAGAATATAACTGATAGTCCCAATGAACAGCCCCAACCACTCACAGAACACTCACAGTCAATTCCAATAGTACTCCTGAGTTAAGAGATCACAAGAGCTAAGGGGGACCCATCACCAGAGCAACGGTAGCCATGGCCAGAGCCACAGCCACAGTCATGAGATCTATGACCAGAGGTACAAAAGCCATGTCCAGAGCTACTGGAGCCACACGAGGCCACCCACAGCCACTCAAACCCAAACTACAGCCACTGAAGCCAGAATCAGAACCATGGGAGCCATGACCACAGCCCAAGAATGACAAACACAGCCATGGGAGGCTTTGACCATGTGAGTTACAAGCCATTTGTGAGTAAATTATGGACATTTACGTCTTCTTTTCTAAATGCTTAGCCTGTGCTCTTAAGAGCAACAGACTACCTTCTTCCCTAATGTTAACTTCAGAGCAAAATGACTGCGTTCAGGACACAACCTGATGCACAGAGCATGAAGCTACTAGCTACTCCCATACTGCTAAATGGAAAGTTCCCCTGCACCTTGGGTCCCACCCTAGGTTAACATATCATCTCCTATAATGAGTACATCACTGACAGAACCCTGAGAGATACAGGAGAAACACAGTCACATAGAACTTTTACAGAGATCTAGGTGACAATACAAAAGCAACACATACAGAAGTGTGGCTAGATATCAGACCATCAGCTATAGCAGAAAAATTCTGAAATAGGGATTTGATTTTAAAATCATGGTTCTTCAAACATCTGAATGTTATATAGACATCTATTTAAAAAGTAGTGATAAGGACAGGCATATGGCTCACACATTTAATCCCAGCACTTGCAAGACAGAGGCAGGCATATCTCTGATTTCGAAGCCAGCCTGGTCTAAAGAGTAAGTTACAGGAAAGCCAGGACTACACAGAAAGTGTCTGAGGTTGTTTTGTTTTGTTTTAAAAAAAAAAAAAGGTGAGGTCTATACACATTGGCCAGATACAACTAATTCCTGCTAATGCTGGATTTCCTCCAGATATTTCTGTCATTCTGTGTATTAAAATTATTTGCATCTCTTCACATACTCTCACAAAAAGTTTACTCCATTAAAGCATTAGTATTCTGTTAACTGCTGTGTCCTTCCAGAATGCAGGCTGCAGCTGCTGTCATGTGCATGCGCTCACACACACAGTCTGTGGGCCCACATGCTGCTGTCATGGGCACACACACACACACACACACACACACACACACACACAGTCTGTGAGCCTACAGGCTCTTCATCCCTTGTAACCTAAGAGGGTTTCCCTACACTTTCACATACCAGGGCATCCTTCCTTTCCCTTTCTATTATTTAGACAAGGTCTCACTATGTAGCTTTGGCTGTCCTGAAACTCACTATGTAGACCAGGCTGTCCTCCAACTCACAGGGACCTGTCTGCCTCTGCCTCCTGAGCCTGAAGATTTAAAATGTGCACCACTCTGCCCTGCTCCAGTGAACCTTTTCCTACTCTGTGGCTGGCTTATGTATCAGCAGCATGTAGCAATCATTTCACATGTCATGACATGTCAAAAACATGTCAGTAGTTTTGAGATTTCTCATGCACACTTTTAATTAAAGAAAATTCAACTCCCTTTTAAAACACAGTTCCTGGAGCTTTGATGATGAACAAACTGAAACACCTAAACGTCTTGTAAAGCCCAACTGTCTTGGTTAGGGTTTTACTGCTGTGAACAGACACCATGGCCAAGGCAACTCTTATAAGGACAACATTTAGTTTCGGCTGGCTTACAGGTTCAGAGGTTCAGTCCATTATTATCAAGGTGGGAGCATGGCAGCATCCAGGCAGATGTGAGGCTGGAGGAGCTAAGAGTTCTACATCTGATTCTAAAGGCTGCTAGCAGAATACTGGCTCCAGGCAGCTAGGAGTAGGGTATTAAAGCCTACACTCACAGTGACACACCTACTCCAACAAGGCCACACCTTCTAATAGTGCTACTCCCTGGCCCAAGCATACACACACCATCACACCAACCAACTCTGTTTTTGAAGAAACTTCATTTTGTGTGAGACCAGGGGCTAAACTCCAATCCCAGGTAGAAAATCAGAGTCCTCCTGAGCAAGCATCCTAGGACAACCCACTCCCCTTAGCAACAGCAGTCAAACTATAGTAGCAGGGTCAAGGTACATTTAGATAACTTAAGACATCCTGTTTGTCAGGTGGTTTTATCCTCCTGTTTGATTCCTGCAGATTATGCCAGAAATGAAGTTTTTAAAATATGAACTTGCTGACTTGTATGAAAATTCTCTACATTTGTTGTAACCACAACAAAAATCCCGAACCCTAGGCTCGAGGGGCTCTCATTCTGACCCACTGCAATGGTAATAGTCTGAGAGACCTTGCTCGCAAGCTTATAGTAAAGATCCTTTCTTCGTGTTTTCTATCGGAATTGGCTCCTTGGTAGTCTTTGGGTACCTGAAACTTGGGCATAACACCCTAACCCCCAGACTCTAATCAAGACTAACCAAAATGAAGAAGTGGTGTTGTGGATAGCCCTAGTGCTGTTTGTATTTTGTTGCTAATTCAGTCTCTCCAAGAGGAGCTGCCTGGAAGGAGGCAAGTACTCAAGACTTCATGTGACCCTTCTAATGAATAAAGAAACCAATCACTGGGCAAGTAAGTGGGACTTCTGGGTTGGACAGAGGACAGTGGAAAAGGCAGGATGGTGGGAGGACAAGATGTAGCTACAAGTGGCCCCTGGTTGGTGGATTTGCCACTGAGAGGATTTTTACTTATTATGGCTTACAAGATGTTGCACCCAGCGATTGAATTGCCTGTTGTTTCTGAACTAAGTTTGTGTGGTATTTTTCTTCACATGGTGACTCAACTGGGTTCGAGAGAGAAAGGTACGACAGCAAAGCATGGGTTTACAAGAAGAGCATCCCAAAAGGCTGTGGGAATTTTGAAGCATGGGGCTGGTGGGGTAGGGACCTGCCAGTGGGAACCTAGCAAGCTGGGTGGAGAGATTTTGGAGCTCTGGTCAGAGAGTCTCCATGCCCGCCAGGGCCTAGGCAGCCAGCCCACCAGAACCTGCCTGCACAGTGTGGGTTGCATTTTATTTTTTAATATTTCCCACTACAATGGAGGAGAAAGAGGAGGGGAAGGAGGCAGAGGGAAAGGAAAGGAGAGAAAAACAAGACATAGCTACCCTGGGTGATGTCTCCTGAGTAGCGAGCAATGCAGCTCTGGTACAGTTAGTGACAGTCCGTGTAAAAAGGGCTTCCTCTCCAGGTGCTGCCTTTTCAGTAGACTGGAATAACAAAGCAGACTGAAAAGCAATGGCACCTGGTGTACAGGCCTTTGTGAAAAGGAAACTGGAAAAAGCTTAGGATCCATGGAGTCAGGTGCCATCACAGACAGATTTGCCCACTATAGTGGGCATCATGGTAGACCATGAGGAGGCGAGGGCTTCAGAGTCAGCACTGCTAGATGATGCAGAAAAGAACACTAACCCTAGGGCTTTAGTTTCTCTATAAGAAGGTGTCAGCTATGGTTCTATTGATGTGCTAAAACACAATGAAAAAAGCATTTAAAGAGGGGCTTGCTTACAGTTCCAGAGGGTGGTGGGCAGCATGACAGGCAGGCAGGCAGGAAGCCGGACAGTCTCTAGGCACTTACATCCTGATCCTCAGACAACAGGCAGAAAGAGACAGGCTGCCAAGGGCTTTTGAAACCTCAAAGACCACCTCCAAAGACAGCTCTTCCAACCTGCCGCCGAACTTCCTAATCCTTTATAAACTGGGAACAAAACTTTCAATACATGACCTGGTTTTGGGGGAGAAGAGGACATTCTCATTCAAACCACCACATTCTACTCCCTGGCCATAGGCTAGTAGCCACACAGAATACAAAATGCATTTAGTTCAACTTCAAAAGTCCCCATAGTCTTTCATGGTTTTAACACTGTTTAAAATTCCAAAGTCCAAAGTCTCTTCTGAAACTCAAGGCAGTCTCTTAACTATAACCCCCTGTAAAATCAAAAGCAGTTCACAAGATACAATGGCATAGCAGATACATTACCATTCAAAACGGAAAGATAGGAAATACTGGACCAAAGTGAGACACTGAAAACCAGTATGTAAAACTCCAAATTCTACATCTCCATATCAGATGTCCAAGGACTTAGATGATTTTTTTATACCGCCCTCTCTTATTCCACACCCCGTCTGCCCTCTGCCAGGTATCCCACAACTCTGGAATCCCCAGAATCCAGCAGAGTCTCTAACGCAATCAAGGCTAAACCTTCACAGCTTCATGCAATGGCCTCTCTGGGCCTCCATGAAGGAACAACCCTGACACAAGCCTGGCCACAGAGGCTTCCCTTAGCCTGGGAGAAAGGAAGACATCACAACCCATTTCCTGAATCCTTCTTGACTCTAAATCCAGAACCACAAGATCAAAGCTGTCAGATCCTTTTGTTTGCCTAGGATGGAATCGGCCCCTCCTTGAATTTCATTAGCATAAGCTTTCACTTGTTGAAAGTTTCCCTCCATACATAAACTTTCCTTTTCACAAGCTGCAGGGTTAGCTGGGTGGGTCTTACCCTGAGGTACTATCCTTTTATTCTAATTAACTTCAGGCCTCTTCTTTAAACTTCTCATCTCTCTGAGCACAGGACTTGACTCCAAAATTACACTCACAGATACTCTGCTTCTCCTCAAACTGTACATTTTGTATTTCTTTTTGCCACATTTGCTCCTTTTCATTGTACATCAGGATAAGAGTGACCACTAATAACCATGTAACACAGTCAGTACACTAAGCTGTCTTAAAAATCTCTGCCGACAACATTAGCCCAAAACTCTTCAATTTTGTGTCTGACAGATTTTTTGGACAAGGGCAAAAAGTGGCCATATTCTTTGGCAAAATATCACAAGAAAAGTCTCTACCCCAGACTCTGACCCCCTCTAAAACCTCTCACATGCCAGGCCTCCACAGTCCACACTGTCTCCAGTGCTTCCACCAGGATAGTCCACTGAGCCTTCTGATAGCCTTCTTATAGCTTTCTAGTCCACAGACACAAAATCCTCCATATTTCCCCCAAAATAGTATCTTAAACCAGACACTGGGGGCTCCTAGACTTCAGCATAACTGACACCATGGCAGAAGTACCATTAAGACCTGGGAATCTGCATGTACGCAGCAACCCCTGCCGCGGGGGGGGGGGGGGGGGGGGACACAAAGACCTAATCCATCGAAGTCCTTCTGGGAAAGTCCCTAAATGTACTAACCTTGTTTTTTGGCTTCTGTAGCTCTGCTTCTGGCTGACTGATCTTGTTAACTGAATACGTCAACCTAGAATATAATTTTTGTGCTTAAAAGCTCACCTTGAGAAGTCTCGGGACTACACTCAGGTCCCAAATACCTAGGCAGGCTGGCTAATAAGACTTTCCACTGGTTCACACTGTGTCTGAGTGGCCTTCTCTGATGGATACCTCACAACATCATAGTTAATACCCCAGTGCCTGGGTGCCAACTTAGTTACTATTCTATTATTTTGAGGAGACACCATGTCCAAGGCGAGTTATACAAAAGGAAACATTTAACTGGGGGGCTTACTTATAGTTTCAGAACCACACATTCAAATATATGAGCTTATTGGGGCCACTATCATCCAAACCACCACAGAAGTCAGACAAGATGCCTCATCTCACTGCTGTGAGGACTGAATTCTTTCAGTCCATATGTTTAGTAAGCACCTACTATCAGCACATTTTGGACACAAAAAAAGTGAGAAATGAGTCAGGCCCTGTCCCTATGTTCATCCTCCAGTGTAGGAAACACAAGTGATAAACCAGGTCACACATCAATGTTATATCAAGTGGCAACTGCTGTTCTGAAAAGCACAAGCAGGAAGGAGAGAGATGGTGGCCCTGTTAGCCCAGGGCAAGCCTCACATAGGACCATGTAAACAGAGGCTGAGGGCACAGCAAGGCTGAGGCCAGAGGCTATGAGAGTGGGTTGGAAAAGTGGCTAGAATACAGCTGCAGAGGCAGGGGAGGGGCAGGAGAAGGCGTGGCCAGACTCTAGGGCAGGACACTGTGGGCTCAGGAGTAAAGCTGGGGCAAGCAGTCATTGAGGATGAGAACTCACTGTTGTTTAAGATTTAAAGTACTGTGTGGGGGGCAGGGTAGGGGGTGTTCCTACAGAAGCCAGCAAGTTGGAGTCCCAGGTACTAGAGTTACGGAGAGTTGTAAACTAGCTACCTGACATGGGTATGGGACCAGAACTTGGATCCTCTACAAAAGCAATACACACTTTAACCTCTTAACTACTGAGCCATCGCTCCAGAACTTTTAGACATACTGGAGGCTCTGCAGAGCCTGACTAAATAAATATGGAAGCTACAAAGTATGGATCATTGGCATGGCCCAGTAGTTGGCATGGGTCCTTCACACAGTGAGAGACCAGGAAGAAGTGGGCATGTCAGGGAACAGCCATGGCACTGCAGAGAAACACGGCCCTTGGAACAATGCTCAGAATCAAGTTTGCAGTCTCCCAGTGCCAGCATTTCCCAAGGGAGGGAAGCATCATGGGATGCCAGCCCGGCTCCACTAAGGGATCATGCATGCCCCGTCAGACCAGCAGTCACGCACAGGCTGCAGGAGATGGTACATAAAACATACAGAAGGCGGAGTAAACAGGAAGGAGGGAAACTGAAGCACACACACTGTGTCCACAGCTGGAAAGTGTAGTGAGCAATATGGCTGGCCTTGTGTCAGCAGCAGGTCCAAATCTTCACCAAATGGGCCTGTGTGCCGTGTGCTGTGTGTGCTCTGTAAACTGGGCTGAGCCCTGCTCCTTCTCTTGCTCTGTGAGCTTCCCAAAGCGGCCAACTGTAAACCAAAAGCATCCTTTATCCATCACATGCTCTCCTACTGTGTACACATGCAGCATTCTCAACCTGTGACTCCCTTTAGCACCCGTGACAGCATCACCGTCCCCATCAGTTCCATGTCACTTACGGCAAACTCCTCAGGAGTCACTTTCAGAACGTCGAAGACGACAGCATCGTAGCTCTTACTGGCATAGTCGCAGCTCTGGCCCTCCAGCGAGTCTGAGCTGCTGCTGCCCTATGGAGAAGGCAAAGAGAAATGCCACCTGGCTGGTCTGGCCTGAGGCTGTTGCCATCCCAAACCACCCAGAGAGGACACGATGAAAGATGTCTGCTGCTTGTCACTTTGCTCTGTGCTGGGCTCTCAAACACTATACACACCATCTTAGTTCTTTACCTATGCATGCTATGATGCCCATTGTACAGCTAAGCAGGCTGAGGTGGTGCTCCGTCTCTAAGCTTTCTTACCCATAAAGCCAAAAGTCAGAATGTGAACCTGTTTTTCTATCTGAACCCCCAAAATGGGTTGGATCATTACCCCTTACTGCTTCTGGCTAGCAGTGTAATGACAAAAGAGAGTCAGAGCTCAGGGCTGGGGTGCAGCTCAGGGCAGAACGCTCACCTTACGTGTCCAGTTTTTTCCCCAGCACCCAGGAGAGAGAGAGGCGCCTAATTCTCCCTCAGAAAAGGCCTCTGGACTCAGGGACCCAGGGAGATCTCCATTCTGGGTTTTTTTTCTCCCCCCCCCTTTTTTTTTTACTTTTAAAGATTCCTTTCATTTGTGCGCATACACGTGTGTCATGTGTGCACAGGTGCCCAGAGAGGCCAGAAGGTATCAGCCCCTCTGGAGCTGGAGTCACAGGCAGTTGTGAGCCAGCGGACAGGGGTGCAGCCAGCACTCTTCCCTTGGAGACATTTTTCAGTTCACCTTCTTTCTAGCTGAAGTCAGGGCAGGACACCGCAATCCATGTTAACTCTGGCTCAGTGGGTTGCTGCACACACAGGGCTGGCTGTGAGCTGAGAGATAATTGTGAAGCTTCATCGACCTACTGGTAGGGAGCAGAATCCCTCTGGTCAGGGTTACAGAGTCCTGCAGGGAAGGACAGGGGCCTCCCACAGGGAAACAAGGGGAACTCCCCAATCTGGACAGAGGTCATGAAGCCCACCCCTGAGAAGGTGCAAAAAGTGGGACACACGTTTTCTTTAATGTGACTGCATTTCATCAAGTTCCCCCTGGGTACTCCGTCATGCTTACCACCCAAACCTGTGCCCGTCCGTACATGGTCTTACTCATCTCAAATCATGGAAAAGGAGTTCGTAGTTTCTGCTCGTGCCACCATCTTAGAGTAGGGGTGAGGGAATCTGCTTTTGTTAATTTTTTCTTTATTTCACTTTCTAAGATGGCTGTATCTGGGAAAATATTGCAGTCTTACTGGAAACCAGGGTGTTTTGGGGTCATGGAAGAAAGCTAACAGTTATGACAGTGTAAGGTCAGAGAAAGCTGAGAAGAAATGCAAGCAGCCCACGTCGATGCCTGGGCCTGAGTGTCTATAGGTGAGTCTCCCACACTGACACTTCACCTGGTCTCTGGACAGTGCCCTGTGCTCTGCAAGCACACAGGCCTGGATGAATGCTGGCCTCCCGGCTGCTGCCACCTGGCCGCAGGCACTCCCTTCATTTTGCCGTGTCTCATCAAGTACAAAATCGTATTATTAAATCCCAAATCCTAGATTAGCAGTAAAGGTTACTAAACAAGCCAAAACCACCACTGCCACCACCTCCCTCCCCAGACATGCTGGCTTGGTGTGCAACAGGTGTCATTTTAAAAGTTCGTTAAATGGAAGGCTTTTTCCCCTGAGAATAATCGAATCTGAACAAAGCTGAGAAGAAACAGACTGGCCCTGTGCAGCTGGAACTGGCCAAGATCTAGATCCACAAGGTTCACCTGCTTCCAGACACGGCCCAGCCAGACTGCCAGGGCAATATGCTAAGGACACAACTCAAAAGCCAAGGAGAGGGAGTTTGAACCACCCCCTTCTCCACTCTGTGCTTTGGAGTCCTCATCCAAAATCTGACAAAAGGGTGCATAGCTGACAGGGTTACTGTGGAATGAGAGAGCCTGGGAGCATGCAAAAAACCAAAAAAACAAAAAACAAAAAAACAAACTCTGGTGATCTGGGTGTGATGGAAGTGAGCATGCCTGTAGCACACTCTGTAGCGCCTGTAGTCGCTAAGCACTCCAATTTACAGGTGTGCATTCATTCCAAAACTTACAGCCACATACATGGAGGCCCTAAATCTGTAAGTGTTCAAATTCCATGCATATAATGCTTAGCATAGTGCCTACATGTGTCATCCCACATATTCCGAGGCCTCTCCAGATGACTAATACCTAATACAAAATCAATGTTGTACAGTTACTGCCACTGTCTAGAGAACAATGACCAGACAATCTAGTCTGCACAAACCTGGTGCAGGAGTGACTCTTTTCCTGAACATTTTTAATGCATGGTTGGTGGTCCCATGCACAGAGGGCTGAACATGCACAGAGTAACGCGTGACTATACACATCTATATACACACACGGGCTAAAGAAGAAGGATGCTTCACTGTAGAGGGAGTGCAGGTCACAGAGACAGACAAAAGTGTGGCTCCTCTAGTTACCATAGTCTGCTCCTGGGATGTCAAGCCTTAGGGCATTTCTCCGATGCCCTAAACCCTCAGGTACTTGCAGGTAAGTGATAGCGGAGACAAGGATGACTTGGCGCTCCATGGAACTACTCTGGCCTCCTAGGGAATGGCATCCACTGGGCTAGAGAGATGTTCCAGCGGTTAAGAGTGCAAAGAGCCAGGAGTTCTGTTCCCCATACCCATATCAGGAAGCTCACAATCACCTATAACTCCAGCTCCAGGGGTGTCTGATGCCCTCTTCTGGCCTCCATGTGCACTGCAGCCATGTGAATATACACATATAATTTAAAATAAAATTTTAAAAAAATCTTTAAAGGTATCCATAAGTTTTTTATTTCAAGACCAGAGATAAATCCAAGAAAAAAAATGTTTGAAACACTGATGAGAAAATGACCCCCTGACTCCCTGGTTAGTTAATCTGAGCTCACTGCAAAACTGCCTGTGGGAAGCTCAGACTCAGCCCTGCTTCACCAACATGCTGAGGAGCCAGAACTACACCCCAGACACAGTGGCACCAGCCTCAGATGACATCCCTCCTCCTGGGTGACTATGTTATTATTGAGCTTGGAAAGCAAATCCCAAACCCGGCAGAGTGCCTGCCCAGGCCACTCAGACCACCAGTCCTTGTGGCCATTTCCTAAGAAGTAAGGTAAATAAGTACAGGCCAGCTGGACTAGCTTCTGTCTGACCTCACCTTGGAAGGCATATCTTATTTATAATTAACAATGGCTTTTCCTGAGAAAGGGCTGATCCCTTCTTGCCACCAAAATAGAACATAGCACTTGCCATGGCTGGACTGGACAGGTATTTGCTTTTCTTTGAAGAAAACAACGTCAGAAAACACTGCCATCCACATGGCTAACTGGCTTCTAGACCTCTTGTCTGGAGTGGAGGGCCCTAAGAAGGCCAGTATGCATGGCCAGGGCCCCTGTCATGTCTCTCTCCTGCTACCCTCCCATACCCCTCATACCTGTGGAGTGGCAGAGGTGACCAACACGCTAGCCATCAGACCATTCCTCTTGTACATAGTCTCCAGGCCGCAGGGAACTCCGGTGCCTCCTCTGCTGGTGACATAACCTGCCTGAGAGGTCCTGTAAGGCAAAGGTATCCATAAAAACCTGCTCTGAGCCCACAGGACCACACCATCTTCCATCAGAAAGGTGTGAACTGGTTGGTAGCCTTCAAGCTCAGGCCCTAGAGCTTGTGCCTGTTTCCATCCATGGAAAATGGTGTCTCTGTGCCATTACGGAGCTCATACAGAAGGCAGCATTTTTTAGACAAATGCTGCTGTCCAACAGCTGTATGGATTCTGCTTCCTTAGCTCCTTTGGTAGCACTCACTCACATCTATGCCTGACCATCCTGCCCCTTGAAGATCTCTGGGTCCCACCTATGCATCCATCCCACAGTGTGCCTGGCCCTCACAAGCCCCAGAATTTGTAATTCCAATGAGATGAAGGTTGGTGAAGAAACCCGACACCATACTGATCCCCACAAGGTATTCACCAAGGTCCAAGCGCTGAATTCCTCCAACTCATCTTCTCCCTTCCAGTATCCTAAGGGAAGCCTTTTAATCCTGCCCATTTTCTATGGAGGAAAACTGAGGCTCAGAGGTCATACTCTGGTGCATTTGCTTATTCTATCCAGCAGCAATATAACCCAAGAGCCATTTGAAGATCAGGTCTGGTTATTCTGCCTGGACTGTTCATGTGCACATGCTCCAGAGAACATCTATCACTGCCCAGAACACTAAAAATCCCTCAGCAGAAGAGTAGGGAGGTCTAGGCACAAGATGGAAGCTGACTGCGCTTACCAGAGGGTGGGTGCCTTGAACTGGGGTAACAAGCAGGAAAATGGCTGGAAGACAGCAAAAACAGAGCCCACAGAAAATAATGCAGCACAAGTGAGAACAGCCAGAGTAGACCCAGCTGTTTATAGCAAGGTACTGAGGGGTGATGTAGCCAACATCAGGGAAGGGGCAGAGAGGTGGAGGAGGTCTGGCAGGAAAGAAATAAACTTGACTCAGGGCATGGTGAATCTGTGGCAGATGAGAAAAGTCCACCCTGGGGGGAGGGGGGCTACAAAGATGCTCAGAGGGTAGGAGCATGCACCGCTCTTCCAAAGAACCAAGTCTATCTCCAAGCACCCATTCAGATGGCTCACAACTGCCTGTAATTCTACCTTCAGGAATCCATTTTCCATGGGACTCCATGAGCTCCAATACGTGTGCACATGCATGCATGCATGCATGCACACACTGATGTATACACACACACACACACACACACACACACACACACACACACACACACACATAGGAGAAAGCCCCCAGGGAAACAGACCAAACCACAAAGACACAACTTAAGACCAAACAGGATGGCCAGAATTAGGACAACAAAACCCAAACCAAACTAGATTACACCTAGTATTTTCTGGGAGTGGGGAGGGGGTGGGTGAAGTCTTTGGGCATTGTTGGTGAGAAGACAACTGGTACAAGCTCTTCAGAACACAATTTGGTAGCTTCTTGATTGGTTAAAACAACCCAGTGATCTGATTCCCAGGCGTCTACTACAAAGGATGAACACATCTGCACAGACACACAGAGGATGCCTATCACAGCATTACTCCTCACAGCAAGCCTGGAACCAAGTCAGATGTCTATCACCCAGTGAATACCAAGGCAGTGTGAGCTAGCCACACAGCATGCTACTACTCAGCTATGAAAAGAAATGAGATGCTACCACAAGCCACAGCATGATCAAACCTCAAAAACATTACACTAGTGAAAAACAGTCACATTCAAAGGAATGTACAGTGTGATTCCATTTTAGGAAATTCCCAGAAATGGCAAATTTATAGGGTAAAAGTACCCATGGCAAAAGACTGCACACTGACAGAGTGCTTTTGAGGTGATGAGAGTATTCTAAATCTGGACGGTGACAAGTACAACCCAAAAATGTAGGACCTGGGACCTGGGACTGTTAAGCTGCAATGCAATGTATGAGGCACCCTGACCTTCATGATGGGACCTCACCTGGTCTGCCTGCCATTCCCTCAGAGTGAACACCATGACGAACTGAGAAGGGAATATTAGTTACTATGGAAGAGATGGGATCCAGAACCAAGGTAAAACCCTCCCAGGTAGGGAGTAGACAGGGCCCCTAGACATGCAGGAGCTCTAGAATAGGGATCCCAAAATAGATGAAAAATAAACCCAGCTCAAGATGGCAGCCATAGCAATTTAAGGCCATGCCTCTTAGGTTGCCTCAAACCAGCCCAGCCAATCTGCTCCAAGTTTAAGGCTGAGGTACACGTTGTTGCTCCTATCTGCATGTGCCTGGCACTGTGTGTGTCTCCTCAGGGCAACCAGGCCTGGACTCCAACCTAAGTACAGATCAAACCTGAAGCTCTCAGAAGCTGTCCTGGTGGATCCCTGCTTCTTCCAAAGGATGCTGCCATGGCCAGGGAGATGGCTCAGTGGGCAGAGCCATGCGCCAACTATTCCAGACCCAAGTTCAATCCCTGGGACCCACTTTGCAAAACGAGAGAAGTGATTCCTTTCAAGATGTCCTCTGATCTCCACATGCACGCCATGGCACATGTGCATACACACATACACAATGGTAAAGGGAGGGATGTGCTGCCAGCCCCACCCTCTCCTCCAGCCCCATGTGCAGATGGGCTCTCTACACACCAGTGTCAGCACCCATCCTGCGGGGGCACTGGCCAAGCATCACACACATCTTTGCCACAAGAGCCCCAGGAGGTACAGACCACCCAGATCAGACAGTAGGAACTACTTGGATTTCTGGGAAACTGAGACCTCATGAGTTCAAGTTCTGGACAGTCTGCCAGGGCCTGAGCTTATACACATCCTGATACTGCCTCCCACCACAGCACAGGAAGGGCATGTGAAACACTTACGCAGGCCAGGTCAGCTGTTATCACTTACTGTAATATTACTGTCAGTGTTATTACTTACTATAATATTAATTGTGTCCTTTCCTTACAAGCTTCTATTCACATGTTCCCATCCTCTTTTCCTATGTAAACAATTAGCTTTATTTTTTGTTTGTTTGTTTTGTTTTTCAAGACAGAGTTTCTCTGTGTAGACGAGGCTGGCCTCGAACTCAGAGATTTGCCTGCCTGGAATTAAGAGCATGCACCACCACTCCCTGGCAAACAATTAACTTTAAACATTAAACGAACAAACATACAAACCCACCAGGGCTCTGTGCTTTGAGAGAACACGGGCTTGTACTCCTGGGCAGGTTGTTAGCCACAATGGCTCCAGGAACCAACCACAGTGTAAAGCGCAGGATTACCCATCTGCCTCCCCTCCACCGGAGAGGACATCCTGCCTATGTATAGCCCATGGAAGGCGGACGCTAGAAAGAAAGGCTAAACGCTCCTCGTTTGCATCTGACTCCTGCATGTCTCGACATGACAGGAATAGCCTCGCTGATGGACAGCAGCTCTCAAACAAGAGATCTATCTCTCCATGTGTAGAAAACGGCAGGAGCAATCAGACAGAACAACACAACTTGCATCCAGGTCAGGTCCTGAGGCTGCTGAGTACCTGGGCTAGAACCTGGCCAGAAGCAGCAGAAGGACATTGTAGGCTACAGGGAGCAGTACAGGCAGCAGTGGTGGGGCTTGGGGGATTACCAGTTTTCCCTGGAGGTACTGGGAATCCTCTAATTCAAGGTTGCGAACAAGTGGTAGCAAATTCCATTTCTATTTTATTTCGTGTGTGTGTGTGTGTGTGTATGCGCAGATATACCCTCAGAGGCTAGAAGAGAGCACTGAGTTCCTTAGAGCTAGAGTTACAGGCAGATGTAGGGCTGGGTCCTGAACTCACTCCAGGAGAAGAGCGGAAAGTCCTACTAATCTCTGCGCCTTGTCCACAGCTCAGCATGCGTGGATTCTGAAGGAATGGGGCAGTCTAGCTTTCCTGCACATGACGAAGTGTGTAACTAGGGTATTAAAAGGGCCAATATGGGCCCACTAGGAGGGTCAGGAGATGGGAGGTGGGCCTCAAGTCTGCAAGCACAGCATGGGGCACTGGGTACCTGGAGCACAATCAGCCGAGGTCCCTTCTCACCTCCTCAGCTGTGTGCTCTGATTCTTACAGGTACTGAGGAAGCCCACTGAGCAGGACAGGAGCATGTGTGGCCACAGCATCAGTGCCTTCCTCTGCTCTCCCCTCAGCTGATCAGAGTGCAGAGTTCATCAACCCTTGTTCTGTGCAGAGGATTCCAGCCCTGGACCCCAAGGATGGCAAACACAGCTTGGCCCTCAGTGCCTCTGCCACAATCTGTTACACAGAGGCTTTGTCCCAAACTCTAGAGACAGGACTTCTGTAAAGCCCATTTGTGGTGGTCTGAATGAAAATGGCCCCCATAAGCTCATAGGGAGTGGTACTATTAGGAGGCGTGCCCTTGTTGGAGGAAGGGTATCCCTGGCAGTGGACTTTGAAGTTTCAGATCTCAAAGCCAAGTCCAGTGTCTCTTTCCCTGATGCCTGTGAATCAGGATATAGAACTCTCAGCTCTTTCTCCAGCACCGTGTCTGCCTGCACGCTACCATGTTTCCCAACGTGACGATAATGAACCAAACCTCTTGGACCGTAAGCCAGCCCCAAATAAATGTTTTCCTTCGAAGAGTTGCCATGATCATGATGTCTCTTCACAACAATAGCAATACTAAGACACCACTTCGAAGATGTAAATACAGTGACTGAGGAAGATGGACTAAACTATTAGTGTAGACACATCTTTTCACATCTGTACCCTCTATCCATCCGGAAGGTTGTATCAGCTTAGATCGGGCATAGCAACCTGTACACACAAAACCCCATTCTTCCCACCCTCCCTTGACCCTCTCTACCTCTCAGCCCTCCCCCACACTCTCTCCTGCATACACAGGCAAACACACTCTTGCTGCCAACCCTCCTGGAAACCCAAACAATGCAAGAGTGAAAGCAGTTCTCATGATGTAATTCCTTAAGAGCGTGGCAGCTGTTATCAGAACCACAGAACAACCACACGTCTTTCTCTGCTCATTATAAGAGTCTGGTCTTGGGGAGGGGGGACTCCCAGAGAGGGAAAGGAAAAGCCCAGATGCAGCCCTGGGCTCCTTCCACGCAAAGTGCTCCTCAACACTTTCGGCTCAGGAAACCACAGGATGGCCTGAGATACGCAGGCCAATGAGCAGACCTTATGGGGAAGGCAGAATAATCACTTTTCCTAAGACAGTAGAGGCTATTTTCAAAGAAAATGCACACAACCATGCCTGCCCTATTACAAGAGTGTGATTTCTTCCAAATGTGGCAAGCACGTATGAAAATGGATCCCAAACAGGGTGGGTGAACTGGGATGTGCTGTCATGGTCACTGCACTGGGAGCACTACGCTTAGCGGGCTCAAGCACAGAAGCTGGGTGGAAGACCAATGGGGAGGAGCCTGCGCCTGCCCTGCTTCTGCCCCTCCTCCAGTGCTCTATTTTAGGAGTCACAAGCATGAGCCCTCTTGCAGCAGGGCCACAGTGAGTCAGACCTACTGTGGCCAATGGGCTCTAGAGAGAGCTCTGGGAAGTGCGAGTGAGGAGATGAGTGAAGTCAGATACCCACAAAAGCCCGGGGAACATCCTTGTGAAGCCTCCACCTCAGAAGTCTGGGAAGACGGTTCCCTTCTGTGTTGTTAAGGATGTGGTGTCTAGATCAGGAGTCTAATATTCCAGGCCCCTCTCCAACTCTATAGAGCCCTCATTCAATCACATGCTTGATTTTAATGATTCAAAGAACATCTGCCTTGGGACTAAGCAATGTTACCTGAAGGACAGGGCCACAGTCTCTGCCCAGCAAGTGCAGAGATGCTTCTGTGCTTCTCTGTAGCCAAATCTCCTCCCAAAATCCAAGCCACCCAAAGCCCCACTGTATCCCTGCCTCCACACAGTGACCCTTGCCAACGTAGATTCAGAAACTACAAAGTGTACAGTAAAGGGGTGCATTCTCCCACATACAAAACCTAGGTGGAACCCCTTTAACCAGAGAGCCCTGAACTGGGTGCCTGGTGCTGGCCTGGCTCACAATGAGGCTCTTGTCCTCATCGGCCACTCCTCCTCCTGAGACCAAGTTCCTCTTCGTGAAACCAAAAGGATAGGGTAGGGTGGTGGATCTGGAATCACATGTTCCTTGACAAACACCATAAGCACTGTCCTTGGCCCCAACTTTGTAAACAAGTAGCTGGGCAACCCCCAAGAGGAGGGGAACTGTGCAGAGAGGATGAGGCGATCGGGCAGCCGGCACAGCCAGAGGCTCACAGGGTCTGTCACCTGTGAACAGAGGCTAAGGCACGGGCTCAGCCAGCTCTCCAAGCTCGTGCAGCCCCATCCCACACTCTACAGGGCCCTGTTGGAGTGAGAGGCGTGTAAATGTCCACAAGTGTATAAGGATAGGTGACACTTTCACAACACTCCACAAATTGATTTTGTTTTCCATTGCATGAAGTGCATCCTCATATTTGCTTTCTCCTCTCCAAACCTTGCTGAAAGAAACAAACAGACTTAAAATATGAATGAAACCATTTTGGCTCTGAAATCCTGGGAAGGAAGACATGAATGGACAAACAGGACTAGCTTGAGGGGAAGGAACTGTGGGTGCCAGGCATCCGGTCTCAGAGTCGTTTCCTCTCCAGTAACAGCACCCAGCAATAAACACAATAGCACAAACCAGAAAAGTGGTTGCCAAGCATAGTGGTACACACCTCTATACAAGCATCTGATAGGAAGATGTGGATCTCCCTGAGTTTGAGGCCAGCCTGATCTACAGGGTGAGTTCTAGAACAGCCAGAGTTTACATAGTCAGACCCTGTCTCAAAAACCAATAACAAAAAAGTAAAAACAAAACAAAAAAAAAAAGAATAAATGCTTGGCAAGGGGAATGTTTAAACAGAACGAAAAAAATTAAAACATTTGAGGAAAACAGATTCATGTGTTTTTAGTCTTAGAAGAAAGAAGCGCTCCCTGAGGGTCACAAGAATGGCAGGAAGCCAAGGAAACCAGTGGTCAGCGTGTGTGTGTGTGTGTGTGTGTGTGTGTGTGTTCTGTCTAGCCTCCTGTAGTGTTGGGGATGGAACCTGAGGCCTGCTGCATATCAGGCAGATCTTCTGCCACTGAGCCACCCATGACCCAACTGGCAGGTTTAAATATGCTAACAAGCTTCGCTTCAGGACAGAAAAGGAACATAGAAAGACCAAAGACAGCCAACAAAGCTAGGAAAGGTTTGTGGGATCCCATAGCAGGTGATGAATTAGCACCTTTGAGTGTGGAAGGCCTTGGCTGTACTCAGCATGCAGGGGCCATCAGCACAGGCCACGTGCTTCTGTGCCCGATCACACCGAATCTCTGGCACGTTCTGAGCAGCAGATCAGAAGATCAAGACATCGGGACTTACGGACAAGGAAAGATGCCCACAGCTCAGGGGCCGGCTCACATCAGCACACTCATCCAGTCAACAAATATTTGCCCAAAGCCTGCTTGTACTGGGCACTAACCTGGATTCCAGGGGCATAGCAGTAAGGAAGAAGCCTAAAACCCCTCAGTAAACAGCAAATATGGCATTCAGTAAATACAGGGCTTGTCAGCAAATGATAAAGAAGAGAACTAGAGAGGCCCATGAGCGGGGCCGGGAGAACTGGCTTCCAGTGGGCACGTCTCACTAAGAAAGTGCCATTTACACATGCTTGAGGCTGTTCATGACACATGCACACACATGATGAAGGCATACAGAAAACCTGCTGAACTGACAGCGCTGCCTCCCAAAGAAGCCTCCAGGTACACTTAAATTTCCACTGTTTTGCACACTTCAATGCTGCCTATTTATAAAAGGTATAGGAAACACTTGGAGCAGCACAGCACCTAGGGGTAAAAGTAGTTGCACACTTGAAGGGTGGCTCACTGGATTAAAGACAGCCTCTGGATGGAGAGGCCGGCGCTCTGCGTAGCAATTTGGTGCCACCTGGTGGCCAGTTGCTTAAACAAATACTGGCACTCAAACAGTGCCAAGTCAGATTCACCAAGGTGTACAAGAGTATGAAGCCATGTCTATCCCCTGGGTGGTGACAGTGAGGGACTAGGATGTCAGAGTCAGGGTGGAATTTGTTTAGCTGGCTTAAACTTTAAATCATATGTATCTCATGAGTCATTTATTTTTACAAATTAATTCACTGCAACTGTCAATAGTTGGCTCTTTCTTCATCACTGGACTGAGGGAGTTAGAGGGCTGGCAGCACAGAACCAGAGCCCAGGCCATTAGCAGAGAGTCTGGGGGACTCGAAAAAGAGTGCCAGGCCTCGGGACACAGGTTCCTGAGAATGTGGGGTTGGTGTCAGTGGGAGTGCCTGGAGTGGGACCCGAGAACCTCGAGTGACATGCAGCTGCTGGGGCCTCTTGAAGGGGAACGAGATCAACAGCAAGAATCTGACCACACTGCACAACAGCACAGCTTGGTTCTTCAGAGTGGGGGAAGTGGCTGTATACACACACACACACGCACGCACGCACGCACGCACGTATACACACACACACACACACACACACACGCATGCACACACGCACGCACGTATACACACACACACACACACACACACACACACGAAGGCCAGCACTTGGACCCTTAAATCCCAAGAAGAGGCTAGTCTTGGTGGGGAACGGAAGAAAGCCATTTTAGCACGGGACAGGGACACCAGGAGTATTGGGTACCTGACATAATGGCAGAGTGTGCCTGGCACAGAGGGAAGAACAGCAGAAGCAGAGAAGCTATGTGGGGCACGTAGCCCAGTCTGCCAGAGGTGCCTACTGCAGCTCTGTGTTGGAAGCTGTTTGTTAAATGGTTACAAGGTTCTTAAAACACCAGAGACCTACTGTATACGAGATGACAGGCTGAGAGAATGGCTGGAACACACCCCTGTAAGGGGAAGGGTGTGAAAGGAGGGACGAGGAGGAAACAGGAGCTCGGTATCTAGGACCTTCAACACAGGCAAAGCGAACACAGAGAAAAGTTGTTCTGTTACAGAAAGAGGGATAAAAGGCACAGTTGTCTCTGCTGGGGATGGAAGCTGTATTGTTTGAGCCTGAGTTTGGCACATGGAATAGGTATCCCCTATGCAACAGTGACTGAAACTTTTGTTTAGCTAGTCTATTGTGTTTGGCTGTGCATTATCTTCTCAATTAAAGCAGGAAACCTATTTTTTATTAAGAAAATTTTAAATTAAGGAACATTCTAGATAGGTAACTACACCTTTCTGTCATGTCTTCTTTTGAAATGTGTTTATAAACATAGCTGTTTAAAAAGAAGAGATAAGGCCGGTGGAAATGCGCCTGAGATGAGCTGACCCCAGCCCAAGCCATGTGGCCTGAGGGGGAGGGGGGCAAAAATAACTACCAGTCTGGCACCACAAGGCCCGGTTAAGGAGCAAGCCTGAAATGACCACCAGTCAGACACCGTGTAGGCCTGGGCAGGCAGACCACACCCAAAACAACCCCTGTTCGGTGCCTGGTGCCACACTGTGTGGGCAGGGCATAGAATTTCTGAGACCACTCCTGAGATGATTCCAGACATCCAGAGACCAAAGGTGCTAATAAGAGGAGCAAGGAGATGGTGGAGAAATGGAAGAGAAAGAGAAGCAAAAGATATGTGTACAATGAAGAGAGGCAGACTCAAGGGTAGTGAGGAACAGACTGACATGAGTAGCCAGTGATGCCACCTAAGACTATGCTGAGGTCCTGGCCTGTGCTGCCACTGAGGGCCATGTCTGGGTCCATGGCCCTGCAGCAGCAGGGGTCTGATACCACCAAAGGCTAGGCAGACATCCCTGGTCTGGGCTGCCTCCCAAGACCACGTTGGTGGCTAAGAACCGTGCAGAACTGGCTCCACCCCTCGCCTGGACATCATGGGAAAGCTGGCCCTACCCCTAGCCAGCTGTAGTACTCAGGAGAGCAATCCCCACCCCCACACATCATTCCAGGAAGCACAATGGAGCTGGCCCTGGTTTCAGGAGTTGCAGGTGACTTGGTCCTGAGGGTACAAGTATAGGAAAGCTGGCCATCTCCTGTGGCATGGATAAGAGACAGATGCCCTCCCTTGCCCCTTGCCACCTACTGCAGGTAGGTAAGCTGGCTTCTAGGTCATCAGAGCAGGAGAGCTGGCCCTGACCCTCACCTGCTGGAGCACTCAGGAAAGCAGGCCCTGGACCCTGCCTGGGCAGCACAGCAGAGCCTGCTCTGAAGGCATGGGTGTCCATGAGCTGAACCCTGAGGGCATGAGAGCAGGAGAGCTGCAGCCACCCCTTGCTTGCTGCAATACTGGATGATCTACTCAGGGCAGGGCTGAAGAGCTTGCCCTGGTGGTGTGGGTGCAGGAGAGCTGGTGGGCTGACCAGCTCAGACACCTCTCAGGTTCAGATCCAAGGCTTTGAGTTGGCCCACCCCACCAATGGAACCACTGGAGTGTGTGAAGAAGCTAGAGGCTTCAAACCAGATCAAAGATTCACTGCAATTAACATTTGCAAGCAAAGAAGTAAGGACAAAAGGGTGTACTGTGGGACATACTATAGCTTTCACAACAAGATATTTTTCTTTTGAAGAGGAGATTGCAAGGGAGGAGGGCAGGTCCAAGGGGACAGGGAGATGAGTAGGATTGTAGTACTTGATGTGAAATTTACAAAGAACTGATAAAAAGTTAAAAAAAAAAAAGGAGGATGTGAGGAAATGGGTGGATCATACTGTTCGCACATGGCTCCTCCCATTTCTAGGTACTCCACTGCTCCTGTGTCTGAGCCAAACTCCATCCTCTGCCCTATAGGCCTCAGTCAGATGTGGGAACATGCAGAGACTGCTCAGAAGGCAGCTGTGGGTAACTAAAGCTCTTACGTTAGGGATGTGGGTGATGCAACAGTCACACCTGCTCATCCTCCACCCCATCACTCCAGAGCCAACTGAAACTCATAGTGATCTGAGCTCTGGCCAGGGGTTTATGGCAGAGACAGCTCAGGGCGAAGAAAGGAGCTGACCTGGACAACGAGAACTGCTCTACGGTGAGTACATACATCCGACAGAGTGTGAAGACCAGTGTCTGAGTCGACGGTGACAGGAACAAAAGAGCAACAGCTGTCAGAGTGGCCACAAGTGTGCACCAGGAGGGAACAGAGGCAGATAGGAGAACCTTCGAGAGGAAAGAAACCCCACCACAGCTTGATCTGGGTCAGAGGGGCCTGTGCCAATCACACTCTGTCACCATAAGACAACACTGGAGGCAACAGATTTACAAAAAGAAAATATTTGGCTCATAGTTCTTCAGTCCAAATAAAGTGAAGGCAGAATGTCACCAAGGGACCATCAAATTAGGGCTAGGAGGCAGAGCTAGAAAGAAAGCAAAGACAAGGCTCCCGCAAGCCCCATCTTGGGCAGTCCCACACCAAGCCTTAACAGTAACCTTTGAAGGACGCCCATGCACAGGAAATGTTCAGCCCCACCATGCATGAGCTTATCACGGATGCCTGGTGGATGCTAACTCAGCGTCCCAGG
This sequence comes from Tokudaia tokunoshimensis, assembly GCA_036184795.1. NCBI lineage: Eukaryota > Metazoa > Chordata > Mammalia > Rodentia > Muridae > Tokudaia > Tokudaia tokunoshimensis. The sequence goes on from BTHU01000004.1 coordinate 6,738,017, forward strand.
TCCATTTAAGAGGTTGTCTCACTAACTACAGCCCTGCTGGTTCATGCGAACAAGAGAGCACCTGTTTGGTGTGACTTAAAGAACACCAGTACAGCCATGACACCTCATCCAATCTCCTTGCCAAACACTGCCATGAAAAGCTAGTGTTCCACAGGGGTGTAAACTTTCTTTTCTAAGCCTATACAACTCTGAACAAACCAACCATAACACTATGAGGTCTGGCTTCAACTTGTTCTTCGAAATGTCATATGCCTTACCCATGGATTGATATCTGGTATTGCTGTCCTTGATGGATGCTGTTCTCTTTTCTCAACTCACTGGTGTGATGGTTTATATATGCCCAGCCCAGGGAGTGACACTATTAGAAGGTGTGGCCCTGTTGGAGTAGGTATGGCCTTTTTGGCGTAGGCATGGCACTGTGGGTGTGGGCTTTTATACCCTCACTCTAGCTGCCTGGAAGTGAATATTCTGCCAGCAGTCTTCAGATGAAGATGTAGAACTCTCAGCTCATCCTGCACCATGCCTGCCTGGATGCTATCATGTTCCCACCTTGATGATAGTGGACTGAACCTCTGTACCTGTAAGCCAGGCCCAATTAAATGTTGTCCTTATAAGAGTTGCCTTGGTCATGGTGTCTCTTCACAGCAGTGAAACCCTAACTTCAGACACTTAGTATGCAGGGTTGGTGTGGGAAGTTGGCCTCAAAGAAAAACACTAAATGTATCTAATGGGTCAAAACCAGATCAGAGTCCAAAGGCTCAACCCAGCAAGGAAGGACCTCAAGGGCGGAACAAAGCCCCAGAGGAAGGCCGTCTTCAGGGAGCAGGGGCAGGGCTGGGAGAGCCGGGTAATAAGGCGGCCTGTGAGCCATCCCACTATACATGTGTGGGAAGGACAGCTGCAAAGTGCTCCTCCCTGCATACCCTGCACTCACTCCACCCCTGCTCACTGCAGGAGAGTAGCTCACTTGTTTCCCTCAGCTCTCCTTCAAGCAACCCTACCTCCCAACTCAGAGTAGGACCCATGCGTCTGAAATGCATGATTACCTAGGTAGGTTCCCAGGCAAGCAACCCCTGTGCTAGCCTGTCCACACTCACACTTTGCTCTCCGGACAACGCCTACCTCTCTCCCATCTACAAGAGTGGGCAGCACACTCCGGGCACCAACCTGCTTTTCCACCAGCTACCATGGCCCTCCTTACTCCTCCCACCCAGCACTCCCACCTGACCACTGAGGCGACACTGATAGGCCCTCAGAATCCCTTCCTGACTAAGGCTAGTAACACGAGGCCCTTTTACCTCCAGTCAGCTGACAGGGCTCATAGCCCCTCTTCTAAACCACTTTCTCTAGCCTTGGCATTCCCTTCTCTCCTAGCCCCTTGGCCTCTATAGTCTGTGTCCTCAGTTCACTGACTGCTCCGTGGAAACCACAAGTACAGCTGCCAACTTCTCCCTAGCTTCCCACTACTCACCTGTCCCACAGTTATGCACGCTAGCATACTAAGGACACCCACCCTGATGGAACACCATAGACCCCTCCAAAACCCCACTTACCCACTGGCCACTCCCCACAGCAGGCCTCCACACAGGCAGAGTGCCCCTTCTGTTATGACTCTAGCCTTGGTGCACCTAACTTCTTCCTCATCTTCTATGGCCAGTTCATATTTTTTAAAAGCACTTTTAACATACGTAAGTTTACTTGTAAGTGTACATCTAAAGTTACTTTATATTTACATATAATAAAAAATTATTACAAATATAAGATTATAGAGATAAAGATATGAGTATGCTAAGAATAATTGTATTTTACTCATTTCTGAAGTACTTTAATAATAAAAGCAATTTTCTTAATGTTTATATAAACATCTTCACAGAAGTACAATGGATGCAGAAACATACATGATACTAAAGGAATTCCCACTTCTAATCAGCACCTGTGTGGAGATCTCCAGCCCCCACATGCCCTCGAGACCCTTCCATCATGACTTGCCTATATGGGACACCCACTACAGTGGGTTTTGTTAGTATGGATTCCTCTTGTCTCCCCCTAATCTATACAAGGGGTAGTTGCATAGGAATGAACCTTGTGGGTCACCCAGACTTCCCAGTTGAGTTGGTACTCTATCCAGGGTCACCACTCTACAGGATCCTAATAGGATGTCTGTCCATCCTATGACTGACAGGTTCTGGCCTGGCTTCCCATTTGGGCAATTAGTGTCAGTACTGCTGCCAGCACTGCAGAGAAGGTTACTGGGACATGCCCGCCTGCCATTCTGTGTGCCAGTCTCAGAGCTGGCTTGGTGCCAAGTGGGGATGGGGACTGTTTCTGGTTTTTCCTGGTGGCTATGACAGTTCACATTCCCATCAGCGGGAATAGAAATGTGCTGCTCCATGGTGGTGCCGTCATTTCTCCTTCATGTTAGCTACTCTGGTAAAGAGGCATTCACAGGGTACGGTGACAGTGGCAGGGTCCTCAAACTTACAGACCTGAGGTGAGTCAAAGTAAAGTATAGCATTTTTGCCACTTCTGCCTAAATATCGTTTCTTCATAAAACCCAAGGAGAGGACACAAAAGCACTGTGGGGAAGGACAGACAGGTCAACCCAACTGTCAGACATACACAAAAAGACGGGATATATACACCCCAAGAGCTGGGAGCAGGATGGAGGTCACCCTGGTGTGTGTGTATATGGTTTTTTTTTTTTTTTTAGTTTTTTTTAGTTTTTTACACACTAACTATTATATAATAAAGATTTTAAAACAGGATTTATGGGGCCCAAACTCACTCTTTACAATTCTCGAATTGAGTAGTTCTCACATGCCCCACGAGGGTCTGGTCACCACCTCTAACTAACTCTAGAGCACTCTTACCACTGTCCCCAATCCCTCTCCACACACACTGATCACCTTCCACCATCCCTCACCAACCCTCCAGTCACTGACCCACCTTCTGTGTCTAAGGCTCTGCCTCCTCTGGACGCTTTACACAAATAGAATCTAACAGTCTGCTGTCTGCAGCTCAGGGGGCCCACCCGGCCGTCCTTCTAGCCATTCATCAGCTGATAGGAATTTCTGAGGCTGTAGGTTCTATTACAATACAGCTATGAACATCAGGTAAAGGTTTTTGTCTGGGCATCCATCTCTTGGATAAACACCTCAGAGTGGAATGGCCTAGGTCACATGATAACTCAAGAGTCAACTATTTCAATGTTGCTGTTTTCCAAAGACTAGAACAAAGGTGCCCAGCAAACTGCTCCACAGAGTATGAGACAGTATCCCCAAGGAACTGCCCTGAAAGCAGCTCTGGTAGGCGGCATACCTGCACGGCACCACGCAAGCCAGAAGGTACATATCCAGACACAATGGAGGGCTAGAGATGGCAGCCAAACCTCAGCTCTTTGGAGATCATTCACAGGCAGGAGTTTTGCTTTGAGCTGGATTCTGCTTCTGCCTTAACTGCTATGACTTCATACTCTGTCTTCTTTCAATAATTATTTCAGGTTCTCTTTTACAGTCACCGTCCTGGAATGGCTCCACTCCGCTGGTCTTTCCCCATTGTCATGCCTGTGCACATGACTCTGGGTCTGAGTCACCTCCCAACTGCTGAGCATGCCTTCTATCGATTTTCCCCAGGAACAGTGTTAGTGTGGGTGTAGCAAAAGCTACACATAAAAGGTGGGTGCTGGACTGCCTGGAATGGGTACCTGTTACAATCAGATGTCAATCGGACTTGGATGGGTCCTGAACACTCCTCTGACCACTGCTCCTTCCCCACAACTGAATAGCAGTGCCGCCCTGGCCCCGGGCAGGTCCACTCTGCATGAGCTCTGTCAACGTGGTACTCTTTCTCTGAAGGGTTCTTAGGCAAGGCTCACATGTCTTCCTTTAAAATTGAAATTTCACCAAAATGTTAGGTGCTGGAACATCTTTGCTATTTTGCCTGGTTCGCAGGGAGGCTTGTGACGCGCAGATGGAGTCTTTCTCTGGTTTGAGGACTCCTCCTAACCCCACCCCATCCCGGCCTCCAGCTTAAGCACGCCAGAGGACACACACTGGCCCTCCTCGTCCAAACATTTCCTTCCTCCTGGTCCAGGATGCTCAGCACCCATGGGCACTACCTCTCACCTCTGAGGCTTGTGTGATGTACTTCCTAATGCCCTCTGGTCAGCACGTTCTTGCTCTTCCCACCTTCTCTCTCATCTTTCAGAGCACCTCTGACTTCCTTAATAAGACAAGAAGGCAGACGATGAGACAGCTAGCTGCCTGTTTACTGAACAAATGTCCTTAGGGGCTGAATCTTCTTGGCGCATCTCTCTAGTATTACTTTTCTTCCTTTTCTACCTGACCATTCTTTGTTTGCTGGCTTACTTGTTTTGAGATAGAGTCACACACTGTAGCCCACGTTGGCCTCAAAGGTCTTAGGTTGGATGGAAAGACTTAGATAGACCAGAGCTCTAGCAGTCATCTTAGGCCATGAGGTAGCCTCAGACTTAGAAAGCACTTCAGTCTCTGTCCCAGCATGCTCCTTACCTACTTTGAGCCAATAACCTTCTAACTTCTCACACCTCAAAAAAAAACTTGTATCTCATGTCTTCGTTTTTGTGGAGTTTTTTGTTTGTCTGGTTGGTTTGGTTTGGTTTTGGTATTTGAAGACAGGCTTTCACTGTGTAGCACTCCCTGGGTGTCCTAGAACTCATTCTGTAGACCAGGCTGGCCTCAAACTCACAAAGATCTGCCTGTCTCTGCCTCCTGAGTATTGGGATTAAAGGCATGCATTACCCTTTAATTCCCCCAAAGCCCCCTTCCCCCAGCTTCTCTTATGTTTATAACACTTCTAACCCAACTATGTTTGAATAGGAATGGCTCCCATAGGCTCATGTTTCTGAATGTTCGGCCCATAAGGAATGGCACTATTAGGTGTGGCCTTGTTAGAGTAGGTATGGCTTTCTTGGAGGAAGTGCAACATAGGTGGGAGAGTTTTGAGGTCTCAGAAGCTCAAGCCTGCATGACACCATGCTTCCTACCACAACAATAATGGACTAAACCTCTGATTTAGCCTTAGTTAGTGAGCTAGTCCTAGTTAAATGTTTTCTTTTGTAAGAGTTGCTGTGGTCATGGTGTCTCTTCACAGCAATAAAACCCTAAGACAGCAACCCAAAGAGTAACAGTTAAATGAGAAAATGACTCACAGTAGCTCCGTCCATGTGTTGCCTAGTGTCTGATACCCACTTGACTGGATTTAGAATCACACTCAGAAGTCTCTGAGGACCTCTGCAGACAGTTAACTAAGGAGGAGTGTGGCCTGGAGTCTGGGGTTGAATAAACACAAGCCAGCATTCACCTGTCTGCGCCATACAATGACCACAGCCTCACATTCTCACCATCATGGTTTCCCTGCGGTGGTAGACTGCATCCCTTAAAATGTGAGCCAGAAGAAGCCCTCCTTCATTATGGTCCTTCTTCCTCAGGCATTTTGTTACAGCACTGAGAAAAGATAGCCAATGTAAGCCATTCCTGCTTCATCAACAAAGTCTAGCACAGTTTTTACACATATCAAACAATCAAACACACTAAAAGGAACAGGAATCTTCTGTACAAATGAGGGTGCTTTCACTGCGGGAAGACTAGCCAAACTCAAAACAGCCAAACCCCAGTTCACCACCTTCTTACTCCCCACCTACTATTCCTTCCAAATTCCATTTTTCAGTGACTGGGCCCATCCACCATCTCCTATGAACAAAGGCTAAGACAGACATCACCCTCCTTCCTCACCACATCACTGTGCAAGGGTCTTCTGCCTCAGCTTCATGAAATATCCATGGCCAGGATCAGGACCCACTAGCTGGCACCTGGACTCTGGCAACAGCATCTACCATCCCCTGATGGTCTCTGCCTCCTTTTTGCCACCATCTCTACACTACAGCAGGATCCGCAGTAACAGGGCTTCAACCAGCCTCCATCAATCCCAGGATAAGAACTAAATGCATGCTCATGATCCATTGGGCCCTCTCAAGCCCCCTTCCACCCAACTCCTCCTCCCAGGTTCTCATCCAATGGCACACTCTGCATACACTGACCTGACCAGCACACCAGCTCACCCAGACTTTCTTGGGGCTGCACACATGCACCTCCTACCCAATTCCTGCACTCAGAAAGCTCAGGCCTTTCTCTAAGACCTGAAGTTTTATATGATCCTATGAGCTTCCATTTCTATTGTGTAGCCTCCTCTAACACTGTCCTGTCCTCATTTACTGTCTCCTGACTCTCAAGACCACAAGGTCCCCAGGGCAGTGACACAGTGTAGAGCCCAGTTACATGCTCCATAGATTTGCATATCATGATTAAAAACCGCTAATGAGCTCAAGGTGTCCTCAAATACCCTCAAGAAGAGAAGGGACAGCCAGTCTTCCAAGAAGGCTAGCTGCTCTCCTAAAGGCAGAGAAACAACAGCTCAGAAAGCATTGCTTAGCTGACAGCTGCAAAGTCCAGAAATCAACTTCACCAGCTAGGACATAATGTGGCAGAGGTGGCTAGCTCAGTCTAACCAGTGCCGTTTCCCGGGACCAGCATTCATCCCTCCCTTGTTCTCAACACTGGCCACACTGGCATCCTCCTGCTTCCGACTCTTAAGTACTGATGACAGACATGTGTCACCACACTGGGCTGTAGTTAATATTTTACATGCTGATTTGTTACTGCTTCATGCTCAGGCATTTAATATTGTACAAGACAGAACAGGGCTGGTTTTCATTGCACCACAGCCAGCATAGTGCTGGTACTCACTAACCCCAACAAGGACAGGCCAAGTAGACCGACAGATGGTCAATGGGTCTGACAGGTCAGGGAAATGGAGTAGCAAGGCTGCCCTCTGCCTTCAGCTGCAGGTGTGGTCTGACCCCCTCCAGCTCATCCTTGGCAGTCATCCAATCCTGAGCTTCCCTAGGGATGCACAGACACCAGGAAACCCCTCAAGGTAGATTCTGGCTCCACATTTGGTGATTTGTTTTTCCAAAATATATGCTGTTCCTCCGTATCTCAGGAGCACCACTGGGTATGCAGGTAAACTGGGTTCAAGGCTCTCCCAAGACTAAGATGTTCCCCCATTTCAACAGTCCAGAACCATGATGGAAACCGGAGACCAGAAACATTGTTTCTTATAGGCAGCCACTGTCACCAGGCTAGTCAGCAGAGCCTCACACCTAGTGAGGGCTCAGTCCTGCTCCCTTGTAGTCACAATAACGACTCAGCTTCAGAATCTGTCATCTGAGATAAACCTGTAACAACTGACATGGCTTATTAGCAGTCATGTATGACCTCCTGGAGGCTGTTACAAGATTGCTATAGTCAAAAGAATTTGCTCACATGACTGAGAAATCAGGACAACTGAGCATGAAACCCAGACAAAGTCTCTTCCCCCCATCTGGGAATAGAGGATGTATGGTCCTCCAGACTGACAGGCCCTGATGAACACAGGGGGCCATGGGTGCTGGGTGCAAAGGTGCAAAGATAAGGTACATAAGAAAGCTAAGTGAGGTCACAAGGAGGCCATATACCAATCAGCAAGCCACCTGATCCACCTCCCCACAGAAGCCAAATCATACCTCTGGTCATCGGGCGCCACACACACAGACACTAATGATTATTCTCACTACTCACTACAGTGTCAGGAGTCACTGGTCCTAGCACGCTGAGTTGAACTTAACTCCCCAAATCCAATGAGAGGAAATTAAAAATACATAAAGTCAAGCAAACCCGTTGTCCATGCAGCTCCATTTCCTCAGTTTGCCCGTAACTCCACAAGGCAGGGATCAGATCTTACTCTAAGCTGTCTAGGGTGTCAAAGAGGCACCTACAAAGGCAGAAGAACCCCAACTCTCTCACAGCCTCGCCCTGGATAATGAAGCTCTCTGCGTTTCCGCTGTCTTCATTGAATCACACCTACCCTGCCCAATCAATACAACGCAGAAATAACTGCCATCCAGACACTGAGCACTGTGAAATACTCCAATAATATATGAGGGAAGGGACTTCTGAACCAACATGGAGTCACACCAGTCCATTTCTTCAACAGTTCATTCCTCACTCATTTAACCACCAGATACCCACCCAAAAGCCGCTTATCTAAAGAGCTTTCTTTTTTCTTTTCTTTTCTCTTTTTACTTTTATTTTTTATTTTTATTACTGTTTGTTTGTTTGTTTGTTGGAGACAGGGTTTCTCTGTGTAGCCCTGACTGTCCTGGAACTCACTCCGTTGACCAGGCTAGCCTCGAACTCAGAAATCCGCCTGCCTCTGCCTCCCGAGTGCTGGGATTACGCCAGCCCGCTTTTCAGTTCTGAAGCCTGACTAAAAGCCTAGGACAAATAAACACCAGGGGAAAAAGAAAGGAAAGGAAAAAGTGAAGGGAGGAGAAGAAAAGTTACAAAGAAGACAGAGTGAAGGAAATGGTTAAAACAGCAAAAGTCACTAACTCCACATAACATTACCACAAAGAAGAAAAACAAGTTCTTCTGAATTTAACTTGTTTTCCATAAATATTTAATTCAAAAATGATCTCCCTTGTCCTACTTACCAGACTCCACAAAAGTAGGTAAGAATTATCAGACCAATAAACATGGGCTTAAAGATGCTTGCCATTGCTCTTCCCTTCCCAAAGGAGGTCATTTCCAAGAAACCTGTGATTGTCGAGGCCAAGCATCTAAATTCGTTCTGATTCCCTGGGGCTGCAGAGATAGCTCTGTGGTTAAGAGCATTAGCTGCTCTTCCAGAGGTCCTGGGTTCAGTTCCCAGTACCCACATGGTGGCTCACAACTGCCTCTAACTCCATTTCCAGAGGATTTGATGCCCTATTCTGACCTCCTTGGCCACGGCATGCACATGGCATGCCCCGCCACACACACACACACACACACACACACACACACACACACACACGAGAAGACTGTTATATTCACAGTCTGGAATCATATAACGATAAAACAGGAAGGACCAGGGAGCACCTGGACAGGCCCAGCCCACAGTCTCTGTCTCTGTCTCTCTCTCTCTCTCTCTCTCTCTCTCTCTCTCTCTCTCTCTCTCTCTCTCTCTCTCTCGTACCATCTGCCCTCCAGAGATCCAGACCTGCATCTGCCAAGCCAATGCAGAAAGAGGCTGCACCTTCCTGGCTGCACTAGAAAGCCCCATTGACAGCTCATCTGAGCTTCAACACTTCTTTGAACAATGAGTCACACAGCTTTCACATGTGTTCATTGGTAGCCCCCAAAAGGCTCCCCAGAAATCATAACTCTGATGAAAAAAGAGTCTCATCCTAGCACACATGTACAGTTGCTCTTCAGCAAGCCCTTTGGCAAGTGCTGGTTGGTGTCATCTCTTGGAAATCTTACGAGGGCCGTGCAGAGAGAGGCACTATTACATCTCCACACAAATGAGAAAACAGAAGTGGGGGCACTTTCTGGAGGGCATGAGCTCAAGAGCAGGCAGACACTGCCTCAAGCATCCCCCTCAGCCTCTCTGATGCTAGCTCAGGAGATAAACTTCCCCCAAAGGGCAGATGAGTGCAGAAGAGTGTGGGACCTGGGTCTGGATGGTCTCTGCTTTCCTGATGCAGATGAGACAAGCCCACCTAGTGGCCCCTGGGAAAAGCTTAGGGAATCCGTCTGTGCTCAGGTAAGTAGGGTGCTTATCTGATTCTGAGCCTTACCACCTCCTTGAAGAAGAGGTAGGCAAGAGAGGAGACCAGCTCCCAAGCCTGAGAGGAGCATTCTCAGGATGGCTGAGGGACATCTGGTCAGCACCATTAACACTGTGCTAAGACCAGAAAAGACAGTCAGAGAAGCACTGCTTGGCACTCCTCCAGACAGCTTCCTTCCAGGTGCAGTGCTAAGTGCCCCACTGTACCCCACTCCAAAGCCCCAACTCAGAGAATACTCATCTTACAAGGCAGGGAAGATACTTGCTGTGAGTGACACAGGCTGTCTGTGGCAGCTATAATGTCAACCCAGGTCAGCCTACTCCAGAGCCTAAATCTGCTCAGCCGTTTTACCCCATGGCTTCTTCGGAGGCTAATCACCTCCAGTCATCCTCCATTTGCACTAAAGGGCAGGCAGGACTGAACCATCCCATGTGCCTACTCTCCGGTACAACATGAGCCACAGCATGAGCTGTGGAGAGTGAGTGCTCACCTGGAGAAAGACCAATGAGTGCCCACATGACAATTAAGGAGGTACGACCTGTGAGCCCTGCAGATCCAACCAACACTCTTGCCCATGTCAAAGTCCTCAAGCTGGGGTGGAGAGACAGCTCAGCCATTAAGAAAACTTGCTGCTCTTCTGGAGGACCAGAATTCCATTTCAAGCACACCCATGAGGGTGCACGATCACTTGTAAGTCCAGATCCAGGGGATCTGATACCCTCAATTCTACACTCCACTACACATACATAGTACACAGAAACTCATACAGACACACACAGATAAGATAGATGATAGATAGATAGATAGATAGATAGATAGATAGATAGATAGATAGATAGATAGATAGATAGATAGATCTTATTTAAGTCTATATGCCACCTAGTCATCTCCCTAGGCCTCCTTCCTCCAGCCCAGCTACTGGCAGGTTGAGAATGGAGGGGATAGATGTACATGTCAGCAACATGACCAGCCCGTCTTCAGGTCTACACCCCCCCCAGCTCTGCCCACTCCAAAGACTCCACAGGATACCTGTTGCAACCACACCTGAAGCCATGACTCCACAAGATACCTGTTGCAACCACACCTGCAGCCATGATGAGCACTTGGGAATCTGGATAGAGTCCAGAGACTAGGATGACTTAGAGAAAAAAACCACAGGCAAGCACGTTTGGGACACATGGCAGCATTTTAAGAGAGGTCTAGCATGCCATGGCCCAAGAAGCCTATTCTGGCAGAGCCTTAGACTCAGCAGCAAGCAGACTTTCTCTGAACACTAAGAAACACAGGCACAATGCCATACATGCAATAACTCAATGCACAGATCACAGTATGCACATGATGACAGTGAAGAACTGAGTAGTTTTCTCAAAGGAGGAAACATGAAGCCAGGTAGTGGTGACAAACACCTGTAACCCCAGCACTCTGGAGGCAGAGGCAGGCTGATCTCTGAGTTTGAGGCAGCCTGTTTCACAGAGTGAGTTCCAGGATAGCTAGGGTTATACAGAGAAACCCTGTTTCAAAAAAAAAACAAAAAGGGGGAAAATGGAGGCTGGGGAGACCCCTCCCCAAGTTACCCAGGGAAGTCATTGTTCCCTGCTCACCCCTAGTGCTGGGCCCACCACTTAGCTCTGTAACTATTGACAGGAATATCTCTCTCCACACAACCCGTGAACACATTAAGGCCATATGTCTCTGTGCCTGCACACTATGTCTCCACGCTCACCTTTAACTGCCCAGTGAGCAAGGCCTGGAGGCCACGTGGGGCTATGAGCCCCACCCACATGGCCTGCCACTGCGCATGCTTTGCAAGCAGCATGTCTTCTCCTCTCACAAAACTCAAGACAGATCTGATTATCATCACCCAGAACCAGTAAGTAAATTACCCCATGTCATACAGCCAGTAAGTGCCACAGCTAGACCCAAATCACAGGCTAAATGGAAAATCAGTTTTCAATTCCCTCATGCAAATCCCCTTTCCTTTCTCTTTCAGTTCTCTGTCTCACACCCAAGTACAAGCACTGCCCTTTAACCTATTGTTCACTGGGACCAGAGCCATTTCATCCCTAGAGAAGAAAAAGGGACATCTTGTTAGTCTTCTAAACAATGACTACTAGGCAGGAATGAGTAAACACCATGGGGGTGGGAGATAGAAACCAGTGCTTATAGTATCAGAGGAATTCTATGTACCAGCTGGAGCAGTCCCCACAGTTGGAAACTTTTCCAGACTAGAGTCAATGGATACACAAAGGGGACAGGTGGTATATACCGACTGCTGCTAGAGAAAGAATATAGAATAAATATACAACCGGTCACAGCAGCATCCTCCAAGGAGAGGACTAGGAATCACCAGCTTGAAGCGAGACAGACACCTAACATCTGAGCCCTCTACTTGCTTAAAATAATCCCTGTAATTTTTAAGCTTGTGAGCTAAAAGTTTTAAAGCACTATTTAAAAGAACTGACTGTGAATGAGAAAGGCTATGTGAGCAAACACGCATGAGTGCCATGTGCACTGAGACTGCACAGGACTGGAGGGCAGCCTGTTTTCTCTCTAAGTAGCTCACTGAGAATTTCATATTCACCCCAACTCCTCCCAGACCCACCCCTTCCCTACCCACCTCACTCCATGTCCTCCCTCTTCTTGCTTCAAATCCATCAAGTCCAGCTTGTGCTGTTCATATATTCTTGGATGTGTGGGATTGTACTGGAGCATGGAAAACACACCAAAGACTACACAGAAAGAAAACTGACTCTCACCTCTTCCAGCAGCTATCGATTGCTAATGGCTCCTGAGTCAGAGGTGGGACCCTACCTCTCCTTTCTATGCTGGAATTTGGTCTGGCTTAGGCTTGCACAGGTCTTGTGCATATTGTCACAACTGCTATGAATTCCTATGTGCAGCTGCCCTGCTGTGTCTGGAAAACACTGTTTCCTCATAGTCACCTCCACCTGTGGCTCTTACAGTCTTTCCATCCCCTCTTCCTCGTTAATGATCCTCGAGCCTTAGGGGGAGGGATGTGATACAGATAGATGTCCCATCTAGGGCTGAGCATTCCACCGTCTCTTATTCTCTGCACCTTAACAAGTGTGAATCTCAGTGTTAACTGTCATCTATTGTGAGAAGCAACTTCTCTGATGAGGGCTGAAGGATGCTCTTCTCTACATGTATAATGATAAGTATTAGGAGTTCTTACCTGGGGCATATGACCTATCTAGTCATAGGTTCTTAGCCCATAATGGTTCCAGGAATTGGTCATCATGTGAAGTGGGTCTTAAATCCAATCAGAAAAGGATTGGTTACTACCATGACATTCAGGCCACCAGTGTACCAGTGGGTGTGTCTTGCCAGGCCAGGCACTGTAGTTCACAGGGTTCACGGTTGGTAAGATCAATGATCACTTTCCTCTTCTGGTGAGTGCCCCAGCCCTATGACATTGGACAGTGGGAATAAAGCTTCCAGCTCGGTTTCTCTGTAGTCTACGATTCAATTATGTGGCCTCTTCAGCAATGGGATCTTAACTTCAAGTTCTGAAGAGCAGTCAATAGCATTGGCAAGAGCCTATAATGTTTGAGGGTCTAAGGAATCTGACTGACTAAAAGAGGTAATTGAGTCCTGGAACTGAACTTTTTGTTAGTCTGCGGCGTCCAGTGGAGCATTGGTACCCTGTTATAGAGTAACTCTATTTTAGCTCTGTGCGTGCGTGCGTGCGTGCGTGTGTGTGTGTGTGTGTGTGTGTGTGTGTGTGTGTGTGTGTGTTCTTCTATATATAGTTTCTACAGTAGTAGGTTTCCATGACTTTGTCAGTTATTCCTCTCTGTATTTTCTCACCCTGCCCTTCCATCCCTCGCCCCAACTTAACTCTTCCTGTTTCACAGTTTTTGCCTTTCACGTTGAAGTTCATAAATTCCACTATAGCATTGTGATTTTTTTTTTGTTGGAGACCAGGTCTAATTATGGCCTTAATATAACAGAGATCTCTCTACTTCTGCCTCCTGAATGCTGGGATTAAAGATGTCCACCATCACATCTGGCTGTGACATTCTTGTACAACAGACAAAACACATGCTGAAGGCACAGCAGAATTGCAAGCAGGGGAGACAGTTAGCCAGACTGGCTTCCTAGAGAATGTCCTTCATCTGCTCCTTCAACAAAGATTTGGTGACTCCCTACCAGGCACCCAACGGGAGCAATATTGCTCTGTTTTATTTTCTGAAAACAGGCTATTGTGCCTGATGTGAGTGCTGAGAACTGAACTTGGGTCCTTGGAGCAAGTGTCCTAACCACTGTACCACCTGTTCATTCCCTAGACAGATATTTTTTTAAAAGTAAACCATGGGTCACTGACTTCCACCTCCTTGCTTTTCTGAAAAATGTTAAGATTTCCAGCTAGTCAATCAGAAGCCAGAGTTAGCACTCCTAAGGATCACACTGTCCGGCACTCTCCCACTCAGCTACGAAAATGTAGCTCTGGAGAGGGAAAGAGACTTGTTTGAGGTTATATAAGAGGCAAAGGCCTCAGAATTCCTAGTCCTCATCTCCTTGTGCCACATACTGTACTGAGTAACCAGTGCTGGAAGCTGGGCAGCCAGGGACTGGAGCAGGGAGAGAAAGGTGCCAAGACTGGGTGCCATGTAACTGCAGTACCTTCAAATGTTGATTCTTCACAACAAATTTACAAGGTAAGTCAGGCTTGTTCTTAATTTTTACAGCTAAGGAAACCAAAACTCTGAGAAAGTAAAAAGCTGGTGTTAGGTCACACAGCAGAAGGAGCAGTGGGAGGCTTCAAGTCAATCTGCCTGCCTACTGAGTCAGAGCTGTAAGAAACCGGCTGGGGACAGATCACAACAGTTTTCTATTATGCAGTTTTCTCTCAGCTCTGAATGCAGTTGCCCTAATAACACATTAAAAAGCCAATTATGGGGGCTGGAGAGATGGCTCAGCGGTTAGGAGCACCGGCTGCTCTTCCAGAGGTCCTAAGTTCAATTCTCAGCAACCACATGGTGGCTCACAGCCATCTGTAATGGGATCCGATGCCCTCTTCTGGTGTGTTTGAAGAGAGCTACAGTGTACTCATATAAATGAAATAAATAAATCTTTTTTTAAAAAGTCAATTATGGGGCAAGTGAAAGGACTCTGAGGTTATACAGGTGCCTACCTCCAAGCCTGAAAACCCAGGTGTAACACCTGAAACCCATATGGTAGAAGCAGAGAACAGACACCCACAAGTTATCCTCTGACCCCACATGCACACTGTTACATGCACAAAAATATACATAAATGTAATAAAAATATTTTTAAGAAGGGAAAAACTAACCATCTAATTTTCTGATATGCAGGCTTGGGGCTTCATTTTAACACGAAGGGCAGGAGAAGAATAATCCCTAAGAGACACATAGCTTCTGCCAAGACAGGGTGGAACAACTCACACATGTTGCTTCTAGACCTAACCTGCCACACAGTGCTCCCCCAAAGAGTCTATCCCTGAGACATCTACATGATACCACTGGATCACCAACGCCAATGGTAGCAATGAAAGTCAGCATCGTGGTATTTGGTCCCCCAAAAGTCCCAGGCTTCTAAAATGAAGGCAAACACAAGCTAGTAGAGACGTTCCTGTACCTTGTCTTCAGTCCATATAACACAGGGTGAAAGTATGTCAGGTTAGATTGGCCAAGCACTAGTGAGGAAACACAAGGTACCCAAAGGTCACCCATAGATAAAGGGTACTTCTGGAGCACAGGGACTCTATCATATCTCTCCCTTCTGTCTCCATAAACACCTAATGAAGGTCTGTTATGCTCGTCATCCTAAAGTCTTCTTTCTGAACCGTGGCAGAATCAAGTTGGTAGTGGGAGCATCCCACAGGGCTCAGCTAGGAGTCCACACTGGACCTGGGATCTAAAGGTCAGGCAACAACTAAACACGCTTCACTTTCCATTGATCACGGCTCCCCAGGCTCCCCTGCCAAGGCTTCACAGGGAGTACCATAATCTAAACTGCCTCTTAGTTTGGAGGAGGGAGTTCCCCAACACAAACCTGATTCAAACTCTCAAGAAAGAGACCTTAACTCACCTCTTGACAAGTAATTGCTCTCTGGCCCCTGGAAGGTCACAATTAGGCACCAGGGATGGTCACTTTGCCAAACCAAAACACTCATAAAACGCAAAAATAACTCCCAGGTGTCTGTCCCAGCTCTAAAATGCTGAGTTCTTGCTATCATTCCACCTCTTCGCCCTCACCACGCTGCCTTTTCTATATTTTTGAGACCAGCACTATGCTGATCTGTGTGAGCATCTGCTATCAGGAGTCAACAATCCAGAACCCTTGCGAGAGAGCACACATTTTCCAACAGCTGATCAGCCAATAAAATCCAACCACCCAGAAATTCAGCCAAGCTCTTTCAACAGCAACAGGGGAGTAAAAAAAAAAAAATCAAAACAAAACCAAAACCAACAACAACAAAAAGCAGTGCGTCCCACTTAGGGCTCGGTTTGGCACAGGAAAGCAGTCGGCCTATTAATGAGGGCAGTTGCGATCCTTGAGCGATTCAGCAAAGACACAGGCTGCCCTGGCCCGCCCCTCCAAGAGGCAACCGTGGATGCCTCCAGAGCCCGCAGAAAACCCAAAGCCCAAAGACGGTGAAGAGGGCAGCTTCTCCCTTCTCCTAAACCGGTCCCACTTACCCTCAGGCTACTCCTCACCAGCAGCCCTGCTTCCGGACCTGCCAATGATCCTCAGCCCCGCCCGCTGCACCTGTGCTTTTCCCCAGACTCGCCTTGCAGCCCCTCCCATTGCCACCCCAGGCCCCGCCCCTCACACCTGAGCCCTTTCCCTGCCGCTAACCTACTCACAGGTTCCCTTTCGGTCCCTGAGACCTGAGCCCCCGCCAGACCCCAATCCTCGCGCCCAGGCTCCGCCTCCACGCCAAGGCCTCGCCCCCAGTCCTCAAGCCGCGGGACCCGCCTCCCGCACCTGCGCCCTTCTCCCCCGCCGCCATCTCCCCCCACCAACCACACGCTGTCATTCGCGCCCCTGGGACCCGAGTCGGCCTTGGTTTCCCCCCCCGCCCCCCAGCCGAGGTCCCACCCTCGAGCCGAGGCCCCGCCCCACCCCCTCAGGCCGGGGATCCCGCCCCGCCCCCCCGCACCTGCAGCGGCCCGCGCCCAGGGCCCCGCCCCACCAGCCGCTCCCCTCACCGCCTCTCTCACCGCTGCAGTCCGGGCTGGTCACCTTGACGAGGGCCGCAGTGGCTGCCGCCGCTTCTTCATGGCCCTGCGAGAGGCCCAGCGGCAGCGGCACCTTCGTTCTGAGACCCGGGCCGGGCGCAAGCTTGAAACGCGGGGCCGACGCGGGAGCCCAGCCGGTGCCCAGCCGCAGTAGGAACCGTCCACTCCTGGGCCTGAACGGCGGCCGGCTCAGCCAATCGGCGCGCGGCACCATACTGGGATTCTCCAACCAGCTTGCCGTAGGGGAGGAGACACGCAAATGAACCGGTTGGTTGCACCAGTGCGCAGCCGCTGCAGCTGTGGTCCCCCACCGGCCGCGGCCTGCACTTCGGTCCTGCAGACGCTCAGGCTTGCAAGGGTGCTCCGCTGCTCTCTTCGGGCTCAGCCGCCCGCCACGCCCACCCCCTGCCTAGAAATAGACTCAGTCTCCAAACATCCTTCCAGGCCTCACCCAGTGTCCCTCTCAAATTCCTACCTAGAGTTTATCGTTTTCAACAAAAAAATGGCTTTGTGAGCAAGACATCATCACCTTAGTCCTCATTTTTCACAAACATATCCAGGGTTTCTTTATGTGATTCTAAATCTGTCAAATTGACAATCACAATCCAGTAACACACTTCGAGGTCCTTGGGATTGATCCGTGTTTTTCACAACAGGTAAAAGTTAGGCCTAAAGAGGATCTTGCCCAAGACTAGCATTCAAAGCGGGAAGGATGGGCCTGGAAGCTGTCTCCCTGCATCCAGACCCTTTTATGGCTGGGCCAGGCAAATGCAGTGAGCAGAGCTTAAGTCATCTGCCTTAAAGGCAAAGATAGTAAGCTACAAAGACCGTGGAAGCCAGGGAGTGGCTGTGAAGGCCTAAAGTCGGAACCACGGCAAAATTCTGTTATGCCTACAAGAGAAAGGAGGTAGGATGCTTCTTGGACATGTAGACAAGATCATCGTTTTGATAACGTTGTAATTTGTGCTGCTGTGGCATAGCTTATGGAAGGATTTAAATACTGCACTATTTAAAAGAAGAAGGAAGGGGAAACAATCGAGTCAGCAGAAATTAAACCACTTTAAGTGTGAGGTGAGGGAATAGGGAATCTCTAAGGCAAACGTCTGCTATTTTGCATGAAGAACACAGTGATAACCGAAGGATAGTCTTAACTGTTTCCCTTAGATAAAACAAGAGATGCATAGTGTGGGGGTTCTTTAGGAAGATTCTGAATCCAGAGATGTGCAGAGTAAGAACCGAGCACAAGCTTGAGGAAGCTTGGGGAGATGGCTCTAAAGGTAAGAGTGTTTGATGATCAAGTGTAAAGTCGAGTGCTCAGAAAACACATAAAAAGATGAACGTGCTTGTAGAGGTACCTGTAACCCTGATGCTTAGGGTTTAGGGGATGGAAACAGGAGACTTGCTGTGACTTGCTGGCTGGCAGATTCAGTGAGAGACCCTGTCTCACAGGGATAAGATGAAAAATGGAAAGCGGGACACTGGACATCCTCCTCTGACCTCTGCATGTGCATGCGTGTGCATCACCTGCATACACACACAGCACACAACATAAAAACAAGTACTATAGTTATTCTTCTAAATATAAATTATGATAAGGCTTAGAGGAACTTGCTGCCTGAGTCCAAGGCCTGGCTGTACCAGCAGCTAGCCGTGTGCACACATGCAAGTTACTTTTACATGCCTCAGTTTCTTTATGGCAGATGAATGTTGAGGAGGCTGGAGAGATGGCTTAGCAGTTAATAGTACATACTGCTCTGGTAGAGGACCCAGGTTCAGTTCCTAGCACCTATATCAGGTGTCTCACAACTGCCTATAATTTCAGCTTCAGGTTGATCTGTCACCTCTGGCATCCACCTCTTCAGGAACCTGAATTCATGTGCACATACCCAGACACACACACATGCATGCACAAGCACACACAGTTTTTAACAGTAATTTTTAAATATTTTTAAAAGAATGAATATCTTGCCAGGTGGTGGCAGCGGCAGTGCATGCCTTTAACCTCAGCACTTGGGAGACACAGGCAAGTAGACCTCTAAGTTCGAGACTAGCCTGGTCTACAGAATGAGTTCTAAGATGCCCACACTATACAGAGAAATTCTGTCTTATATTTTTGGTTGTGAGCCTAGCCTTTGATGACTGAGTCATTTCTCCAGCCTGAGAAACACTGTGTTGAAAAGCCATTTAAAAACAAAAAACAAAAAACTTTAAAATAGTCCTCTCAGCCGGGCGGTGGTGGCACACACCTTTAATCCCAGCACTTGGGAGGCAGAGGCAGGAGGATTTCTGAGTTCGAGGCCAGCCTGGTCTACAAAGTGAGTTCCAGGACAGCCAGGGCTACACAGAGAAACCTTGTCTCGAAAAACCAAAAAAAAAAAAAAAAATAGTCCTCTCTTCACACAGGCTGTTGAAAGAGGAATACGTGAAGGAGGACCTTGCACCTCTCAGAAGCTCAATGCACCTTAGCTACCTACCATTAGAGTGCCTATGACTTTGGGCACACAGAGGCATTAAGCCTAGCATTTGTGATATGCATGTGCTAATGATGTCAAGGAGGTTAATCTTGATCGTCAATTTGACAGATTTAGAAACACAGAAAGAAAGCTCTGGGCATGTCGGTGAAAGATTTCCTAGACTGTGTTTACTGAGGTGGGAAGACCCGTCCTGAGTGTGGGCGACTCACTAGCCTGGGCTCCAGGTTAATGGAAAGGGGCAACAGAGGCTGACAGCCAGCAGAAACTATCACCCTCTGCTTCTTGGCTGGGATGCAATGTGACCAGCTGCCTCCTGCTCCTGCCACAGGCCTTCCCCTCCATGACAGACTGAGCCTTTAAACTGTGAATCCAAACAAACCCTTCCTTTCCTAAACTGTTTTATCAGTGACTTGTTGCAGTGACATAAGTAATGAGTTCTCATAAGAGAACTGGCAGTGTGTCTGAGCTGCGGGATGCTACAGAAGCCCTCCACAAAAGCACTCCCTCAACACTGTGCTCAGTGCCATGCCTGCTTCCTTTGATGGCAACTAGAATTAAATTTCAGACTAACTGGCTGATGATGTCACACTTAGCCAAAGAGGTGGAGGAAATATACACCAAGATTATTGGAAATAATCAGTTCATGCTGGCAGATGCCACAGGGTTACCCCTGTAATTAGATTCTTAGGGTGCTTCATCAAGAACTTAAAATGAGGGGCTGGAGAGATGGCTCAGCAGTTAAGAGCACTGACTACTCTTCCAGAGGTCCTGAGTTCAATTCCCAGCAACCACATGGTCGCTCACAACCATCTGTAATGGGATCTGATGCCCTCTTCTGATGTGTTTGAAGACAGTAACATTGTACTCACATAAAATGCATAAATCTTTAAAAAAAGAAAGAAAGAAAGAAAAAGAAAAGAAAAGAAAGAACTTAAAAAGGACCGGGTGAGTGGATTTGGGAATATTCTCAAGGCATGGAATGTAACATTCTAATAAGGGTCCCAGCAACACTGGTGGGTCTCAGAGGGATAGAGAATATGGCAGTCAATTCTCAATGAAGAGACAACCTCTACTGTCTTTCTTATGCCCTGGCAGATGGTAGACATAAACATGCTACAGTTAGAATACAGGCAGTCCTACCTGAAGATTCCAATTCTCTAATGTGAATTGGCCTGCTCAGAAAACATTATCTCTAGCCCACAAATGGACATTTGTTTGTTGCAAAACAACAAAAACTAAGTCAAACAAGGTCTAAGTTCTCAGATGAGTTCAAAAGTATGGTATGCAAGACTGGAGAGACAGCTTGGTGGTTAAGAGTACTGACTGCTCATGAAAAGGACCTGGCTTTGGTTCCCAGCCTCTACAAAGTGACTCACAGCCATCTGTAACTCCAGTTCCAGGAGATCTGATGCACCCCCCCCCTTTCTGGTCTCCTGAGTACCGAGCACACACAAGGTGTACAAACATCATACAGTCAAAAACATACAAATTAAAAATCTTTTTTTTTTCATGATGGTCTGCCTTCTTGTCTCAGCTCTCAGCACTAATTGCCCTTTTCATTTGTTGCTGTCTTTTGCATCTTTGTGCTTTTCTGGTGACCTGACTGTGTCAAGTGGTCCCTAGACATGCTGTCCCAACTAACTGCTTATCTTAATTTCTGTTAAACTGCTTGCTTGCACAAAACTTGCCCCTACAGCTGCTGAGCAAGATAACAGGAGGTTGACTTTGCGTTTAAAAGCTCTTTGCTTTAAATGTTTGGTGCTACACTTGGGTCCTGAATACTGGAATGTAATCTCAGCTGTTTGGAATAAAGACATTCAGTTGGCTATAGACTGTATACAGAGTGGCCTTCTCTGGTGGACTCCCTGAAATGCCACCTATGGTTTCTAAGCATTGAAGGCTGTGAAGTACCTTACTGAGAAAGTAACTGTGTTAGAGAAAGCATACATAATGCTATTGATTGAGATAGATAGATAGATAGATAGATAGATAGATAGATAGATAGATAGATAGATGATTAATAGATGTGATTGATAGATGATAGCTAGAATGTATAATAGATATGATTTATAGTATGATAGAAATATGATAGACAATAGGTAGATAGATGTGATAGACAGACAGACAGATAGATATTGGCATATCAATGAAAGGGTCTTCCTTAGCCCCGAAAAAAGAACAAAATTATGCAAGATGTTGGTTGGTAGACAAGAATGTTATAACCAGGAACCCAATTTTATTTTCCTCTCTTGAACACAAGAGTTCAGTATGGTTTTTGCTTTATAACAATAGGACATAACTACGACAAATATTGAAAAAGAACAACCCTTCTCACTGGCATAATAATAATTAGTAACCTATCCAACAAGAAATGCTGGGAAATGTAGTTTTCAGACTGACTCCTCCCTGCTTTGGTTTTTTAAGGCAGGGTTTCTCTGTGCAGCACTGGCTCACCTGGAACTCACTCTGTAGAGCAGGCAGGCTTCAAACTCAGAGATTTGTCTGCTTCTGCCTCCTGCCTCCTGCCTCCTGCCTCCTGCCTCCTGCCTCCTGCCTCCTGCCTCCTGTCTCCTGCATCCTGCATCCTGAGAGCCGGAATTAAAAGTGTGTGCTGCTGCACCCAGATCAGATTAACTTTTCAATTCTACATTACTTGGGACAGTAAAAAAAAAAAGAATATGTCCCTGATCTGTCAGACAATTCATCATAATAGGTGGAACCATTTGATGCTTTAAAAAAATGGTTGCCCAAAAGTCTACTTGTGTGTATGTGCCATCCATGCACACATGTGTAGAGGACAGAGGTCATAACAAGCATCTTCTTAATCCCTCTCCACCTTATTTTCTGTGGTATTTGACAGTATTTGGCCCACAAAGACCTATAGGGAATGGCACTATTAGAAGGTGTGGCCTTGTTGGAGTAGGAATGGCCTTCTTGGACACTCTCCTTCTGTTTACAGATTAAGATGTAGAACTCCCAATTACTTTTTCCAGCACCATGTTTGCCTGAATGCCCCAGCTAACTGCTTACTTTAACTGCTTGCTTGCACAAAACTTGACCCTACAGCTGCTGAGCAAGATATCAGGAGGTGGGATTTGCCTTTAAAATCTCTTTGCTTGCTGGGCAGTGGTGGCACATGCCTTTAATCCCAGCACTTGCGAGGCAAGGCAGGCAGATTTCTGAGTTTGAGGCCAGCCTGGTCTACAGAGTGAGTTCCAGGACAGCCAGGGCTATACAGAGAAACCTTGTCTCAAACAAAACAAAACAAAACAAAACAAAAACAAAAAATCTCGTTGCTTTAAATGCTTGGTGCTACACTTAGGTCTGAATGTATTCTCAGCTGTTTGAAATACAGACATTCAGTTGGCTATCGGCTGTGTATGAGTGGTCTTCTGGTGGGTTCCTTTTAATGCCAAAGAGCCATCTGTCTCTGCTTCCCCAAGGTTGCAATTACAGATGTGTACCATCATGCCCAGCTTTTTATGTTGGAGATCTGAACTCAGGATCTCATGCTTGTACTTAAGCTTCCTTCTGAATCCTTATAATATAGTTTTGTGTGTATGTGTGCTGGGCTTTGTGCATGCTAAGTACCCGCCTCTCCTATCAAGTTATACCTCCATCCCCTGTAAGTAGTTAGTCTACTTTCAAGTACAATTATCTATTTCATATGCAGCACCAGGACCTCGTTGCCCAAGAAACATATAATAACTGAAGAGGCAACTCTGGTCTCTAGAAATGAAGGCACAAAGAGTCTGAACTTAGAAGTTCAGAACAGAAACCCCAGACAGTTGAGAAGGGCACACTGTCCAACTGTTGTTGGTACTAGTAGGGGGATGACTCTGGCTCTGGGAGTAGAAAGAAAGGGGGGACTAGAAACAGTTATTGCTGCCAGAACATAGTTCTGTGAACTATTGACACTAGGAGAAATAACAGAAGACAAAAGTCCCCTGTTGCAGCTCAATGGTAAAGCACTCGTCTAGCCCTGAGTTCAGTTCTTGTCTTCACAAAGATGTCACTTCATAATTTTTTTTCTGATTAAAGTTGTCTTTGATTGTTTTGTTTTGTTTTGGGGGTTTTCAGGAAGGTGGTTTTGTTTGTTCTTTCTCTCTCTCTTTCTCTCTTTCTCTCTCTCTCTTTTGAGACAGGGTTTCTCTGTGTAGTCCTGACTGTCCTAGAACCCACTCTGTAGGGCAGGCTGGACTCAAACTCAGAAATCCACCTGCCTCTGCCTCCTGAGTGCTGGGATTAAAGGTGAACACTGCTACCACTTGGCTTTTAACATTGTATTTTAATCCCTTAGCCAGTCACATTAAGAATAAAAGAAAAGGCCAGCAAGGTAGCTCAGAGGGTAAAGGCGCCTGCCACCAAGCCCAGTGATCAGAGTTAAATCCCACATGATGGAAAGAGAGAACTGACTCCTAAAAGCTGTTCTCTCTGAAGACGTTCCTTCCTTGGGGTCCCAATGACCCATGGAGGTCACTCTGGGGAACCAATGAGTTTATCATGCTTGCTTCCAGAGCCATGAGAGGAGTTGTGGGCAGGAGCATGAATGATGTCAAAGTAGCCCCACCAGAAGCTCTGTGCCCAGCATGGATGATGACTTCACCAGAACCATTCCGATGGAAACCCCTTTCTGAGTGAGTGAAGTCTGAGTGAATGGTATTTTGACATGGGCACAGCTATGTCAAGGTCACCAGGTCTTGGGGCCACGGAAACTGTAAAAGCGATTTCCCATCTGGGTTTTCCCAAACTCAAGGCTTTCCTCGGGGATCTGAGTGTGAATGAGTGGCCAGTGTTTGCAGAGTCAGATGACTGTAGCTTCCTCCTCCTCCCAGATGTTTACAGCCTGACCGCACCCCGCCTGACCCCACCTTTTATGTACATGTGTCTATGTATCTGTCTCTTTCTTCACACTCTCACTGCCCCTAGTCAGGGTTCCAGGGCTCAAGCCTCGAGGATGCAGAACCTCCCCTGTTCTTCCCCACCCAAGTCTCTGGCCCTTCCCTGGGCAACTAAGGCAGAATTGCACACCACTAGCTGGAAGGAATGGCTGGAGACTCAGGTGAGAGTCCCATGACCTTCTCCCACTCCTTCTCGGAGGGAACATCAACAGTTAACAATGCCAGGAATGATGATTGCAAGCAGGCCTAGCTGAACTCCTGAAGATGGCAACAATATGGCTCAGAAGACAGTCCTGTACAACAATCTCTGACCTCCACTGGCCCATCACTACATGTACACACCCACACATACACATAGATACACAATAAATAACTAAACATAATTTTAAAACATTTAAAGACAGGAAAGAGGAGTAGCACACATCTTTAATCTCAGCACTTGGGAGGCAAAGGCAGCTGGATCTCTGAGTTTGAGACAGCCTGGTCTACAGAGTGAGTTCCAGGATAGCCAGAGCTACACAGAGAAACTCTGTCTTAAAGAACCAAAATGATGATGATGATGATGTTGACAGAAAAGGAAATTATTTGTCTCTAAAGGTAGTGATTTAATTATGATCCAGCCCTTATGCAAAGGCTGGAGGAAATGTCACTGTTAGTCAAGGCTAGCAGCAAGACAAAATATTTAAACAGTAACTACTAGGTAACTGGGCATGAAACCAGCATCATCTGGGATCCTATAGAGCAAGACTATTAAACATACAGATCTTTAAGTGCTATGGGCATGGGAATATGTTTCATTTATAACAAACATGCTTTTATGGAAATCAACTCAAAGAATAAGACATAGCTTCAGCTGTGCAATGACAGAAAGCGCCTTTATTTGACCTACTTTCTGAGGCAAGGAATTACAGACAAAACATTGCCTTAATGCATAGTGAGCAAATGAATGAATATGGTGTATTTGCAACTATCACTCCCTCACACACACACACACACACACACACACACACACACACACACACACACACTGTATTCAGGGATTGACCTAACTGGGGTATCAAGGGAACGGAGAAAGGACAGATATGCAGACACAAAATAGCTGGGATCGGGTGGGCTGGGCTCTCTGATGGAGAAGCCACAGCACCCTGGAGGCTCAGCATGTTTATTATATACAGTTGAACAGGGAGGCAGGGTTCATTGTATACAACTGAACAAGGAGTCCAGTTTAGCTAATCTTGGTCGCAACAGTTTCTGTAGGAGAGCAGTCTCTGGGCTATAAACATGGGAGTGGGGGTGCTCTGAGTATACTGTCAACATTCAGACTTGGACCAGAGGAAGGTTGTGCCTTACTCTGAGCCTAGCCAGGAGGAAAACATATTTGCCATTGTGGTGGTTATGCTTAGCCTAGGGAGTGGCACTATTAGGAGGTGTGGCCTTGTTGGAGGTGTGTCACTGTAGGGGAGGCTTTGAGAACCTCCTCCTAGCTGCCTGGGAGACAGTCAGTCTTCTCAGTTGGGTCAAGATGTAGAATTCACAGCTCCTTCACCAGCACCCTGTCTGCCTGGACACTGCCATGCTTCCCACCTTGATGATAATGGACTAAACCTCTGTACCTGTAGGCCAGCCCTAATTAAATGTCCTGTATAAAGAGTTGCCTTGGTCATGGTGTCTCTTCACACAATGGAAACCCTAGTTAAGACAGCCATTTTCATGGGGCTGTGGGATCCTACACATGGCCATGCCTATTTCAACAACACACATTTACTCGGAACTTCCCTCAACTGCTACATACACATGCAGATAACATGAGTGTGTGAGAGACACAAAGCAATACTGAATACTGCAGATGTCTTTATGAAATGAAATAATAATATCCAAAGGCTATTCATTATTTGTGTATGAACTAGGAAATAGACTACTCTATGGGCAGCCTGCTCCAGATGAAACCCCCCTCTTCTCAAGTTCTTGGTGACTTGATTGTCACCAGTCAACCTTTAGAGACCCCTCAGTGAGGATGTTTCCATCTAATGTCTGTCTCCCTCCTGACACTGCTTCACTTTGTGCCTTTCAAGCTGTGCCCATAGCCCTTGTCTAGAAGCCACCGGTCATCACCCCAATCATAATCTCAGCTCTCTTCTCTATACCCAGAACCCCCAGACCTTTGTTCATCTCACTTACATATTATATCCATTTGTGCATTTCATGTTGAATAAGAAAAATAAGATTTTTTTAAATTTAGAGTTGTTATCTTATTATTAAATTTACCCAATCATTAAAATTAAAAATAAAATCAGATGGGTTTATCTGATTAACCATCACAAAGAGCAACTTTACCAGGAGGCATAATTCCTTCCCAAGGAAAGCAATATTGAACACTAAGCAATAGTACTACCCATGGTAACTGATTTTTTTAAATTTATTTTTCTTAATTTTATAATTCAATTAGAGAATGCCATTATCATATTTGTCAATGTTCTCTCTTGTTTATTAGCATGTTAATTATACATAATAAAGGTTTTGTTATGCCGTTTTCGTCTATGTATACAATGTAGTTTTATCTCATTCCCACCCCACCACAGTTGCTCTCTCATGTTCCCTTTCCACTGCCATTGATCCTCTTTCTCTTCCCAATCTCCCTTCCACTCTCCTGTCTTTATTTTGATGACATACTTTGGGTTTCATTAAGATTGCTTATAAGAACCTGTGTGAGGGATTGCATACAGAAGCCTAGGCTACACATGAGTACCAGTGACTACATACACATAGCATATAGTCTTAATCAGAAACATATACATTACAAATTAATAATAAATAAATAAAAATTTTAAGTAGAAGGTTTCCTTATGATATTTTTATATATACTTCATTTGGGCTGAAACTTCCTCTATCTCCTCCACCTTTCTGTCCCCTCCCACCTATACCCTTTTATTCCCAATAAATAAATTTTCTTTAATTAAGAAAATGCCTCCCTCCTCTCTAGTGACCACTACCCGCAGATAGCAGGGAGGGGTGGGGCCCTCATGAGTCCCTCCCCCTACTTATCATTATCCGCCTATCAGTAGCGATGGTAGGAACTCATACCTACTCACTCCATCAAGACAGGATGATGAGAGGCCCAGTCTTGTCCAGATCGCGTGCAAACAAGCACCGCTGCTGTGAGATAAAGTGAATGAAGTGTAAACATGATGCAACATTGCAGCGCAGCTGTCTTCCTCCCTCCTTCTTTTAATCTCGTAATGTCCTCAAGTGTTGGAGCGGGAAATAATAGCGATGTATGGTGAACATTCTCAAGACGCTGGCAGTTTATGAGTATCTGCATGATAACTGAAATTTTTTTACGTTTTTTGGTTTTTTTTTTTGTTTGTTTGTTTGTTTGGTTGGTTGGTTGGTTTTTTGAGACAGGGTTTCTCTGTATAGCTCTGGCTGACCTGGAATTCACTCTGTAGACAGGTTGACCTCGAACTCAGAAATCCGCCTGCCTCTGCCTCCCAAGTGCTGGGATTAAAGACGTGCACCACCACTGCCCGGCACGTTATTCTTTTTTTAAGATTATATTAAATGCAGGTTTATTGGGAAGCTGCTCTCCAGCAAGTTCATTGGACCCAAGGACTGAGGCCAGGGGAGTCGCCATGGGAAGGGAGAGAGCGGGGGAGAGGAAGAGAGAAGAGAAGAGGAGAGGAGAGGAGAGGAGAGGAGAGGAGAGGAGAGGAGAGGAGAAAAAGAGAGAGTCTTACATCACTTTTTATTTATTGGGATTTATTTTTACAAAACAGAGAGAGACAGAAACAGAGATGTGAGAGAGAATGTGCATATGTGGGTACACGTGTTCTTAGAAACCAGAAGAGGGGCAGTGAGATGGCTCAGCAGTTAAGAGCCTGACTGCTCTTCTGAAGGTCCTGAGTTCAAATCCCAGCAACCACATGGTGACTCACAACCATCTGTAATGAGATCTGACACCCTTTTCTGGTGTCTGAAGTGTACTTACACATAATAATAAATAAATCTTTTTTTTAAATGAACCAGAAGAGGTGTCAGCTCTCCTTTGGAGCTGGAGTTACAGGCATTTACGAGTCTCTTGATGTGGATGCTGGTATCTGAACTCCAATCCTAATGAAACAGCAATGCTTTTAACCCTGAGCCATCTCTCCAGCTGTTTTCTTTTCTTTTCTTTTTAAAGAAGCAGATTTCCACACTGAAGAGAGATGGCTTAACCATCTGGTGGCTGTCAATCAGATGTAACTCCAGTTCCACGGGATCTTACACCCTCTTCTGGCCTCCACGGGCATTCCACACACATAGCATATAGTCTTAATCAGAAACATACACATTACAAATTAATAATAAATAAATAAAAATTTTTAAGTAGCAGGTTTCCCTATGGTATCTTTATATATACTTCGTTTGGGCTGAAACTTCCTCTATCTCCTCCCCCACTTTTCTGTCCCCTCCCATTTATACCCTTTTATTCCCAGCAATCTCATTACTTACATTTTTTTCTTTAAAAATTATTTATTTATTATGTGCTTTGGGGATTTTTTTTTTTTGCCTGTTTTTATGTCTGTGTGAGGATACCAGATCCCCTGGAACTGGAGTTACAGACAGTTATGGGCTGCCGTGTAGGTGCTGGAAATTGAACCCAGGTCCTCTGGAAGGACCATCAATGCTCTGAACTGCTGAGCCTTCTCTCCAGTCGCATATTATTTATATTTTATAACCTTCTTTTTTCCTCTCTCATGAGTCCTTTTCTAGTTTCCTGGCATCTCCATGCCCTCCTTCCCACACAGATACACATGCATAAAAATGAGAACCTAAGATCTGCAAATTAGAGAGAACACGCCATGTTTGTCTCTCAGAGCCTGGGTTAGCTCATTGATATAATATTTTATATTTTTATCTTTGGATGTCACTAATTCAGATATCCTTTTATTCTGTCTGCAAAATGTAAAAGGCATCTGGGTATGGTGGCTCACACTTTTAATTCCAGAAGAAGCAGTCAGATTTCTAAGAGTTCCGGGCTAGCCTGGTTTACATAGTGTGATCCAGGACTGCCAGAGCCACACAATGAACCCTTTCTAAAAGGGGGGGGGAGGTAGAAGAAAAATCACAAGCCATCATGATCTTCTCTAGGCAGAATGCATGGTAAGTGCTCCCAAACTGTGATAACCACCTGGATACATAGTCACAGCCAGGCAGCAATGCCGTAACTCTATAATCCACAGAGTAAAATGTACTGGCTTAGTATATATGATGGGGTGCGGTCTCCAGCTACATACACACACATGCGTGTGCACACACATGATGCAGTATAAAGATGCATCAATCCTTATTGCTAAAAATAACCAAGTCTTCAGTTGGTCATTCTATCAGGACAGCTACTTCTGGCAACACAATACTCAGTGAAAATATTAAATGCCATCTGCACTGGTCTAATGCCCAGGTGAGGTTTCCATTGGGGGTAGGGTGGGGTACTCATTTTTTTTGGTGGTTGTGTTTGTGAAATTAATTCCTACGGCGGAAGAAATATTGTATATATAAGATGGTTGAGATTAAGATCCTATGGACACAGTGTTCCTGACATAAGCATTGAAGGAAAGAAAAGTCCTCTTCCTCCTCCTTATCCTCCTCCTCTCCCTCCTCCTCTTCCTCTCCCTCTTCTTTTGAAACAAGGTCTCATTCATGTAGCCCAGACTAGCCTCAAATTCCATATGTGACTTGAGGGTGACTTCGAACTTCTGATCCCCTCCAGAGTGCTGGAATTACAGGCATACATCACCACTTCCACTTGTAAGCAGTGCTTAATTGAATTGAACCCAGGGCTTCGTACCAAATGAGTCACATGCCCAGCCCATGCTGATGGAAAGAGTCTAATGCTATCAGCAGAACAGGAAGTAGCAAGAAATGCCCTCTGAAGACTAGGACCATATTGAGAGGTCAGGCCTTGGCAATCCCTCTAGCCAGTTTAGCTTTTGTGAAGTAAGTCCATGTGTTAGAGCTCATACACGGCCTTCATCCTTGCCCCTGTGGCCATTTGAACATGGTTTTATCAGAAAAGATACTTGGGAAGGAATATTGACTGTCATTTGTCAACCAGTCCCTCATCGGCAGTGATGACTTCGCAGAGGGCATGAACATCGTCCATTATTTACAGAGTGCTCGCAAGCACTCCTTCCACCTTGCATGAATGATGCTTTGCAGTCTGATTCTGATGATCCTTAACAAGCAGAACAGTAAAGAAAACACTGAGAAATCCCAATCTAGGCCTTGTGAGACCTTGCAGATTCCATGCTTGTCCAATTTGAACTCTTCTACTGCTAAAGTCAATAGCCAGTCCCACCTGTCAAGCATGTGAGGCCATCACAGACCAGCTAGGCTGTGTTAAGCAGCTGCATAAACGACTCCAACAAAAGAATGGGCTGGCCGAGCCCAACCTCAATTTCTGATCCACTGAATTACAGGGAAAACAAAATAGTTACTATTCTAAACCCATAGCTTGTTTGTTACAAATCAATAGGTAATCAATACAAATATCTTCACATTCTGGAAGCATAGCGAGAGATCTATCCACACACCTCTTCCCAGATCCCTACTGTGCTGTGGTTGTCTTCCAATACTCTTTATAAATCCCAACATCCAGTCAAACCATTAACCATCACCCACAAATCTTTGTACATCCCCTTCTGGCCATCTCTCAGTGCATACAAATATTTAATCCACCAGGAAGGTTTCTCTTGACACCATTTCTGAGAGACACCCTTGATTAGCTACAGTGGTTGGCCATGTTTTAGGAGGCCATTTCCAATAGATTAAAAAATAGATGAATACTGACTTTAAGTTTGTATTGTGCTACTGCAAGGGGGCCAGCCCTGGTGCTTCTTCTTTCTTCTTTGGTTCCTCTTGAGACAGTGAAGGGGAAAGAGCATCAGTGGGGGTGGGAGGCTAAGACTTGGTCTTACAAGATAGTTAGGGTTGCTGTTTAATAATAAAATATTTACCTATCTTGAGTCTAAGTCACTTTGCTGCTGGAGCTGACCTGAGTTCCACTGAGACCAGAAGCTGTAGTCTCTGGCACTTAGCATGCAGGAGATTAAGTAACGTAGACTTTGTTCTATCTCCCAGCCTGCTAGTTGAAGCTGCAGGGGAAAAAAGGGACACTTTGAAAAGTGATTTTAATCTTTATTTCTAAGTTCTCTCCAAAAAGTTTCCTATGAAAGTTCTCTAAAAAAGGGGTGTAGGACAGTATCAGGACCCTGTTTCTGCTCTTTGTCCTCAGCACTTAGAGATCTTTCAGAATACATGATCACGTGGTAAAAAGTTTATCACAAGTTTACACATAAATTCAAATCATAAATTGAATAAGAAGTTTACAACAGAGAATGTTTATATGTATGTGATGGTTTGTATATGCTTGGCCCAGGGAGTGGCACTATTAGGAGGTATAGCCTTGTTGGAGTGGGTGTTTCATTGTGGGCATGGGCCTTAATACTTTTGTCCTAGCTGCCTGGAAGCCAGTCTTCTGCTAGCTGCCTTTGGAACAAGAAGTGGAACTCTCAGCTCCTCCAGTCTCACATTTGCCTGGATGCTGCCATGCTGCCGCCTTGATAGTAATGGACTGAACCTCTGAGCCTGTAAGCCAGACCCAATTAAATATTGTCCTTATAAGAGCTGCCTTAATCATGGTTTCTGTTCACAGCAGTAAAACCCAAACTAAGACAATGCATATCCATTAGGAGTAATTATCTGGCTATACATTCATCATCTCTCACCAGCTTGACAGGTTCATGGAGAGTTAAAGACTATATTTTTTGTGGCTAAGTTATAAGTGAAGTTTTGTATAGATAAACCCAGTCAACATTTTATATCTTCTTTCCTTACACCTATAGTAAATCATTAGGCTTCTTTTTATGACCTTTGGTTAATTGTTTTACAACCTCTTGGGGTATACTATAAGTTGTAGATGCCTGCTTGCTTGTCTCAGAAGCAACTAACACTTGATTGACATGTGAAGACCGGCAGAGTTCTCATTGTAGTTTTGGCATCAGAACAGATTTAATAGCAGTCCCATTACAAAGGAGCTTAATAATTACTAATATAATTTCAGGAATTCTTATAGGATCATCATTAAGAATTCAGAAAACATCTATTTGTCTATATAGCATCCCTACATCTTTATTGTTCTGCAGAAATCTGCTCAAAATAGTGGACTAATGCCTAGTGACTGTTATATATATTTAATAATAACAGGAAAAGTATATTAATAGCAGGAATCTTTCCTAAAATGAAATCTCATGGGCCTTGCCTGCAACAGCAAGCCCATCATAGATTTTAATCCATGGCAGGCAGAACCATCTCAGGAAGATGACCTGCTAGTTTTTAGCTTCTCCTTGATGGCTCCTGGCATGCTACCACACAGGAGGGAGTGGTTGTGGATGTTTGGGTCAGCTATGCATGCAACTTACTGAAATGGAAATTCCTACTTTTATTGGGGACCTAATTGTGTCATGTGATGTTTTTCTGGAAACTGTCTTATGAGAAGATGTTTTGCTAAAGTAGACATGTGAGAGGATGTTTTCTGGAAGCTGCCTGGTGATAGGTCATGTGATGTTTTGCTGGAGTGGATGTTTGAGAGGACGCATGATGTTTGGAAAGAGTATAAGTATAACCCAACAGACAGTGGACAACATTCTGGCATTGGTTCACCTTGCTGGTCTTCATTGAGCTTCATCTTGCTGGTCTTTGATGACGACACAATTGCATTTGTTCACCTTGCTTTCTTCTCTGATCTTCACTTGTCGTGACTTCATAGAGAGAAACACATCAAAGAACTTCTGGTGGTGTTCTGGCTGCTTCTTGGGTCTTCAGCAGACTTGTGAAGAATAGTGGAGCCTCTCGGTTTCTTCTGGATCAAGTTGCTGCTGATGTTTTGCTAGTGGACTGGACTTCAGACAATGAAGATAGGATTTGCCCCAAACAACTACTTCTTAACAGGTCCCCCTTACCCTATTTGCTATTTTCCTTCCCTACCTTTGGTCCGTGGGCTATATGAGAGGTTGAAGCATGTAAGAACCCTTATTAAAGTAGGTTTTGAAAAATATAAACCTACAACTTACACTTTCTAAACAGTCTCAGGAGCACTCTTCCTCTGTTCATTCTCATCTGATGTTGGACTGCTGCTGTCCATGCCAAACAATAAGGTTATGCTTGGTTCATGATGAGCTGTTCAGTTATATGGTCATTCAGACAGTCTAGTGTTAAATGTTCAGTGTTAAAAGACCTTAGTCACAAACTAGAAGTGACCCATCAGAAAAAAAAATGAAGTTTTTTGAGACATGGTTTTTCTGTATAGTCCTGGCTGACCTGGAACTAGTTTTATAGATCAGGCTGGCCTTGAACTCATAGAAATCTGCCTACTTAGACTCCCAAATGCTGAGAATAAAGGCATGCACCACCACTGCCCAATTGAAAAAAAAAACAAACAAACTTTTAACACTTGTAAAATTTTAGATTATATTTTACACCTATTAATGTTTTTACCTGCATGTGTTTTAGTGTACTATGAGCATGCACAGCCCTCAGACTACAGAGGAGGATGCTGGATCCTCTAGAACTGGAGTTAAAGAAAGCTGTTGGGTACCATGTAGGTGCTGGGAACCAATCCTGGGTCTCTGGAAGAGCAGTTGGTGATATTAACCACTGCACCATCTCTCCAACTGTCTTTAGACACCAGAAGAGGACGTCGGATCTCATTACAGATGGTTGTGAGTCACCATGTGGTTGCTGGGATTTGAACGCAGGACCTTCAGAAGAGCAGTCAGTTTTCTTAACCACTGAGCCATCTCACCAGTCCAAGAATTTTTTAAAATGTTTATATGTTTGAGTGTTTTGCCTCCGGGTATTGCTGCACACTGTGTGCATGCCTAAGCAAACTAGAAGAGGGCTTGGGAAATGGAGTTACAGATAGCTGTGAGCTGCCATGTGGGTGCTAGAAACTGAGCCCAGGTCCCCTGCAAGAGCAGCCAGTGCTTTTAACCACTAGCCATGTCTGTAGCTCCTCCCAGAAGAAACCTAGCAACAAAAGAGGTTTCCACTTTGCAGGGCTTCCTGTTGAGTTTGGCAGGGTCTGCACAGACCACCCTATCTGTTGATCCTACAGTTGTTATGCCAACAGATCCAACAGCAAAGTGCCTTGTACAGCAGCCTAGTTCCTTCTAGACCTCTTTTTTGCCCTGGGTCTCCCTCAAAATCAGCAGCCCAATGGGATACCTGGTAGTTGCTTTAGGTCAACTCACTTAGATATAACATATCTTGCCTCCAAAATCCCAAGAAAGGGGGCAGCCACCTTAGTGGCTGTCTTAGTTTGGGTTTTACTACTGTGAACAGACACTATGACTGAGGCAAGTCTTATAAAGGACAACATTTAATTGGGGCTGGCTTACATGTTCAGAGGTTCAGTTTATTATCTTCAAGGTGGGAGCATGGCAGCATCCAGACAGACACAGTCAGGCAGAACTGAGAGTTCTATATCTTCATCTGAAGTCTGCTGGCAGAATACTGACTTCCAGGCAGCTCGGGTGAGGGTCTTAAACCCACGTCCACAGTGACACACCTACTCCAACAAACAAGGCCACACTTCCTAATAGTGCCACTCCTTAGGCCAAGTATATTTAAACTATCACAGTGGCTAATAGCACTGACTGCTCTGTCAGAGGACCTGGATTTGAGTTCTATTACCCACATGGTGGTTTACAACCATCTATTACACTAGTTCCAGGGGGTCTGATAAACTCCATAGGCTCTGCACACTCACGGTACACAAATATACATTCAGGCAAAACTCTCCTATACCTTTTTTTTAATCCTCAAATGCTTACAAGCATGGTGTTCTTTTTGTTGAAAATCAGTGTAAGGTGAGATGTTTGTTTCATATTGGTAGCAATAACCCAGCATTCTTCCAGATTCCTGGATTCTGGGGCACTCCATTCATGAAGTGGAACCCCAAATCTCTATGGAGTCTATATCCCACTCTCTAGTTCATGTGTCCTCCTAAGGTATCTTAGGAAGATATAGAATGTGTCCTCTGAGCCGGATAGCCATCACCATTTTGGAGCGATGTGACTACTCTCAGTAATGCTTCCTCACAGAAGAAGGGCTTGCTTGGGGACAGTCATTAGACACCCAGCAGACATTCCAGCCACTCCTTCCTACACCCCGTCCCAGATGACGTCATTCTACCCACTTGCATGTGGTCTGTGGTCTCATGTACATAGAGCATTGGCTGGTAATTAAAGCAGAGACAATATCTTTGCAGATATGGGAGAGGAACTCATCAGCTATGCTGGGAGATGTATCTGCTCTGGGGTTACCCAGAGTTCCATAAGGGAGCCCTCACTCAGTCTCTGTAAATAAGCCCAGGAAACACACTGATTCACCAAGCCTGATTTATGCGGAATTGCACCCTGGTCGATCTGTGGCTGCCTGCCTAGGGTTAAGAGGCATTTGCATCTCCCCAGGAAAGGTTCATGTAGCGGCATCTACAGCATTTGCTACTTCTTATTGGTCACTATGATCGTTGAAGACTGGCTCCTCCACGGTGCCCTGGCAATTGGGACATATGCACACAGACTGTGCAGCACTCATTTGAGTGACAGCGTATCTGAGACTTGGAAGAATGCCCTGTAATCCTTCTGGAGCACCGGAAGATGGGAGTTTGTGGCCCCGCCTACAAAGAAACCATCTGCCACTTTCCTTCTCTCTCCTGGGAGCTTCATGAGGCAGTTTATCAGCTCCCAGGTTCTGAGAGGGTATGATCTTCCTAGGGCAGCCTCTCAGCACAAACCTACAGAATCTGCTCTGCAAGCAGCATAGCTATGGTCTAGATTCAACTCCTTAGCAACTGGAGAAGAGGACTCCCCCCAGTGGTCAATGGCCTCTTCCATTTGGGGGTGACTCTTTTTGCTATCTGAGATAATAGCCATGGGGAGCCTGTGTCCTTGGGTACTTCCCTTCTTGCTAAAGTAATAAACCAAATCTAAACTGATACCAACAAAATCTACTAATGTGATGAGCCAGTAGCAGGTTTCAAGACAATCAGGATTCTCTGTGAATGATGGGCTGGGGATATAGTTCAGTAGACAGAGTGCCTACCTAGTATACACAAGGTCCTAAGTTCAGTTTCCCAGCACTGCATAAATTGCATAAATTGGGTGTGATATCCTAGCCCCCAGGAGTCAGAGGCAGAACAATCAGCAGTCAGCAATTCAAGGTCATCCTTCAGCTACATAGCAAGTTCAAGGGCAGCCTGAGCTGGAAAAGATCTCTGTGGATAAGACTATGAGAGAAGAAAGAGGTGAGAAAGTCCCAGGGCAAGACTTAAAAAAAATGTGTATGACTGACCACGATAGGTTAAAACAAGTTGCTTTTGATGGCTGTCTTAGCTAGGGTCACTGTTGCTATGATAAAACACCATGACCAAAAAGCAAGTTGGGGAGGGAAGGGTTTACTTGGCTTACACTTTCACATTGAAGGAAGCCAGGACAGGAACTCAAGCAGGGCAGGAATCTGGATGCAGGAGCTGATGCAGAGGCTACTGGGTGTTGCTACTTACTGACTTGCTCAGCTTGCTTATTTAAAGAACCAGGACCACCATCCTCGGGATAGCACCACCCACAATGGACTAGGCCCTTCCCCATCAGTCACCAATTAATAAAATGGCCTATATGCCAAATGGTGGAGGCACACACCTTTAGTTCTAGCACTCCAGAGGCAAAGGCAGAAGGATTTCTGAGTTCGAGGCCAGCCTGATCTACATAGTGAGCTCCAGGACAGCCAGGGCTACACAGAGAAACCCTGAAATATGATAGAAACAACAAAACAAAAAAACAAACAACTCTACAGGCCTGCCTACAGCCCAGTCTTATACATTTTTTCAATTGGAGTTCCCTCCTCTCAGATGACTTCAGTTTGTGTCAAGTTACCTCTGCAATTTTATAAAGAAAGAAGGCTTCATTTCTAAATTCCTGCCTGAGTTACACTCCCAGGGTTTATTTCTCTATGTTTACAATAGAGATTTCATAGACAGAACAGTAATAACAACAGCAGAAACCAACTATACTGTGAAATTAAAAGCATATATCTGAGCTTCACCCTGGTGTCTGGTAAAGAGCTCATAAACTCTATCAGTCATCAGTGATGGAGTGGGAGGGGCCTCTTGTTGCCCAAAATACGTCCTTTTCAAGCACACAGGAGTCTCGGCTGGTGAGCTCAGGACCCTCAGGATAGCCTTGGGACAGGGCTAAGAAGGACCAACGTGAAAGCAGACATTTGCAATTGTTACCTCTTCACTTCCTGCAGACAAAGACCCGTCAGACATTGAGTTAGTCACTACAGGAACTTCCTAAATCAAAGGTTGATTTACAGCTATGCCTATTGCAGTAAGATCTCCAAAGGAAAAATATCCCCTTAGCCATGGCCCTCAGATTGCTTTCAGACTGAACACACCCAAAGGTTGCTCTTGAATTGGATCATATATGTGATATATATACATATATAATAATATATTGACATATTATCACATATATATCATATATTATCATACACACACACACACACACGAGCCTCTGGGAGTGTTCAGTCTGAAAGCAACATATAATCACGTATATCATATATATGAATATATATATATATATATATATATATATATGCTATAGTAAACAAAGCACCACCTGGACCCCTTGACCAATTTCAGCAAATCAGCAATCCTATAGAGGGAATTTGTGGGGAGCCCTGATTGACAGCTGGCTGGCCAGTGGTAAGGAGGTCCAGAGTTATAGTTAGTATCTAAAACAGGGAAGGGACTAAGCAAGAGCTCCGTAATCAAGAAAACTGGGGTTTGGTTCACAGCACCCATAGATATTGGTCCACAACCATCTGGAACTAACAGTTCCAGTGCCCTCTCCTGACCTCCACTGTCCCCAGACATGCACGAAGTGCACATTACATACATGCAGATAAAACATTTATACACACAAAACAACATAAATAAATCTAAAAATAAAATCCCTAAGTGTGAGGAGTCAAGGCCCACATAACTTCAGGTAGGTCGTGTCAGGGTTGATTCACTGGGTGCCTAGTTTTTGTCCAGAGAGTTATAGAAACAGTCATTGGTGTAAGAGTAACTCTCCCTAGTTTGGTGTGACTATGGTGAGCCGAACAGACTAAGGTGCACGAGTCCACTGCTATGCAGCTGGTCTTCGCTTTCTGTACAAGCCACTCCCACAACTTACAGATTAATAAAAATAATAATAATTAAATAATATATGGGCAAACATCACACACTTTAAACAATACAAATACATCTAAAAACAAAAACTAAAGTAAAAGGAGTAACCATAACAATAACTAAGTGTTTGTGACCGTTGTCCCTATTCCTAGTGTATGTGTGGTGGAGTGAGAAGCTGTGACTTTGAGGATGGAGTTCTGGGTCAGTGACAAGGTCTGTCCTTAACGTGTGGAGACAGTCCTACATTCCTGCTCAGAACTAAAATTAAATATGTAATTAAATAAAATGTTGGGTTTCTATTATGGAGACTTAAGTCAGGTTTCCAGCAACCAGGAATATTTTCTATTTTATTAATGAAGCCAGCAACATTTTAGTAGGCTGCCTATCTTGTCTTAGAGATTCCTTATCAGCAAAAGAAAATGTCTGTTATTACTTCTAATTCTATATGGATCACAACTGCCTTTTTGTTTATTGGTTGATTTTCTGGATTTGTTGGTGGTTTTAGTGAATGCAGGTGTATCTGTGAGAGAGTCTGTCGTGAGGCAGGGGCGGGGGGCGGGGTGCGCGCTGGAGGGTACCAATGGAGGCCAGAGGAGGATGTTAGATTCCCAGGAGCTGGAGGTTCAGGCAACTGTGAGCTGAATTCAGGTCCTCTGGAAGGTCAGTAATTACGTGTTCTTTATCACGGAGATCCTCCCTCACCTTCCTTTTGGTTAGACTGGGTTTTGTTTTGTTTTGTTTTTGCGACTGAATCTCCTGGGATCCAGGTTGCCTTCCAGCTCCCTACGTAGCTGATGCTCCTGCCTCGGCTTCCCCAGTACCGGGACTGCAGACGCGCACTGTACTCATGGCGTTGCTGCTTTATCCTTGCTGCCTATTTTGGCTATTTTGAGATCTCGTTGTCCTCCAGAAGTTCAAACTTTGGTCAACTACCGAGCAAGCAGGATTCCTGCTACCTGCGTGAGCCAATTCACTGTGTCCAGACTTGTTGGTAAGTGTAGTCATGGTAACAGACTCAGCCTGGCCCCAGAATTATACTCTGTCTTGCTTGAACTACCCTTGCCAAACACATGCCCCCAGTATTTGTTGACATTGGTGGCAAAATCTTATGCTCAGCCTGGAGTATTAACTATTTCCTTCCAGGGCAGCCTTTGAATTCTGAAGCATGCTTAACTCTGAGTCTATACATCTCTATCTATATATCTGTATCTAGAATTCTTTTTTTTAATTTGTGTGTATGTGTTTTTGCATGTTCATGTATGTGTGTAGTGTAAATGCCCAGGTGTGCCTGTGTGAGGGCCTTTCCCTTCTATACCTAGATAAAATTGTTCTTATTTTTTATTGTTATTCCTCAGGTACTGTCTGAGTTGTTGAGGTGGGGTCTTTGACCAGCCTAGATAATGCCAAGCAAACTGGGCTGGCTGGTAAGGGAGCCCCAGAAATCCTCCAGTCTCTGCCTCCGCAGTGCCGGGATGGCAAGCATGCACTGTCATGCCCAGTTTTTGGATTTGTTTTCCTTAACATGGGTTCTGGGGAGTCAAACTCGGGTCCTTACTGGTCAAGCCATCACCACAGCCCCACACATAATTCTAGAGGTGACAAATTGATGACTGGAGTGTACCCTGAAGAGGACACATTCCTAACCAGGAAGCCATCTTGGGTTTCAACAGGAAGGTGTTTGTCCTTGCTCACGTCTGAGAGCTGCTTCCTTTCCATGGAAGAG
Source organism: Tokudaia tokunoshimensis (assembly GCA_036184795.1). Classification (NCBI taxonomy): domain Eukaryota; kingdom Metazoa; phylum Chordata; class Mammalia; order Rodentia; family Muridae; genus Tokudaia; species Tokudaia tokunoshimensis. The sequence continues at coordinate 6,778,304 of BTHU01000004.1, forward strand.
ACGCTGAGGGGTTAATGACTCTCAAACTTATTAGAGTCTGCCTGGAAGCCTCACCCAGGCCCTAGGGGGATTCTGAACCAATGCTCTAATGCTTTTCATAAGAAATAAGTTAAGTCTCTGGTTTCAAATAACATCTTTTAAAAAAAAAAGATTTATTTATTGTTATATCTAGTAAACTGTAGCTGTCTTCAGACACTCCAGAAGAGGGCATCAGATCTCGTTATGGATGGTTGTGAGCCACCGTGTGGTTGCTGGGATTTGAACTCAGGACCTTCGAAAGAACAGTCAGTGCTCTTAACCACTGAGCCATCCCTCTAGCCCCTCAAATAACATCTTAATTCTGTAACCTGCCAAATTACACTTGGGAGTGATTTTCATTGACATTAACCCCCTATCCCATGAAAGCAGCTGAAATCAAAATGGAGTTGCTACGCCAAGCTTAACAGAAAATAAAGTCAAGGTGTTATGCAAGAACGGTTCTCATGTGTGACCTCCCCATAATAACTGTCACAAAAGACTCTTCTGGAACCACAGCCTGATAAAAGCCACCACAGTCTTATGCAAAAAAAAAAAAGACATCTATGCTGTCGCTGTCCCTTCAACCTCTGACTGACTTACTCTGAATGCTAAGCATTGTGGCCAAGGATTGTTGTTTGGAAATATCTCCTGCAATCTCTCTGTGTTAGCCTTTTGTCTTGCCTCAACCTCTTGAAATACGCCCATAGTCTGTGTCTCCACGGAAACCCTCTCCTTTCCCCTAGAGCAATGCTATTTCCAGAGAAAACTCGGTGGCCTTTCATTTTAACCTGAGTTTCTCTCAGTAACACTCTCCCTGATTCAAGAGAGACAATATTTACTGTGTGTGCCAGGCAGTGGTGGCACAAGCCTTTAATCCCAGCACTTGGGAGGCAGAAGCAGGGAGATCTCTGTGAGTTTGAGGCCAGCCTGATCTACAGAGTGAGTTCCAAGATAGCCAGGGCTACACAGAGAAACCCTGTCTTGAAAAACAAAACAGTAGGGCTGGAGAGATGGCTTAGCGGTTATGAGCACTGCTCTTCCAAAGGCCCTGAGTTCAAATCCCAGCAACTACATGGTGGCTCACAACCATCCGTAATGAGATCTGATGCCCTCTTATGGTGTGTCTCAAGACAGCTACAGTGAGCATTTACATATAATAAATAAATAAATCTCACAAAAGAACACACATGGTATGCAGTCACTGATAAGGGGATATTGACCCAGAATCTCGGGATACCCTAGACACAATCCGCATATCAATAGATTTCTAAGAAGATGGAAGGAGAGACCCCTGGTCCTGGAAAGACTGGATGTAGGGGAACGCCAGGACAGAGAAGCGAGAGGGGGTTGAATGGGGAAAAGAGGGAGGGAAGGGGGCTTATGGGACTTTCGGGGAGGGAGGAAACGGGAAAGGGGAAGTGATTTGGAATGTAAATTAAAAAAAAAAAGAAAAAAAACTTAGAAAATAAATAAATAAATAAATAAATAAATAAATAAATATTTGGGCCGGAGAGATCAGGGCCAGGTCGAGAAGAAGAAAAAAACAGAACAGCATCAAAAAGGAGTGGTGAGTTTTATTTAGTTTTTGTTGTTGTTGTTATGGTTTTTTAGGTCCATCATGAAAGCCTTTTGGTTCTCTGAACATAACTTTAACTTGAAGCATTTCCTCTCTTTGCTTGTTTGTCTTTCTGTCTGTCTGTGGATATGGTAGGTGAGGTTCACTCTTGTATCTGCAGCCAAAAGTCAATGTCATTCTTCTGCTTAATTTTTGAGACAGTTTCTCACTGAACCCTAAACTCCCTGCCTCTGCTGGACTAACTGACCAGGGAATCCTCCTGCTTCTACCTCCGAAGCTCTAGGCTCAGAGTTTGAACTCAGATCCCCATGCTTGCACAGCATGTGTGTGTGTGTTGGGGGGGGGGTGTTGAACCATGTCCCCAGCCCTGCCTCACACATTTTCACTCTGTAAGTGCTTCCTGAACCTAGTTCTTGAGGTGGCCTCCTGAGACAGCACTGTGGCTGTCATCAAAAAGAGGGGGCGGATGAGCACTCAGGCACCTAAATACCCAGCCAACCACTCCCATCAGAAGAGGGTCAGCAGTGTATTCAAACCAGATAGAATCAATCATATCAAAATAATCATCTTTCTTCCAGAATCCTGGCTGGGTCTAGCCGGGAAGATAGAAATCGCACTAGTGATTTCAACAGTGAGAACTGAATATAGGCAATAGGTTAAACATGCATCTGAAGTCTGAGAAATAAAGAGGAACAACCAATCAGAGAAGGCTCTGACATGAAAAGGAGCTACTAGGCTGGCTGGGGGAGGGGAGAGCTCAGAGGCACCCAGAAGTTTGGAAGAGGGATCCACCTCAGGATTGTGGAGGGCGGATTATATTTCTATTGATATGACTGACAAACCTTTCTTTTAACATCAACTCTAGTGTTCTCCTCCCTCAGAGCACCCCCCATTCTTGGGAGTCCTTTGTCACTCTCCTTTTACAACTATGCCCTCGCTCTTTGAAAAAATTAACTGATGGGCTGGAGAGATGGTTCAATAATTTAAGAGCACTGACTGCTCTTCAAGAGGTCCTGAGTTTGATTCTCATCAACTACATGATGGCTCACAGCCATCTGCAATGGGATCCAATGCCCTCTTCTGGTGACTCTGAAGAGAGCGACAGTGTACTCACATACATAAAATAAATAAATAAATCTAAAAAAAAAGTTATTGATTATTCTAGCTGGTGGTGGAACATGCCCTTAATCCCAGCACTAAGGAGGTAGAGGCAGGCAGAAGTCTGTGAGTTCAAGGCCAGCCTAGTCTACAGAGTGGAGCATTTTCTCTGAGGGTGGAGGTCAGGGTATGTGGTCAAATTCCAGAAATGGGTCAAGGCATGATCAAATGTTTATAGTAGTAAACAGAAGAGAACAGATTTTGACCTTGTAACAAGATGGCTACTCAGGCTGGTTCTGAACCTCTAGACTCAGAAGGTGGGCCTCTTGGTTACTGAGGTGGTCAATCTTGATTGTCAATTTGAGTGGGCTGAGGCAGTCTAGAGGACTGGTAAAGTGCATGTCTGGGTGTGTCTTTGAGAGTTTCCAGAGACCATTGGATGACAAATGTTCTGATCTGTCTGTCCTTCCACCAGGGTGGGAACAGCTCACTCTTCCACAATGCTTCCTTAGGTGAGCCGGAATAAATCCTTATCCTTCCCTCGGTTCTGGGAACGTGATGAGGAAGGAGGATGTCTGACTTAAAAGTCACCAAAGCCCCCACGGGGAAGCTTGGAACCCAGTCCCAAGACCAGGCCAAATCACTATGTAACCAAAAATTCCCTCGGAAACCCTTGCAGTTTGGGGGCTGTAAAAACCCCACTTCTTTTGTGTTCAGGTCTGTCCTCTCAAATCTGGCATGCAGGGAGAAGCAGTCACTGTACAGGCTATAGTATGCACAGATAATAAAACTCGCTTAATTCAACTAAAAACCATTTGTGTTGGTGATCTTCAACACACCTCAGCTGCTCCCCCGTGCTTCAGCCTTGGGCTTTCTGCTTCTTATAACAAGCCAGGAGCTGTGACTCCACCCCCAAGGCCTCTGTTCATGCTATTCCCTCTGCCTGAAATCTCTCCCTTCTTTTCTCTCATCTTAGCCAGGTCACGGGAATTCACCACCAGGTTTCTCTCAAGAGTCCCTTTCCCTGCCTGCCCCCATGAGCTCTGGTGTCTCAGCCTAACTCTCAGTTGTTCCCTGGGTTCAGCCTGCTTTGTTTACTGCTGAGGGCCCAATGCCCAGTGTACTCTGCCTTACACTGTGTCAGGGTGCATGTCTTTGATGAATTTATATAATCTCTAATCCCAGAAATCTGCTTCTTTCTCCGTGGATAAAATGGAGGTAATACTAGTCAGTACTCACCTTATCTGTCAGCCTTTTGTTGCCACAACCAAATAAGCAAGACTGTTAACTTTATAAAAAGAAAAGGTTTAAACCAGACTTGCAGGGGTGGGGGGCTGCACAATTTGGTCCCGGTGCTTGGGAGGTAAAGGAGGAGGCTCAGTAGCTTAAGGCCAGCCTGGGTGACTCGGTTGCCAGAGAGTCTGTTTCAGAGAGAGGGCTGGGGTGAACATGAATGTTCATTCACTTAAGTTTGGGAGGATCCAAGTACCAAATCAGGTGGCCATTGGCTTGTCCTCTGATGATGGGGCACATCAGGGCAGAAATATCTCAAAGCACTGAAGAGGACAGGGAAGGAGGGACCATGTACCCAGTCACCTAAGAATCTCCCATCGGATCCCACCACTTCAAGGCCCACAGCTCCTCGAGATCCCACCACACAGGGCACGAGCTTTGAACTGAAAATGTGAAGCACACACGACCTAGCAGAGTCTCTCTGAGGATTCAAGAAATAAAGCAGGAATGTGGCTCAGGCCCTCACCCAGCAACTGTTAACTGGTGCCTAAGTGGCAGCTAGTATTGTTAGTATTAGTCTGTCTTTATACCCAGGGGGCAGAGTCCAGGTACCTTTCTTTCCCTGTGCATCCCTAGCAGGCTCCAGAGCCTAGAGCTGAGGGAAGACCCCAGGTGCTGGCTAGGCTCCAAGGCAATATAGACCCTGGGGAGTCAGTGGGCTGATCTTGCCTCTGCCAACTCTATTTTGAAATGTTCTGTGCAAGAGCCTTCTAAATGAGAAGTTCTACAGCAGAAGCTGCCTTCGTTTTTTTTTTGTTTGTTTGTTTTGTTTTGTTTTTTGGGTGAACTGAGTTCTACTGCCTCCCCGTGGCCACAGCGTAGAACCCACATTTCTTAACTTGAAACCAAACACAATAAGCCTAATACAGGAGCCGTAGCTATTGTGAGCCATGTTCCCATTTAAATATTATTCTTTGGATTCGGACACAAGTCCGAAACGCTAGAATACGCTGGGTGGTAGTCCCACGTTCCTTTAAATCCAGCACTCGGGAGGCAGAGGGAGACTGGGCTCTGTGAGTTTGAGGCCAATCTGGTCTACAGAGCAAGTTCCAGGTCAGGCAGGGCTACAGAGAGACCTTTTATCAAAAAAGAAAAAAAAATCCTAACATATGGCCCCAAACCCATCCTTACTTCCTAACTGTCTGTATTTATTGTTATCTCATTAAATATTAAGTATTCAGCAAAAAACCTAGATATCTGTAGATGGCAAATCAGCACATGTAATGCATATATTACATATGTGTGTACTCTAACCTCACCTCATTCATTTTGGCTTGGTCTCGTTTTTAAAAGATTTATGAGTTGTTGGTGTGTGTGTGTGTGTGTGTGTGTGTGTGTGTGTGTGTGCGCACGCGTGCCTGCCACATACATGTAGCCCCCACTTTTTTGTTTGTTTTTTGTTTTTAGCCATTACAAGACTTCATGTGGCTTAGGCTCCCTTCCAAATTACTGTGGAGACTAGGATGGCCCCAGTCCTTTGGCCTCCACCGCCCATGTTCTAGGATCACAGACATAAGCCACTATGTTGGATCAGAAACATTGAATTCTTTTATGTTTGTTTTGTTTTGTTTTGCTGTGTAGCCCTGGCTGTCCTGGAACTTGCTCTGAAGACTGAGTTGATCTCGAATTCACAGAGATCTGTCTGTCTCTGCCTCCTAAGTGCTGGGATTAAAGGTTGTAACACTACCACAGCTTGCTGTATAATCAACTATTTAATTCACCTGACTTTTGGTTCATGATTCTGTCCCTTTGTGACCTGGCTGAGCCTCCTCTTTCAGACTAGATTTTATCTGGTTCCTCTTCCCTCTGGCAAAAATCTAGATTCTCAAGGGTCCTTATAGCTAGCCCCAATCTTTTAAAAAAAATGAGTGGGGAGAGCTGAGATGCCTTAAGAGTCTAAGCATTGTACAAGCATGATGACCTCCGTTCTATTGCTGGAACCCCTATGAAGGTAGTACAGAGAACTGAGAACAGTTGTCTACTGATTTTTACATGTGCTGCGGCATGTGTGTGCCCACCCATACATCACATACACTTTCATACATTAACTAAATAGTTTCTAAAACTGTGTATTTATGAGCAAAATACCACAACAGGAAGTGGAGCCTTTCAACAGAGTCTGGTGGCAAGAGGCCTATTCAGGGGGCCAGGGAGGGAGGGAGGGGACTGCAGAAGAGGGAAGAAGGCAACTGGTGGTTGTTATCACAACCTGGTAACATTCCCCCATTTCACCACCAGCCTAGCCACAGCAGAGTAGGCAAGAAGGGCTGAGTGGGTTAGCTTAGTTAGTACTACGATGCTTGCCTACGATGTGTGAGGGGGTCACAGAGTGGAGTAAAGATTTGGAGACGTTGTGATTAAAGGGCAACAAAGAGGCAGATGAGATCAGCAACTGGCTCAGCATGTCTCCCATGTGCACGGATGGGCACAGGCAAGACAGGAACTCCTGTCCCTATCTGAATAGCACCAGAGGCCTGGCTCCCTGGGGAAGGGAAGCCAGAACACCCTGGAGAAGAATCATCTGTCAAAGCAAGGACACTCTTAAGAGACTTGGTGGGGCCTCAAGGAACTGCCTGCCGTGATGGAATCTAGCCTCAGAGCCCAGATGTCTCTGTGTCAAGGCAACAGCCATTTTTTGATACTCACAGTAATACCTAGAAAACTGAGGAAAGAAAGTGAAGGGGTTGAGAAGAGGGGAAAAAAATCATTTAGGAAATCCTCTGAAGCCAGCTCCAGGGACCCAGATGTGTGATGAATGCTTTATCTGAAAGTGACTAGTTAAAATGGCAGTCATTGGCAGTAACTTGATTGCTAAGGCAGCAATCCTCCAGGTTCTACCAAGACTTGTCAAAGTGGGTCCTATAGTTGTACTGGTTAAAAGTCTGAAGAGGGGCTAGGGATGTGGCAGAATGCTTGCCTAGAAAGTCCCAGGGTGGATTTCTAACACCACATAAAACAGATTTGGGAGATGGGGTGCATGCTTCTAATCCCAGCAATCTAGAGGTAGAGAAGCAGGAGGGGCATCCTTGGCTACATAACAAGTTTAAGTCCATCCTGTACTATGTGTGACCTTGTCCCCCAAAAGAAAACCCTAGAGAGGAAATGCAAAAAGCAGTTATGGGACTCAAGTCCATGATCAGGTAAAGGCAGGACTCAAAGTCAGGCCTCTAGTCACATAAGCTAATGCAGGCAGGCCCCAGTGAGAAGGGAAGCTGGTTCTCAAATAGGCCTTCCATAGCATATACCAACTCAGTGTCACCTGACTGTAAAGGAGCCCTGCTCAAATGGGAGAGAACTTTACAGCAGCCTGAACACGCAAGCAAGAAACCATCGACTTGTAGAATCATGGGGAGTCATGCTGACCCATGCTTGCACCCCAGCCCCACCACCCAGTTCGGCCCCCTCCCTGTGGTAGAGGGTCTGTGCTAAGAACACAGGCTGAGAGTTCGGGATTTGTACAATAAGGTACAGAGGCTCAACGCGTGGAGACACAGCGATGAAACAGTCCCACTAGTGGCTGTGCAGTGCAGACGGAAAGCAGAAGCACCCAGTAAGTCTACTGTGAAGGGTCCAACCTTGCAGGGCTGCTGCAAGGAAGACAGGCTTCTGAGATGGAGGGTGAGTGGGAGTACCGAGGAATAGAAGGAAGACAGGAGGAAGACAAAGGGAAAAGTGTAGGAGGAAGAAAAGGAATAAGAAAAAAAAGTAGTTCTGGTTATTGTCAACTGACTAAGCATAGACAGCGAGCCCATCCCACTGTAAGCTGCACTGAACAGGACACCCCAAGGTTGCTGTGGGTGCTTCCACAGCTGGGTGGGGAAGGCATTCTGCATGGTGCATGTTGAGGATACCCCTCTTGGCCACATGAAAGGATCAGAGCACCACAGTGCTTCAGTCTTCCTAGGATATATCTAGCCTTTCAGAGAGCCGGTGGCTAGAGACTTACAGAGATGCTTGTCAGAGGCAGGGGCGCTCCTGGAGGACATGGGTGGGATGGGAACACAGAGACCACAGCAAGGTTGCTCTAGCAGCATTTTTATTTACAAACAGCAATTTCCATTGAATTTATTACCATAAAAAGCCATTTACAAGCAAGAAACAAGAATTCAGAACGAAATGAAGCAGCACTGAAATATTCATGTCACAAACCTAAAGCAAAATGAATACGAGTAAAATATCATTTGAATAAATAGTCTTCAACTCATGCTATAAAATAACCCTTAATGGCAAGTTACTAGTTGATACAGCATCCGCTTAGCTAGCTTCATTTACTTCACGTGGTGATGAAGTGTGGCGTTGAGGTTACCAGTTTATATTGCAAGATAATGACACCATGTGAAGTCATTCAAACTGCTCAGCCATTTGTAAGAAGACTAGTTAGCCCTACTGCTAAAGTGGTAAGAGGTGGTTTCACATTAGGAAAATGGTTGTCCTCAGGCAGGCAGGAGAGTCTACCTCTTGCTCTAGTCAGGGCAGCAGCCTGGAGCTTGGTCTCCAAGTCCTGAGGCCGCATTCACAGCATGCTTGTCACTCAAGGGCGGTGAGAGGTCTGGATGTTCAATCTGCCACTCAGGGCAGTGAGCAGAGCTTGCTCCAGGAGCTAGTCAGGAGCAGCAATAGCCCTGTCTGTGCCAGACCCAGGGGGGCACCTGGAGTTGGCAAGCCCTGGCAGGAACAGTGGGAACTCTGGCACTTATTGAAGACGACATGTGTGAAGACCATTACAAATCTGGAACAAAGTGAATGACTTCTCTGAACTTTCAGTTCAGCTGCACTGAGTAATGAAATCTATGATGTAAGAACTAGATAGTCTTGTATAAAGAGTTTACATAATTCCCCATTACTTTCATATATAAAATTTAATAAATAACCCTGACCAGGCTAAAAGCACCATTCAAGGGGCATGAGCCCTTGGAAAATAGTTTAGATGTTGCATATTTGAGTCCCTTTCAGTGGAGGCTTCACAGGAAACCATTATAGAATCTAACAACAACGGTAACTACAAAAACATAGCGGTAACAAGTGGAAAGCTTAAATAAAACACAGCAACCCAAGGCAGAGCTCACTCACACGGACATTTCTCCTCGCCCTTGCTTTGTGTTCTTGCAGATTCTCCCCAGAATCTAGGCTGTTAAAAATTAAAACCACACACACACACACACACACACACACACACACACACACACAGGCCTGTAAAACAAAGAGGCGAGTTATACTTGCCATCATCAGAAGAGGCATACACATAGATCTCTGGGAGATTTAAAAACTACCAATTTAGTTCTACAGTATACTGTTTAACAGTGAACCGACAGTATCCTTTCTGCTATTTACACACACACACACACACACACACACACACACACACAGAGAGAGAGACACAACAACAACAAAAAACTGCCAAGGCAGAGCCAACTGACTGGGAGGCTTTCCCACTGACCAGGAAGATGAACTCATCTTTGTAACTGTATTTACAAATGGTTTCTAAATGTATTTACAGCTTTAGTAGAAACAAGAGGGCAGAGTACTGATGAGAACAAAGATTGAAAACCACAAGTGTTAGCAAAAGTATAAAACATCTTCACAGTTTGTGCAATGGGGTGATGTTGCAGGGAAGGGCGCTGTGGCTGTCTTCACATTGTCTAACATGGAAAGGTAGCTGAGAAGAGACTCAATCACGCACAGGCCTGCATGAGAGCGGGACATGATGTCTTCACAGATTGTTTATCTTAGTGGACGTGTGCATCGGCTATCGTGAGACCTAACCTACAACTGTACAGGGACAGGCTTGCTGTCCACAAGGAGTTGCACAGGGAGCTTCAGGGAGAGAGGCCTGCTAGGTGGCCATGCTGCCTCTCCTGGCACATCCTCACATGGCTAGGCACAATTAAGCGCTGCTGCGTTGCCTGCACAATGGGCCTTTGGTAGCCATGCCCACCGGTCGGCACCTAGGGTAACTGTGCAGACAGGCTATGCAGTGAGCCCTGTGCTGGCCTGGGCGCTGCCTCCCTCAAAGCCCTGTGAACTTTACAGTACTGTGTTATGGCTTGAGAATTCATTCTTAACACTGCTAGCAGTGGAGAGGGTAAAGTGTTAGCAACACGAATGGGAGCAAGCGCAATTTGTAAAACGCGGAATCATGATCATTTAAAACTCAAATCGGTTTTCTGCCCTTTAACAGTCCCATTACAATGTTTGAACCTGAACTGTACAATCAAAGCAATGTATATTTTTGTCAAAGACAATTTTGGATAAGTCACTCTTTGGTAAACTCAAACCAGCTAAACAAGTTGACAAACACAAGAACTCCATGTCTGTGAGTTCCGACAGACAGTGACAAAAGCCAGGACATGGACATGCTGCCCGAGTGTACCAGCCTTACCACAGAAAGCTCTGGAAGCGTCACAGAAGGCCCCAGGCCTAAGTGAAAAGGAGGCTCCTTCCCTGAGCTCGACGTCTCACGTCCTTAGATTTAGGGCCTTTCTTGTCACGAACTTAATTGATATCACAACACGAAAAAAGTTTTCGCATTTAATTTTCAAAAAAACAAAACAAAACAAAACGCATTCATGTAAGGAAAATGAAAAATCACATTTACCTGAAACCTCAGAACACACTTAAGTAGGTAAACACTTGGGGCCCAGCCTCCCCTTGAGGCGTTCAGCTTTCTCGGCTGAACAAACGCTTCAGGAAGAGAACCTCAAACCCCGACTTAGGCAGTTTGACGAGGAAAAGGCATACCGTATACCCGATTAGCAAGAGCTGCTCCAGGAGCAGCAGGATTAGTCATCTACAGGAGTTAACACTGAGGTGAGGCGAGTTCACATATGAGCAGATCCTGTGTGCTAAGGAGGTGCTACTGAGCCGCCACCGGGGCTGCTACACACAAGGGCTGGAATCAAACTTTTTCTCAAAAACAAACAAAACAACAATAACAAGTTTCCCCCCAGCCCACCATTCTTGGTATCTTAAGAGCCAAAAAAGCATGGCAGAGCAGCAAGCATCCATTTCTGTATCCTGAGCTCCTAGCCTTTGAGGCTGGTCCCCAGATTCTTGGTCTGTGTGATTGAGTCCATGTCTCAGGCTTAGGTTCTCAGGCAGAGACTAGAGCACTGCTGTCTCCCGGCTGCGCCCTACACTGCCCTCTCTGCCTGAGTCCACAGCACCAGAGCCATGTGTGAAGCCTGTTGGTGAATATGAATCTAACAGCAAACAGAGACATTCTCCAAAGCACTGACCAGACACAACTCAGACAGTAACCAGTTCGCCAGCACATGCTTTTGAGGTTTCTTTTCAAGCTGTGAACTTGAGAGGAAAGTAACTAAATCATTACTACTGGTAGGTTTCACATTTTCTAGACTGATACTGACCTAAAAGATACTTAACATAAAAATAGCACCACATGAACAAAAATGGTAAAACATACACAGATCTGGTGACACACAGAGGATCTTAAAGAGTTCTGATTTTTTTCTTTAAGCAGGAAAACACTGAAAGTAGGGGAGCCTCTGGGGCTCTCATTAGCACACACAATACTAAGATAGATATATTGCTTGCAATTCCCGTAGAGTATATAGCTTTACAAAAAGTACAAATTCCAAGTTCTGCAGTTTCCCTGGGAACTGCATAGAAAAAGTTGCTGTGCACCTGAACTGGCTGTTTGAGGAGAGAGAAAGAGAGAGAGAAGAAGAAAAAAAACCCAAAAGGAAACAAAATAACAAAACTACAACACTGCTTGGAGAATTTTGTAGATGAGTTCTACAAATTCCTGTCCTTTAGTTGGAGTACTAACACAAGGTGGAGCGATTTAGTTACCTGGTATGTATGCTTCTACAGTACAGAATGAAGGTAGAGTTGTAAGCCAGTAAAAACCTTGAAAACCACTGCTCCTTTGGAGTTGGCTAATATAACACTACACTGTGTAGAAAGGTCAGCACCACAGGTTGTCCAGTGTACCTGGACAACAAACAAAAATTCCAAAATGGTTTCCCACTACAGTTGAAGGAACCTTATGGCATTTGGTTTATGTGTTTGTTATGAAGCAGAGCTATGAACACTGTGACTTGCTTTGCTTGCATTTGGACACAATGATTACTATATATGAAAGTCTACTGACATTCTTCTGTAAGGGAAACGAAGGGTTAAAACTAACATAGTAGGCGGGGCTGAAACAAAGCCAGAGCTCTGTTCACATTGTATTAAATTATATATTCCTCTTACATTCACCTCAACCAGAATAAACTCAAATTTGAGAATGTATATATACTATATATATAATAACCACTTTATTATATATATATATAAATTGTCTAACTACCCCTTAAAAGTAATTTTAAATTAGAAAAGATTACCCATTTGTACCAGCTGACGGCATCCTAGCCTCTCACCATGAAAATGCACTGGGGCTAGCACCCACAGTGATTGCCTGCCTCTTAGCAGAGAATGTGGGGTCAGCCAGTTGGCATAGCTCAATCACTGGCAGAGTTGGGAGAAGCATTTAGCCAAAGAGGAATACTGTCAGCCTGTGTTTTCCCTGGATATGCTGCCCTTCATGCTTTGAGCTCCGTGGGGGAGGGGAATGGAGGGGAGGGTAAACACAAGAAGTACCCACCCAGAACCTTCAGAGAAACTAGCCAAAAAACCGAGAGATTTCCAGGTGGTGGGAAAAAGCAAAGATTACAACCAAGCAAATCACAACGATGCATTGATTGATGTGCTTTGTTCAGGTGCTCCTTAGTCAGGCGCATCAGACACTGTGTGGATTTCCAGACGGGAATCTAGCGCCATCTCTGAAGCCGAGGCATCACTTTCAAGTTTCTGTTCCATGTACACATCTGTTCTTTCGGGGGACTCCATGCGACCCCTGCCCTCGGTGACACCTGGGTGGTTTTTCCGCAGGTGCTGGTTGAGGGTGCCCTGGAATGGAAAGCACTTTCCACAGACCTCGCATCGGAATGGTTTGTCATCAGTGTGGCCCCGGATGTGATACTCCAGCTGGTCCTTGCGTGTGTACTTCTTCCCACAGAACTTGCACACAAAGGGGGTGATTCCCATATGCAGCCGCATGTGCCTGTCGAGGCTTCCCTTCTGGTTAAAGGACTTCCCACAGTAAATACAGATCAACCTCTCGTTGTATGGGTACCAGTAACCTCTGGCACTCCTCTCCCGGGGACTGCTCTCATAACCGGGATTGTTCATCATGGCTTCACTGTCAGACCCCTGTACCACACCCTGCAGGTCACTGTGCAGATGAACAGACAGAGCCCGCTTCTGGCGGGCCCCACGGCCTCGGAAGCAGCTCAGCATGGACCTGGATGGACTGGAATTGGTCTGACCTCCAAAAGCTTCTGGCACACTGGAAGGCTGTGAAGCTGCCTGGGAGTAGGGATACGCATGCTGGAGTACAGAGCCATAGGCGCCCACATTCACGGCCACAACTTGTTCCCCATCAACCATCTCCGTGTGGTAGCCGTCATCACCCAGGGAAGAGCTGTCGGAGCAGCTGGGCCGGTCAGACTTCTCCATCTTCACTTTCACCTCAGTGATCTGGCTCTCTCTCACCAACAAGTCCCCTTGTTCGTGGTCCCCTTCTATCTGAATCTCATACTCAGACACACTCCCACTGCTCCCCCGATCTGAGTGCCCCTCTTCCTGCAAGCGGTTCCGAAGGGCTTTGTTGGGGGTCGTCTCCATCCGGAGATCACTGCTGACTGGAGGCTGCCGTACCTGAGGGCAGTACGGAGGGGAGATCTCAACAGGGTTGGTGAAGAAGCTGCCATCTTTCACCCCATTCCGGCTCTCGGGATTCTCTTCAGCACCAATGGTAACAGAGTCAACGTCTCCCACGCTGATCTTTGAGTGGATGCTCTCTAGGATCTGCGTGCACTTGTCAATGACACACTGCATCTGGAGAAAGCTGGCTGCGGTCAGAAAACTGACAACATCCTTCAGCTGCAGGGACATCCTTCCCGTGTAACAGAAGGAGAGCAGCTGCTCGAACACGCTGGGGTTCTTGATCACAGATATCGACAAACCGCTCATAGTGCTCAGCGCTGAGTGGTCCCGGAAGTACGGGGAGCTGGCCGCGAGCACGGCTTTGTGCGCTCGGAAGGGCTGACCCTGGATGTGCACAATGATGTCGCATAGCTTCCCTTGCAGGCGGAGCTCGTTTAGTTGGCTCAGAACGGTGCTGCTGTGCTCAGGCACGTCAAACTGAATGAAACTGCTGCTGTCCATTTCTCCCGACGCAAGACGTAATCTGCAGAGACAAAGAGCACCCATAATTCGCCAGGGCTCCTCAGCAAGAGCAAGCAGCATAAACAGGAGCTCACTGCAACTCTGCAGCTAGCACTATGGTCTGCCTGGACACTCTTCCTCTTGCTCAGTTTTATCTTCCATCTCTCCGTTAATTCACCTACAGCCAAATAAGTGAATGATCCATTAGCCCAGCGTCACTCTTACTCAACACTCAACTTGATCAAAAGTAAAGCACTGCACACACAGGAGGCCGCCCCAGCTGAGAAAAGGTGGAGCCCTTCAAGAAGCATTGCCGTCCACCTGCTGCTGAGGGCCTCTGAAGGACCCTGCAAAAACGCTCCAACTCATGTACACAGCACCTGCACTGTGTATTGCATGTGTGTGTGTGGCTTATGTCTGTATACATGTTTACACACACACCACAAGGGCAGGAGCATGTGTGAGCACGTTCATAGGAGCCAAAGGTCACTGTTTGTTATCTTGGTCCCTATCATACTTTTTGAGAACAGTCTCAAACTGAGCTGAGAGCTCACCAGCTGCTAAGTCTTGCTGGTCATAAGACCAAAATATCCATCTGTCTCCTGCCCATAGCGCTAGGATAACTGACAGGCGCATGTCCCCAAGCCCAGCTTAAATTACTATTATTTATGTGTATAGGTGTTTTACCTGGCTGTCTGCCCATGTCCTGTGTGCATGCAGTGTCCTCAGAGGCTAGAATTGAATGCTGGGTCCCTTGGGACTGCAGTTACAGCTGGTTGTGAGCAATGCTGTAAGTGCTAAGGATCCAACCTGAGTCCTTTGGAAGAGCAGTCAGTGCTCTTAATCCAGAACCACCACTCTCGTCCCCAAGTTTGTTTGTTATTACATTTTATTTATTTATGTCTGGGGTACCACAGTGCACATGTAGAGGTCAGAGAACAATTTTTGGGAGTTGATTCCTTCCTTCACAAAGTTCTGGGAGACTAAACTCAGCTTGTCAGGCTTCAAGTATATGCTGAGTTATCTCTCTGCCCTCCCTTGGTCTTTTCACATGGGTACTGGGGATTAGAACTCTGGTCCTCATGCTTGTGTGCAAACACTTTACTGAATGAGCCATCTCCCCAGCTTCCACTTGCATATTTCCAATTGGTATTTTTCAAGTGTCTAGTCAGAAGGAATGGAACAAACTTCTTTCCAATACCATCTTGATTTGGGCTTTCCCTACATATCTTTGCAGGACAAGCAATACTCAATCCCTTATAGGAGAGAATTATCTCAGGCAAAAGCAAGCAGAGTGATGGACACATTGCTAGTGCAGGGGCCCTCCAGTGGTGCTCATAGAACGAGCATGCTTGGGACAACTGCTCTCACCACTCCTGGCCTGGAACCTTTAGCTCTGGACCACTTAAAACCCCTGACACTGAAGGGGCCAGTGAAATGGCTCAGTGGGTAAAGGCACTTGCCCAAGCAAGATAACCTGAGTTCAATTTCTTCCATATAATGGAAGGAGAGAATAAATTCCCCAAGGCTGTCCTCTAACCTCAAGTGCACTGTTGTGTGCACACACACACACACACACACACCACAGATGCTGAAGTAAACACAAGACTAGATCCAATAACAATTCTATTTTTGATTTTATTTTTTTAATCTTTCTTTTTTTTAAGGTTTATTTTATTTATATGAGTACACTGTAGCTGTCTGCAGACACACCAGAAGAGGGCATCAGATCCCATTACAGATGGTTGTGAGCCACCACGTGGTTACTGGGAATTGAACTCGGGACCTCTGGAAGAGCAGTCAGGGCTCTTCACCACTGAGCCATCGCTCCAGCCCCTATTTTTGATTTTAAAATTCAACCAATAGATTTTGGTTTTTTTTGAGACAGGGCCCGAGTCTGAGACCTGAGTCTGGCCTCCCGCTCAGGTTCTTCCTGAGTGCTCAGCTCAGCTCTTAGCAGTGTTATAAAGAATAAATGTAAGCAATATAAAAGAAATCACAAATGTAACCCAGCCCAGAGTGTGTGAGTGTGAAATGTGATAAAGTAAATGCCCTGACTCAGTGAATGCCTCTCAATTTTAATTGACTAAAAAGATACCATGAAGACCAAGTCTGGAGAGTGTGTGGAGATTGATAAGCCTAGTGCTAGATAAGTGCTGTTGCAGGCCTGAGCTGAAAGAGACTTGAAAACCCTGGTCTGACAGCTAAGGTTTGGCTCATTCCCGAGAGCTCCAACAGAGACTCTTCCTGTTGAGACTGACTCATTCCCGGAGCCAGCCCACCGGTTCCAGACACCCCAACTCTGGACTGAGGCTCCAGTCGGGATCCAAAGCACAGTGAGGCCTTGCCTGTGCTTCCATCAGAACTAGGCTACAGCACTTACCAGACCAGAGGTGAGAGTGTGTGTGAATGAATGTGATCCCTTTTTGTTTTATATTTGTTCATTGTTGCTTATGAATAAATATTAGTGTAACTTGATCTACCGAGTCGCAGGCACTTTCTTTCTCTCACTCTCAGCTCCATCCCTAACCCTGACTCACAGCAAGTATGTACAATCACACTTGGCCAACAATCAGAAAGTGAAATGCTCCTTACTAAGAAGTGAACCAAGAGCAAGAAAGGCATGAGAGACAGTCTGCTGTGTGTCTAACTTATTTGAGCACTAACTCCCAAACCAGATGGACAGACAAGAGGCAAAAGCAAGCATGGTAAAATGTTAGAGAGGCACAGAGCCGCCAATGGCTACTGTAAAAACCTGTCTACTGTAAAAACCTGTCTAACTAGGCAGTGGTGGCGCACGCCTTTAATCTCAACACTTGGGAAGCAGAGGCAGGCCGATCTTTGAGTTCAAGGCCAGTCTGGTTAACGATCGAGTTCCAGGACAGCCAGAACTACACAGAGAAACCCTATCTCCAAAAAACTAAAAAGTCAAATTTTTCTGCAGCTTTGAAGTTTTTTACACTAAGAAAGATTTTTACAGTAGAGGATTAGAAAGCATCATCTACAATAAAAAGTACAAGGAAAATCAGTGCCTTAAAAATTGTAAGCAATAAATAGTGAAAGTAACAGATTCAACTCAGGAGGCTAGACAAACACCGACAAAAGGAAACAGATCACTCACTAGCACAGAGCCACCAAGGAAAGCAAGGGTAGGGCCACTCTACACTAAGACTCTTGCAGGATGGCCTCACTCAGTCTGACTGGATCACAACAGAATTTTCAATCTTGTCAGAATTTGAGTTAAAACATTTTAGTCAAAGAAAACTATTGTGCTTCTATTTATTTATCCTAGATTTATGATTGAAATCATTTTGAAATCTGCATGAAATGGACATATTTTTAGGATAACATAAATTGGCAGAACTAAATGAAAAGACAGAGAAGTGCCAAAACACAAACAATCTCCAGGCCCTTCACACTGCTCTAGCCACGTATGGAGACATGGAAGGAAACTCCATACATCTGGTGCAAACCTGACACCAGAGAACAACAGGCGGCAGAAGAAGTCTGCTTCAACTAAGGGACTGAAAGGCCCTTACAGGCAAACGCCAGGGACTAGCCCTGAGCAGCTAAGGTTAGGGCTAAAATGATCCGGGCACCAGAAAGGCAAATGATAATCGCACGTGGCCACATTGACACCTCACCAAAAACTCACCTCAGACATAAATACTCTTTCAGAGTAAGAAAACAACTCGATAAGCAAGAAATAAAGCACCACTTGTAAAAATATAATAAAAAGTAACTATTGCAAAGCAATAACATCATCCTCAGAGAGAGTCATTGTCTCTTCCCAAAATGTTAAATGTATTCAACAAAACAGGTGCTGGCCCCAACATCCTCAGCTCCTGTTAGCACTGCCACAACCTTTTTTTTCTTTCACCATGTGGATCCCAGGTACTGAACTCAGGTCATCAGGCTTGGTGAGGAGCACCCTACCCACTGAGCTATCTCACTGACCCACTATCTTCTTTTTTTTTTAAAGGTTTATTTATTTCATGTATGTGAGTACACCGTAGCTGTCTTCAGACACACCAGAAGAGGGCATCGGATCCCATTACAGAGGGTTGTGAGCCACCATGTGGTTGCTGGGATTTGAACTCAGGATCTCTAGAACAGTCAGTGCTTAACCACTGAGCCATCTCTCCAGCCCTGACCCACTATCTTAATAAGGAGTTTTTATATGGGTAAGTGAAGAAACATCTCAGCTGTCAGACTTAATGAATGCTATAGAGATGAATGTTGTCTCTAAAATGAATTCATAAATACAGGTCAATGGGATATTTTGTTAAATTTCTTTTTAAAAAACAATTTTAAAATGTATTTATTCTAGAAGATTGATGTTCTGTAAGAATACAAGTCACACATTTTTAGTGTTTTCCAATAGTTCCCAAGCCTTCATCCAAGCCTCCCCCACCACTACAGCACAGTGTGGGACACAGAACCCACAACCGCATGCACTGCTAAGAAAGGCTCCACTGGTGTGCAGGGACCTAGCCTCCAGCACTGTTGAGAACGGTCCCACGGCTTTACAGCACCTAGCCTACCTAGCAGTTGTGCTTGTGAGGCATTTTAAATTCCTCACCACTTCACGCCAAAAAAACCTGTCTCAAATAAAAAGAAAAAATGATAGAAAGAAAGAAAGAAGAAAACTCTAGCCAGCTTTAATGTCCAACTGGGCACAGGCATTAGGGGAGTCACACTCCTTTCACCATATATCCTGGTGAAAGCAGGTCTTCTTCAGAGTGAGGGTGTGGTCACAGAAGGCCAACAGAGCAAACCATACTTTAAATAGGATCAAAGGGATGCAGAAAGGTCATCTAGATCTGTGAGGGTGTGGGAGTCCTGCGGGAAACTGTCCCCACAGAAGGAATCACATGTCTCAGTAGATAGAGCCAGAGTCAGGAAGGAAGGACTTGCTGGAAGCTCCTCTTCAGCAGGGACAGGGCACAAGGGAAGAGAGCAGGGACCAAAGAAGCTGCTGATGGTGGACTTCACACCAAGACTTCACTGCCATTTCAAGTACGGGGGGAAAGGACAATCACTAGAGAGAGGTGGTTTGGGCAACTTGATAAACTTCTGGCTAGATCCTCTCTGTGCAGCATGATGTCGATGTAGAAATGTGGAGGCATAACTACAGAAGTACAACTTTTATACCTTAAAGATGCTTACAAAAAAGGGCCGAAAACAAATTATGAAAAGAATTTACAAAATACATAGCCGAGAAGTATGAAAATCACAAATAATAAATACCAAATATCACAATTGAAAACTCTATAAATATGAACAGATGCTTTTTAAAAACAAAGAATAAAAATAGCCTTTTAGACAGAGAAAAACAATCATTTCATCAGTAAACAAAATTGAAGAAGAGATGCAATTCTTTCTCCATTTGGCAAGTCTTACAAAAATACACCCGTCACCTAGAAAAAAGGTCAGGCACCACCGTCTCATGGCATTTCCCAGCAGAAGGGGTTTAAATAGCAAATCAAAGGCTGAGAGGAAGGCAAGGAGTCCTCGGCAGCAGCAGAGCATTCCAAGACGGAGCGTAAGGCTGAAACGGCTTCTGCGCCGCATCCTCTAGTGGGACGGCTGGCACCAGTAGGGCGACAGGAAGCAGCACACCATGGCTAATACCTAGAGGACTCCATCTTTCTGCAAGAGAGAAAGGAGGTGCTCTCCTCTGCCTCATGGCAATGCCTCCCTGAGCAATGAGACTTCAGACTCCTCCCCAGAGCTGCTAATAAGCAACATGCAAAAGCTTTGGGAAGTAGGCAAGGTTCTTCAGGCAGCTAACTTCAGTCCTAGGCACATCACCAGGCCACAGAGAACAAAAGGTGTAATTAATTTTGAGTTCTATATACCCCACGGCCAGATTTATCCTCAGAGTCCCAGGACAGAACGCAGAGGCTTTGTCGGGATGTCAATCTCACCCACGAGCCTCAGCTCATCAGGACCAGAGGCTTCCTAGTTCTTCCCTGCATGGAATTTCAACAGGCCTACTTTATGTTAAGTAAAGTTTTTAAATAAGTTTGTCTTTAAAGTAAAAACATATGCATATTATAGCACTTCAGAGCATGGGATAGAAAAATATAAAAACAACAAAACTCTCCCCAATCCAGAGCTCTCTTCAAATGGAGTCCTCAGAGAATTCTGAACATGTACTTGCATGTGCTGGGTCCTAAGAAATGTAACTAGGACTGGAGAGATGGCTCAGCTATTAAGAGCACTAGCTGCTCTAGCAGAGAGGGTCCAAGTCTGGTGGGGTTCTCAGCACCCACACAGCAGCTCAGTTATCTGTAACTCCAGTTCCAGGGGATCTGATGCCCCTTTCTGTCTCCTTGGAAACCTGTATGCAGATGATGCAAAGACGTACTTTTCCTTTTCTCCAAAAAAACATATCTAATATACCTTAAAATCTTCATTTACTCATCAACCTCATTTTTTCCAGCTTCACAGATCTGTGGACACCTGTGTAATGATGTATTTAACCAATGTCAACTGATGCCAAACCAGAAAGCAAACTAATCAGCCATTACCAGGCACAGTGACATGTTAGAGATGTCTGGGCTGGCTCTCTTTTCTAACTCCTTGCAGAACTGAGATGCTTTGCATTTCAACTGTAATGCCAACGCATCTTCTAAGAGGTGCCAAGAACCGACTGGTTTGCCCAGACTACAGGGAAGAGCTGCTCCCCACAACCACCAGCACCACTGGATTACACTATTTCACCTTTGCTGAACTGGAGGGGAGAGAACAGCACCTCCTTCCTCCAATATACATGTGCTTTACCACAGAGGCTGCTATGTTTCTCACATGTAAGGGTGTCTCTCAATGGCTGGCTGAAGGTGTCCATGGCTGAACTGCGTCTTCTTATCCTCTGCCTGCAGTTGCCTTTTTACTAGATTGTCGGAACTCTTTGTAAATTAAGGAAATTAGCCTGTCATTTGTGCCGCACTAAGATTTAATTGCAATCAGTAAATGGCATACTAACCGGGGACTTAAATTATTTCTCTACACTGACAGGAAATACTCGACATCAACTCCTACACACAGCAAACCACAGGGAATGCAGGGACTCACAAAAGTCTCCGGCTTGTAGTTTGACATGGGCTTAATGCAGCTTTTTCCCAGCCCAGGGAGAGATGGGAATCAAATTCATTTTTGATAATGCAGAGATGTGATTTATATTTGTTTTTCATTTAGATTAAGTTTGCAGCTGCTTCAGAAAACAATAATGAATTTGATTATTCCACTCACTAAAAGCATTAGGATCAGTATTCTTTAAATTAGCAGATTAATCATGTCTTCCTAGCACATTATAATAGGCAAAACAAAAAACTAGTCATATTTTAACTCTAAAAACAAGCACATATAAACTGGACCCACCCCCCCCCCATGGTGCCAATAATAGCTGTTTTGTTTTTGTTTGTGAAAGCTATGCTGTGGATAAGAACATGGAACCCTGTTTTCCATCACACAAGGAATTAGCGGAAACTGGCTGCTGCGAGATATCTTCATGGTTCTCTTTTGCTTATTCAACCAACCAGTGGGAGGTTAATCTTCCAGGTCTTTCAAAGTCACCTGCAGGCACAGTCCTTAGCCTTCCCGGGCATGAGGCTATCCCATGGAGGCCCAATGCTGGGTTCTTGCTAGGAAGGATGCAATGCATGCCTCACTTCAAGGAGCCCATGTACTCCCCAGTGAGGCAGGTTTTCCCAGCATGTTTTCATGCTTGCTATCTGGACCTCCTACAGGGATAACCTCCCTGTTTCACTGGACCCAGGAGCAGAAGTGAAACAGCAGTGGCAGAAGAGGAAGGAAGGTGACAGGGACGAGTGGCAAGCACCTTCCTATCAACGACTAAGATAATGAAGGCATTTCAGTAACAGATCTCGGAAGTACAAATGTTCCAAGTGTCCTCTTTCTAGATCAAAATCACCTTTCATGCCTGTTCTGCCAGCAGAGCAGCAGGAAGACCGGAGCCCAGCCTATGCTAACAGTAGATCATTTCTGAAAGCAACAAAAACAGACCTGTGCAGGTAAGAGCTGTGATCAAGAAAACATTTGGGGGGGGGGCAGCTCCTACTAAAGTGCATGACCTCTTCCAAGATCAGTTTTGATGCCCTTGGATTGTTCAGATGGCTTTTTCTCTGGCTCACTATACCTGCATTAGGCAAAAAGCCCTCTCTCCATACAAAAGCCTTAATTAGTTAGAAACCACAAAGCTAGGGCTCAAGTGACAGCCTTTGGTGATTCAAAGTGGACACCTTAGAGACGCCACCAAGACAGCACAGGTTCAGCCCAAGTTCAATAGCACTCAGAGCAGCACTGGGACTGCAGGTCAGAGAGCAAGAGTTAACTGAGTGAGCCGTGAGGGTGCTAAAGGGGGACCCTGAGCCGCAGGGAGGGCTACCGGACAGGTACGTCAGAGCAATAGCAGGGAGGGCTACCCGACAGGTACGTCAGAGCAATAGCAGGGAGGGCTACCCGACAGGTACGTCAGAGCAATAGCAGGGAGGGCTACCCGACAGGTACATCAGAGCAATAGCAGGGAGGGCTACCCGACAGGTACGTCAGAGCAATAGCAGGGAGGGCTACCCGACAGGTACGTCAGAGCAATAGCTGGCACACCAAGGGCCAGTCCCTCCACTATTATTCCTCCCCCGGAGCAAAGCAGAAGGGAACAAAAGGCCTTACAGAAGACTGGATGGCAATGAGGTTAGTAAGTAAAACTACTTGAAAGCTCTGCATGGTCTCAAAGAAAAGGCTCAGGACATACCACTGCATGTGGGTGCTGCACAGTGCAGTGTTCTAAAATGCAAGATGACTGATCCTAAGCTTAGTTCCAAGGCCTCCCTGCACAGTCATGATTTTTACCTGAGGGAGCTCTGGAAGAAAAGGGGAGAAACGGGGAGACAGAAACAGAGTCAAGCAGAAACAGACATGCCGTGCTAAAAAGAGACACCAGTGACCAGTCTGTTCCTTCTCATGGGTGTGAACAAAGGAGGCAAAGAAGCAAGAACACTCTTACAGGGTGTGTCCCTGTAGGTCACTTGCAGGGCGGCATGAAAGCCTGGCCAATCAACACAGCTCCCGAAGCCTTCACAGCAGCTGCCTGCTTGCTCGCGTCCTACAAACCAGTAAGAATGTCCAGTTGGCTTTGGCTTCCTCCTGAATATCATCAATATTCTCACAATCGGGTTTTGAAAACACTTGGGTATCACCAAAAAATAACTTCAAGAGCTGGGCACAGCCATAAACTCTGGATTAATGGCTCTCCTAGGCGTGACATCAGCTCCAGAAGCCACAAAGGCACAGACAGACACATGTACATGACTACAAAAAATGTATGATGAAAATCGCACCTCTCTGTAAAAAGCCACAGGGAAATGGCAGATTGAAGGGAAAACGCCTTTTTGTTTGTTTTGATAGTGGGCTAGCTCCAATTACTTAATTTGTTAATCAAATTGGACTAACTCAAAAACATTTTCCAAAAAAAGGGCAAAGGCTACTTACAACTTAAAAGACAAAAAACCCACCAAAACATGTTTTAACTTTATTCATGATTTAAAATGTTTGGATTATAAAAAGAAAAAAGGTACTTTTTTGTTTTTGTTTTTGTTTTTGTTTTGTTTTGTAGGAGGCAGTACTAGGGATTAAACCCTGGACCTTTCGTGTGGTTCGAAAACACTATCACTGAAGCACACTATGCTCCAAGGTACCACTTTTAAGCAGTTACATGTATGCAAGCTTTAAGTGCTGGCAAATGTAATCCCGAGGGATAATTTGGTGATATTTATCAGCAAATAAAAGGCCTTTGGTCTAAAGTAACTGCTAGGGGCTGGAGAGACAGCTCAGCAGGCAAAGGCACTAGCCACATAAGCTAGACCCTCCACGTGTGTACAGTGACATATGCATGCACCCACACATGAAATGAATAAACGAATGCAACAAAAATTACTTTTAAAGGCTTAGAATATAGAAACAGTGCTTGCAGAAGTGTGTACAGATGTGTGGGGCAGAAGTGTGACTCCAATGTGAAATAAGGCATACATTGTTCTTTTCTTCTTTTCTTTTTTCTTTTTCTTTTTTTTTTTTTTTTTGTCTGCAGCAGCCACCAAAGACTGACTAAGAAAAAGCAGGGAGCTAGGTGGTGGTGGTGCATACCTTTAAGCCCAGTACTAGGGAGGCACTGGCAGGAGGATCTCCATGAGTTCAAGGCCATTCTAGTCTACACAGAGAAACCCTGTCTTGTAAGACCAGTAAGAAGGGAAAAGGGAAAAGAAAAGGTAGGGTGCAGTGGCATGCACTGCACTCCAAGCTCCTGGGGACGTTGAGATACAAGGCCAACAATTTATGCACATTTTTTTTTGGCACAGTCTTATTCTATAGCCCAGGCTGGCCTCAAACTCAAGGCGACTGACCCTCCTACCTCTGCCTCCCAAACACTGGAATTACAGGTCTGCACTATCACGCCCAGCTTTACAGTTGACTCTTCAACACAGGGGTTAAAGGTGCTAACAACACCCACGGTTCCTTTTGATTCTCTAAAATCTCAACCACCAGTAACCTGCTGTTGACTGAAACTCACCAGTTAACAGTAACTGGCATACTCCGATATACAGGTACAATGCACTGAAAACCACACAACAACCCCAAGAGGGCATTTTTTCCTGGCACGTGCAAGTCACTGGGGCTGGCAAACATGGCTGAGTTGCAGGAAGCAGCTCTGGAATTACAGAAGCAATTTGTGCAGCTATGATTTCAGACAGCATTTTTGTTTTTTGAGACACTGGCCTGGGACTCACCACATACTGTAATCCTCCCTGTCTTTGACTCCAGCAAACACTGCACCTTTGTTTGTTCACATTTTTATAGCCCGGTTGCTTTTACGCGTGTGGTTTCCTGTCCAGACGCTTTTGCATTGTGACACATCTTATCCTTACTGTTTTTATCTTTCGAGGCTATGTGCTTTCTAGGGCTTTATCCAAATTGTGGGAAACTATATATATATTAAAAAAATACATACTAGATGGTGGTAGTGAGGCACACACTTTTAATCCTAGTACTTGTGAGGCAGAAGTAAGTGGATCTCAGTGAGTTCTGAGACCAGCCTTGTCTTCAGAACAAGCTACAGGACACCCAGGGCTACACAAAGAAACCTTGTCTCAAAAACACCTCCACTAACCAGGGCTGGAGAGGTGGTTCAGCAGTTAAGAGCACTGACTGCTCTCTCAGAGGTCCCAAGTTCAATTCCCACCAACCACATGGTGGCTCATAACCATGGATAATGGTATCTAATTAGCTCTTCTGGTGTGTCTGAAGAGAATTTCTTCTGCAAGGAGTTAGAAAAGAGAGCCAACCCAGACATCTCTAACATGTCACTGTGCCCGGTAATGGCTGATTAGTTTGCTTCCTGGTTTGGCATCAGTTGACATTGGGTAAATATGTCATTACACAGGTGTCCATAGATCTGTGAAGTTGGAAAAAATGAGGTTGATGAGTAAATGAAGATTTTAAGGTATACTAGATATGTTTTTTTGGAGAAAAAGAAAAGTACATCTTGCCGGGCAGTGGTGGCGCACGCCTTTAATCCCAGCACTTGGGAGGCAGAGGCGGGCGGATTTCTGAGTTCGAGGCCAGCCTGGTCTACAGGGTGAGTTCCAGGACAGCCAGCGCTACACAGAGAAACCCTGTCTCGAAAAACCAAAAAAAAAAAAGGAAAAGTACGTCTTTGCATCATCTGCATACAGGTTTCCAAGGAGACAGAAAGGGGCATCAGATCCCCTGGAACTGGAGTTACAGATAACTGAGCTGCTGTGTGGGTGCTGAGAACCCCACCAGACTTGGACCCTCTCTGCTAGAGCAGCTAGTGCTCTTAACAGCTGAGCCATCTCTCCAGTCCTAGTTACATTTCTTAGGACCCAGCACATGCAAGTACATGTTCAGAATTCTCTGAGGACTCCATTTGAAGAGAGCTCTGGATTGGGGAGAGTTTTGTTGTTTTTATATTTTTCTATCCCATGCTCTGAAGTGCTATAATATGCATATGTTTTTACTTTAAAGACAAACTTATTTAAAAACTTTACTTAACATAAAGTAGGCCTGTTGAAATTCCATGCAGGGAAGAACTAGGAAGCCTCTGGTCCTGATGAGCTGAGGCTCGTGGGTGAGATTGACATCCCGACAAAGCCTCTGCGTTCTGTCCTGGGACTCTGAGGATAAATCTGGCCGTGGGGTATATAGAACTCAAAATTAATTACACCTTTTGTTCTCTGTGGCCTGGTGATGTGCCTAGGACTAAAGTTAGCTGTGAAGGACTCAGAGTGTAGGCTGGCATACTCTAGGGCACAAGAGTCCAGAAAGGGCAAGCAGAGCTTAGGCTACCCAGTGGGCAGTAGGAAGGATGGGAGTGGGAAGAGACTAGGGACTGATCAACACTGCTAACTGAAGAGGAGGAGGCATTACAGAGCCAGAAGGAAAAAAGAAAAGCTGAGAACCAAAGCCTACACTCACTGCTCCTCGGGAAAAAGGCCCTAGCAGCAGGTCCGTGCACATGATCCTCACTCAAACACCATTTCCAACGACTAGGATGCAAAGTAAAACCCAGCACCATGCCTAACATCACATGTGAGGAAATGAGCACAACTTGGTAACATCCTCATACACTACAACCTGTGCCACAGATAGCCTACAAACAAGGAACTCCTAAATGTCACTTGGACAGATCAACACATGCAGGCCTAAAGACTCCTCCATAATGATCATGGGTAAGGCCTCAGAATGATCTCCCTATGACACCCAGAACAGAAGCAGAGCACAGGCCAGGCAACGGGAGTCGTCTCACACCCAGATGAGCTCTTAGGCAGAAGACCCCACAGCTCACAGTATGGGTCAGTGATACATCCTAAACCTAGCAGGTAAGTCAAGTCCTCTGGACTGCAACCCTCAGTTGTACCCTCAGCACTCTAGCTGCCCTGCTGAAGACCCTGGAGGTGCAGGACAGGCAGGATCCAAAATCTGCAAGATGGCTGACCGCCCTCTCACCTGGAAACACTGCTGCTACCCGAGATGCTACACCTCCTTTAAAAATGCCCAGTTACACTTCCAAGAAAAGAAAGGAAGGTGACAAGTCTGGAAGCAGCTTGACACACTAGGACGGACCATTACTCCCAGGCAAGATGCCTGTGATTCCAAACCCAGGCTTAGAGCAGCCCGAGGAGCAGCAGGGCTGCAGGAAGCATTGTGCTGCTGATGAAACTCAAGGCAAGAAAAAAGGGGGAGGGGAGGAAATGGCATTCTGTGATGGATATTCATGAAGGGCGCTTCCTAATTTAAAGGAAAACAAGTTTAGAGTTCTTACTGCATTAATTCATGTGTGAGAACATTTTTATCCGAACTGCTACATTTCGGAGCGAGGCGCTAACACTCTCCAGGTCTGCCCAGATACACTAATTTGGGGAGGGTGTGATTTGTCTTAGTCAATGCAAAACATTGGAAGCTGCTTCTGAGCTTTCCACCCAGGAGAGGGATGGCTGCTTCAACCTCACCAGCCACAGTGAGGACTCGCTGCCCTTAGCTCCTGCCCTACACACTGTGCAGAGGAAGTTCCTCCTAGCAACAGACACAGATGTTACAACTATTCCCACTGTACATACAGAGGAGGAGACACACTCCAGGTGACAAGCAACTTTCCTGGGGTCACTCAGCTAATCACTGATCCAGCCAAGAACTAAAATGATACTTGTCATTCTCAAGAGCAAAAGTATATACCTCTCTCAGTAAGAAGAGAACTTTAACTCAGGCTTTCTGGTGAGATGTGTGACTTTTCTTGGTGCTAATCCTCATGACCAACTTCAAGTAAAAAGGCAAATTCCATTCAAGACAGCCTGTAAAAGTCAGCTGGTCTGACATGGTGGTAAGGGGACATAACTGGACAAACATTTCAAAGCATTTTCAGAATCTGACTGTGAGATGCTCATTGTTTTTATTCTGTCAAATAAGTAAGCCCCCCAAAAAATGATTCAAAATCTTTGCTTTTCTTCTAAAGACAGGGTTTTGCTATATTACCAGTTTGAGTTCAAACTCCTGGATCCGAGTGATCCTCCTGTCTCAGGCTTCCCAATAAGGTACCAGAGTTTTGCACCACTGTTCCTGTCTATACATTTCACATTGGAATCATGAGCAGAAGGGATGTTTCAAGCAGAAGGAGTAAGCTTTCTTTTTTTTTTTAAGATTTATTTATTTTATGTATTCGAGTACACTGTCACTGTCTTCAGACACACCAGAAGAAGGCATTGGATCCCATTACAGATGGTTGTGAGCCACCATGTGCTTGCTGGGAATTGAACTCAGGACATTTGGAAGAGCAGTCAGTGCTCCTAACCGCTGAGCCACCTCTCCAGCCCAGGAGTAAGCTTTCTTAAAGCAAAACTTTCAACATAAATTAAGGCGCAGCAGCTTATGTGCTCACAGCTGGCTTTTAGGAGACCTGGAAAAATATACACGTTCCACTTCTTATAACAAACGGATTAGAAAGGCTCACCTTGAATTGCATTCTTCCAGGGTGCTTTCCATGCCAGCAACATC
The DNA here is from genome assembly GCA_036184795.1 of Tokudaia tokunoshimensis. Lineage (NCBI taxonomy): Eukaryota > Metazoa > Chordata > Mammalia > Rodentia > Muridae > Tokudaia > Tokudaia tokunoshimensis. The sequence continues at coordinate 6,807,111 of BTHU01000004.1, forward strand.
AACAGAAAATAACCATTAGAAGCTTAACTGCGCTCAGTTGGTGACCTTCACTAAGCTAAATTCAGCAGTTTGTCAGCTACAAAACATTAAATGGACACAATTAAGAAGTTTGAAAGCATGAAACAGAGAATTTCAACTAAAATAACATGAAAATTAATGGAAATATAACAAAATGATGGGACTCTCAATTTATAATGTTTGACATTCTTGCTTCAGCTAGAAGGCAGACTAGAGACATGTACAGATGGGCTAGGCAGAGCCTGGCAGCCCATCTCCACTCCACTCCTAATACACCACACCTAATCATAATAGAACGTCTTCGACAGTTCCTAAATTTTGCTATCTCCCTTGTATGCCATCTTCATTACAAAGTCCTCGTGGCTGTGGAGAGGGCTCAGGCTATACTAAAGTGCTTACTCTGCAAGCATGAGGGCCTGAATTTGGCCCATGAATTTCAGCACCCATGTAAAATGCCACACGCAGAGGTTCAGGCTTGAAATCCCAGCACTGTGGAGGTGGGGACAGGAGAATCTCTAGGGCTTGCCAGACAACCAGGACAAGTCTGACTGAACAGTGAACTCCACATACAGTAAGACCCTGTCTGACTGAACAGTGAACTCCACATACAGTAAGACCCTGTCTGACTGAACAGTGAACTCCACATACAGCAAGACCCTGTCTGACTGAACAGTGAACTCCACATACAGCAAGACCCTGTCTGACTGAACAGTGAACTCCACATACAGCAAGACCCTGTCTGACTGAACAGTGAACTCCACATACAGCAAGACCCTGTCTGACTGAACAGTGAACTCCACATACAGTAAGACCCTGTCTGACTGAACAGTGAACTCCACATACAGTAAGACCCTGTCTGACTGAACAGTGAACTCCACATACAGTAAGACCCTGTCTGACTGAACAGTGAACTCCACATACAGTAAGACCCTGTCTGACTGAACAGTGAACTCCACATACAGTAAGACCCTGTCTGACTGAACAGTGAACTCCACATACAGTAAGACCCTGTCTGACTGAACAGGAACTCCACATACAGTAAGACCCTGTCTGACTGAACAGTGAACTCCACATACAGTAAGACCCTGTCTGACTGAACAGTGAACTCCACATACAGTAAGACCCTGTCTCAAGAGATAAAGTAGAGATGTGAGAGGGGTAGAGAAGCACAGACATACAGATGCACATGATGCTGTAAAAACCCTCCAATCCAGACTTTAATACACATAACAAGTAAGAAAAGTCTGGCTCATGCTGGGGATGCAGTTCAGTGGTAGAGCATTTGTCTAGCATGTGTAAGGCCCTGGGTTAATTAACTCTTCAGCACCAAAAAAGAAGAAAAGACAAGCTCAGCAAATGTGAGACACAGCTCAAGCTCATAGATCCAGTGAGTGTCCGTGCAGAGATTCAGATCTAGACCTGCCTGATCCCGACTTTCTTTCCTCATAGCCTTAGACTTTTTCTTTCCTGATTAGGAACAAACACTCACATTTTACAGAATTTATTCTGTGCTTTCTGCATCTGAGAATAAAATTGAAATCACCGACCTAGCACTGCAGCATTAAATACCAGTAGTTACAGAGGACTGAAAAGCTCTAACTACTAACAGCTTCTCCTTTAAGACAAAAGTTGTTTATCAACAAAAATCAGGAACTACATGAGGACCTATTCTCAAAACTCCAGTTCCAGCATCAGGTAGCAGGAGTCTGAAAAAAGCATTAACATACATGCTGTGCCTTCAGACAAAACTCCTGCTCTGGCTGGGCCAGGACAAGCTCAGTAGTAACCAAGGAAGCTTGCTTCGGAGTCCCAGTGCCACAAAGGCATGGGGGTAGGGCGGTGAGGGAACACCCTTTGGAGGAAGTGTATCTTCAGCAGGGGCTTGAAGGAAGTGAAATGGAGAATGTGCTCGGAGGCCTGGAACAGCCCTACAGTCAATCATAAGCTAGCCAAACTTGGAGAACAGAGGCTGGAAAAAGGTCAGGTTCAGGCTAAAGGGGAAAAGCCAAACCTAAGAGACCCTTGAAAGGGGCGTGGGGAAGTAGCAAAGACTGGGCACCATGAAGCAGGCAGAAAGGGCTCTGTTCAGCTCTCAACACTACTCTGACTGCCATGGCCCCCAGCTCACCACGTCTTAGCCTCTACTCCTTCCCCCTCTAGCAACCCTGGTCTCTTCTTCCTGGAATATGCCCGCCTCTAGAAGAGTTTCAACTTTGGCCTAGTGTTCAAGATCTTTCAGGAACCAAGCCTAACCAACCTTTCCTCCTCCTCTCCCATCTTACCCCTCCTCTGCCAGGAGGCTGTACTAATCACTAACTCCATAGGATCCTGTTTTCCCTATCTGAATCCTACTCCCCCTTGGCACACAGTTCAAGTGCCACCCCTCACTAAGCCCTTACTGGCCTCTACTCTGCTGCTGAAGTCTATTGGACACAGCCTTGTGTCTCAGACATCACCTATTCCCAGGCAATGTCTGAACACCCACTGGAAAGCCTTGGGAGAGTCACAGCACCTTCACCTCCTCTAGTCCACCACTCACAGCATTTTGACTCTTACTAAGCAAACACTCAACTATTTTTTTTTTACTTCCTATACTAAGTTTGGCGTTAGCATAAAGGAAGGATGGGGGAGGGTGAAACCTCTGGAGTCAGAGACCAACCAAGAAGCTGTTGCAATAATCCAGATGTGAAGCAAAAACAGCCTAGACTAGGGAACAAAGAGAGAATGGGCAAATACAGACAGCAAAATGTTTGCATGCAAAACGCTCCACAGGAAAACTATGGACGGCAGCAAGGAACGGAGGAAGGATCAGTAAAGCTATTTCCAAGAAAACCCTTCTGGGAATCGTTTTAAACCTCCCGAGACAAAGTGCACGAAGTGGTTAAAAAGTCTACATCTGGAGTGGCGGGGGTGGGGGGGGGGACTTCGGTAGAACTGCCCGGCATGTTGAGCCAGGCAGACCTTGCAATGTCAGATATTCACAGCATGAAGGGTTTGTAGGGAGTTCATCTAAACTCTCAATTCTTACATGGAGAAACTGAGGCCCGGCATGGAAAAGACTTGCTGAAAACCTCAAGATGGAGCGTCCCAGAATTGAGTAGCCCCAAAACAGTCACCTGGCCTAGGCGAGATGTTTTACACGCCCCCTCCCCAGTCCGCAGCCCTGCGCCAGTGGCCACGCAGACCACCCAGACCAAGCTTAACTCGCGCTGCCTGTTTACCTGGCACAAGGCGAGAGCCAGAGGCAGCAGCTCCTGGGCAGCCTCCCGCTGACCCCCCACCCCCCAAGCCGGGCCTGGCTCTCCGGGGACAACGGTCACTAAGAACCCTCGGTACGGGAGGGAGAGCGAGCCGCCCGGGGCGGAGGCTGGAGGGGTGCAGGGCAGCTGCCCCGGTTCGCCACCCCTCGGGACCAAGCGCCTGGCCTCCCGCAGGTGCCCGGGCCTCAAGACCCCGCCCGGCCGGCCCCGGCACTGACCAGGCAGCCTCTCGCCCGTCCCGCCGCGCCCACGGGGGAGGTCGGACAGCCGCCCCACGGGCCGCCCCGACCCTGCCGCCTCTGCCCGCGACCCGCCAGCCTCACCTGGGCCGCGCGCCGCGCTCACATCGCCCGCCCGCGGCGCCCCCTCCGCCGCCGCCGCCGGCGCCAGGCCCTTCCCCGCCGCTCCCGCTGCCGCCCCTGCCCGCGCCCCCCGCCCCCGGAAGCGCTTCCAGGCCCCGCCCCCTCAGCTCCCGCGCTTCCGGGCAGGCGCGGAGTCTGGCGGGTGTTGGTACGGCAGTCTCCTCGCGGCGGGCTAGAGTCCGGTCTACTGGTGCTGCAGGCGGACCAGTATACGGGCGGGTAGCTGAACCCGGCTCTGGAGCCTGAAATCCCGACTCTGCGGCCCGTGGCCTTCCGCCCGCCCTCTCCTCGGCGCCCCCTGCTGGCCGGAGCAGGACTCGACAGTGTCCACCCGGACCCTCAGCCTGTGGAAGACCCACATCTAGGACCTCCTTCCTCATGCTTTTTAGTTCTTTATTTCTATTTTTATTATTTTTTGAGTTTTGTCTTGAGACAAGGTCTTAAAAACAATTCCACTATATAGATGAGGCTGGCCTTGAACTCAAACAGATCTGACTATCCAGGGTTACATTACAGGGGTGAGCCCCATGCCCAGCTACCTGAGCAGGTTTTCTCTTCTGCAAAAAGAAGTCTACCAGGCTTTAAAACAAAAGCCCACGGGCTGGAGAGATGGCTCGGTAGTTAAGACCGCTGACCGTTTAGGTTCAATTCCCAGCACCACATGACAGGTCTCATTTGTAACTCCAGTTTCAGAGACCCAACGCCCTTTTCTGGCCTCCTCCAACACTAAGTAAGCACTCACTGGTGCACACACATACATGGAGGCAAAACACCCAACACATACAATAAAAATGAATAATTTTTTTTCCAAAACAAAAACCAAAAAACCAAACTACCTCAGGCATCAGGCAGGAAGTCTGGGCTGGTTCATAATGTCCACAGCAATGAGATTCTGTTTCCCTGTGAAGCCAGCCTTGGGGCTCATCATTTTAACTGATTCTTATTAAATGTATGGGTAACAGTCTGGATTCTTGACTGTGACACAGTGTTTGCATGTGTTAAGGGCAATGGAGTCTGAAATGTTCCTAAGTATTTGGCCTTTCTGCCAAATGTCTTAAAGGTATTGCCCATTTACTCTTACTATTTGACCCCAGCCCACTTTGCAGTCTTGTATGATCAAACTGGTATCTATGTGGGCAAACGTTGGAGCCCTTAGAGGGCACACATGACTCAGGTCTCATCAGAATGGACACCTCATGTGTTCCATCCACCTGCCTCCTACTTAAGTAGTACTGGACCAGCAGGGGGAGCCTGACTCTTTTAACAAATCCAAGATGTCCACTTCTAGAACCTCACATTCTGTGAGAGTTCCTTCACTATGCTGTCTCTGGAAAGGAGTTGAATGAACACACACACACACACACACACACACAGTCAGATAGCTCTTTCTTCTTTGGAGATCTACCTCTGTCACTCATGCCCACTGCCTGTGTGATGGAGACAGGTGGTAATTCTGACCTCCAGCTTTCTTCTGTTAAATGGTAATAAGACTGGGGTGGGGTGTGATTTGTAGAGAGCCCACCCCCATCTCCCAGAGAAGAATGTCGGTAGAGAGCTATGGTTTAAGAGAGAGGCGGGTCCAGGACCAAAGCAGCACTCAGCTACCCTGGAGCTCCTGATTCTGAGGCAAGGCACTTAATACTGGCCTGTCCATCTGTGAAGAGCAGCAATAATCCTGGGAAATGGCGGTACTCCATTTCAGCTTCGAGCCTGGGTTATAGGATGTGCACCATACTTAAATATTCTCACCCCCTCCAAGTCCCCATTCAGGGTCTCGCAATGTAGCTCTGGCTGGCCTCAAACTCATAGACCTAACTGCCTCTGCCTCCAGAATTCTGGGATTAATGGTGTGCACCACCACACCCGGCACAATAAATATTCTTGATCAGCAGGAAACAAGCTAGTAAAACTACAATAAAACCGGGTAGTGGTGGCAGAGAACATCTTTAATTCCAGCATTAGGGAGGCAGAGGCAGGAAGATCTGAGTTCGAGGCCAGCCTGGTCTACAGAGTGAGTTCCAGGACAACCAGGGCTACACAGAGAAACCCTGGCTTGGAAACATGAAAACAAAACAAAGGAAGAAGTCAAGAAAGAAAGAGAAAGAAAGGATTTGGTAAGGACTACTTCAGCACGCCTCCCCCTCCCCCCTCCCCCAACTATTTCAACATAGCCTTTCTTACAAGAGAAATGGCTTGTTCTTGCCTCAGCTCCTGGCTCACCCTGCCCAGTTTTGAGGAAAGCCCAGCTTCCAAGTGGGACTTGCCTCTCAGACCTGAGCCCTTCTGACATTCACTGATCCCCACACTCCCTCCCCGCACTGAATTTTCTTCTTAGCTTGCTCTCTGGTTTTCCTATTGATCCACCAAGCCTGTTCCTGATAATTGACTTTCCAACACCATCCTTTGTAATTGACTCTCTTGGTCTTCTGTAGTTCTTTGAAGTAATCACAGTGTGATTAATTAATGCCCTGTACAATTGTGTGCTAATTATCTACATTACCCACTGACTGTCTTATCAACTCCATAAGGATGAGAACTCGTTTCTTTCCTGTTTCTTCATGCTCGGTACTTAATAAATATGTGTTGAAATAATAGGAACCTGGTTTTGCTTCTAAGATTATGTTCCCAAAGGCAGGAACTGTTTCTGTGTGGGGGTGGGGAGGTGTATGTGCAGAGGTATGTGCACGTGTTCATGTGTGTGTTAAGTTTCAAACCTAGGACAAGGCACTGAGAGGGTCCAATAGGAAAGACAAGGCTGCCTGCCATGCTGCAAACAGAATCCGCAGGCAGTGATGCACCTGCCTCTGCCTCCCTCTCTGCTGGGATTAAAGGGATGCGTCACTGCCCAACTAACCAGGACTTCTTAAATGGTCTACTATAATAAACATGCTTTGTCACCTGCAGCCAGGAAGGAGGAGACATCTGCAAATCTAGCCTTGTTTAAAATGGTGATGATGACCACAGTGTTCTAAGCAGGCAGAAACCCTCTAGGCACACCCTGGATTAGAACACAGGGAGAAAGCTGTGCAGGAGAGCATTCCTTCAGTCACGTGTGTTTAATGTAAAGCCAACCTCCTGTCCATCAAACATCAGATCAGGGGCACTGCAGGCCTTCACTCAGAAGTCAGAGGGCTTATATTGGGATAGCTTTGATGACCAAGGCCTTGTAAAGACACCCTAGAAGATGGAATCTTCTCTTTGCTCCAGGCAGAGCTTCGCCAGTGCAAATAGTTAACCTTAGATGTGATATGAGCTTACCCTTCAGAGTTGAAAGTTGTTGAAAAATAAAAATCATGACATGTGATTGCTTGGGGGGCCCTCACCTTAGATTTCAGACAGAAGCAACGGAAGGGTTGAGGGCTCTGTAATCTGCCCCCTTTCATAGGTACTGTAGGAGGGGCAGGAACACCCTTCCTTGCCTTTGTTTGGGTTTTCTTTTAATCAGCTTTAAAAAGGAGAAGAGGGTTGACCAACTTCTACAGCTGTTCATTGCTCCTGTGACTCTCTTTTCATTTGTTCTTCATGTGTGAGTGGAGTGCGGGGTTGTGACTTTGATCCTGCCTGCTGGGGTCCTCACACATGCTTAGCTAGCTTGTTCAGCCTGCAGGACAAGGAACTGAGGGGAGTCCCTCAGAAAAGCAAGGCTGCCATGCTGCAAAGCAGAATCTGCTGGCTGTGCAGCCCCACGGAGCCTGGAGACCCTGCTGTGAAGTTCCTGTCACACGCTCAAGCATTCCACAAATCTTTATTGAACATTCACTAGACACCATGCGTGGGGGAGAGATGCTGGGATCCGGAAGTGGACAGGACAGGAAAGGAAATCCAAGCTATGATGCTACTTACATGCTGCTACACTTTCATGGGAAAGAGACATAAATATGGACACATGTCACAGGAGAGAGTGAGAAGAGCCGTGGGAAAGATAAACCGGAAGTGGAGAAGCGTGTCCTGAGTGACTAGACACTAGCCAGAGTCCTACCCTTCCTTTTGATCTTGTCCTTCTGTACAAACAGGAAGCTCACAGATGCCCAGGAGCAGTGCTCTCGGCAGGCCCTGTGTTCTTACGCTTGACCTTCGCCAAAAAACCAAGAAACAATTAGCTATCTACTTGATAATCTTCCTCCCGTGACCGTAAACTGAGCCCTGAGAGTCAGTCATGCTCTGATCTGTTCCTGGGCTTCTTGCAGAGCCTGTTCTTTGCGGCCTGTGTATATGTTTGGTCTCAGCAGTGTAGCCTGTCCCTTACTGCTGTCCCATCACTTTTTCTAATTCAGTGCTTCCGTTATTTTTAGACACTTGGACTTCCTTCATGGTATCCATGAAAGTGAATCAAACACTTCGAACCTCAGTTTTCCTGTCTATAAAATGGGTCTGGCTGCATGGCTGCCCCCAAATGACTGTTAGGATCCTATGATAGAACAGAACTGGTTTGCAGAGCCTTGTGGGTGTTGAGCCAGTAGGCACAGTGGGCTTGTGAGGGCCTGAGATGAGGGCGGCACACCCCGCAGGGGTGCACCCCGATTGACTCTTCCCTGCCCCTTGTGAGCCCCCCACCCCCACGCCTGACAGGCTGTCTGTCCCTCTCTGCTCCCCTTTCATCACAAAGCCTAGCTCCTTGGAATCTTTGCCTCTGGCCACTCAATGAGAAAAGGCTCTGACTGATCTGAGCTCTCCCCCTTCCCCTTTCCTCATCAGCCTCATTCTCTCAAAAGCAGCCTGTTCAAAGAGAAGAGGGGTCTCGCTTGTCAGTCAACACAGGAGAAGGCTGAGCAAGGGCTTGCAGGCCCTTCGGTTTTAATGCCTGCCTTTGACAGACACTGTCTTGCACCTTCAGAGAGCAAGTAGCCATTTGAAACGCCCAGAAACCTTAGCACTTGGTTTCTGAGAAGCTGGGGGAGCAGTTCATCCAAGGGGCTCCTCTGAACAGAGAATGTCAGACCCTCTGCACCAGCCCTGCTTCTGCTGGAACCAGACCCATGGTCCCCCCACCCCCATCCCCCACCCCTCACAGGAGCCTGGGGAACGTTGGGATGGCACGTGACAGAGAACGCCTTTCCCTAATACCTACCCGCCTCTGTACTTCCTGGACACCTGCCTCTCCCACAGACTTTAAGATCTAAAGCTCAACTTCTGATAAAGCAGTAAGTTATGGACCTGAAACTCACTACTTTAGTCTTTTCACGTGTCTTCAGGAGGAGTATATTGACTTGGGTGTTTGATCAATGAGCCAGTGAGCTGTGATTCTTGCTTCCACTATAGACAGTGCTAGATCAAGCTCAATTGTGTCCAACATACCTGGGACCATCCCACTGCGTCCTCAGGATGTCTGCTAGTTCATCTTTCAGGCATAAGCAGTTGGAGGTCTGCCTGTTCTTGGAAGATCCCAGAGTGCACTGTGTCAGGGGCTGGGCCTGTGTCCCACCGTGTCCCCTGAATTGCATTCAGTACCAAGCTGGGCCCAAGGCAAGTTATGAAGCAATGTTTTCAAATAAGGGCCATGAGAATGAGAGGAAGGTAGTAGACTCACAGCTGGAGGACATGGATTCAGAGGGCCCTCCTGGGAGGGCAACCTTCCAGCAACCTTCCAATAAATAGGCTAGCACACCGCATGCCTGCTCTACACAGTTCTCACCCCATGGTCCTCTCAGAGCTTCTAGTCACCCAGAATGGGTGTGCACAGGCCAGAAGAGGCTCTGTCATGTCCCATCTTGTTCCCCTGAGACAGAGTCTCTCTCTCTCTCTCTCTCTCTCTCTCTCTCTCTCTCTCTCTCTAAACCTGGAGCTAAACTGGTGGTCACACCAAGCCACAGAGACCCTCCTGTCTCTGTCTTCCCTCCCCAGTGATAGCTGACTGGGGTGACTGATGGCAGTGGCCATGTGCCCAGTCCTTTTTCAACCTGGGTTTGGGGAATTTGAACTCAAGGCCTCACGCTTACACAGCCTAGTCCAACACACCTGAAGCAACAGTGTTCCAGGAACCCACCCAGGGAGAGCCATTCTTTTTAATGAAATATGTGACACACTTTATGTTGTACTGAGTTTCTACATCTGGGTTCCTCCATGGATTAAACAAAAAGACAGAAAGGCTATTTATTTATTTATTTAAATTCTAAGGGCCTAGACTCACCTCTTTCTCTCTGTCTAGAGGCCCAGGAACTCAGAATAGAAAAAGTAGGCCCAAGTTTGCGCACAGCCCTGCCTTCGTTCAATGGTCAAGCTATATCATTTGGAGTACAAATCTCTCCAAATACCCGGAGTTACAGGTCGGCAAGGCTGTCTGTAGGGAGCGGAGGATCAGGTCCGATGATCTCAGCTCTGAAACTGTCTGCTGTTTGTGCTCTAATGGAGCTAGAAATACCATGATGGGGACCATCTGATTTAAAGAGCACATGCATCAAGACTGAAGGATGAGGAACTATAATCGTATGCAGTCTGGCCAAATCTCAGGCACACAAGAGAGCGGACAGAAGCACCAGATCCAGTCTGTGATCTGGTTTCTACGAAGATCAGCATAACTGGAAGGGACAACGTTCCCCAAACTGAACCCACAGAGATCAAATGTCCCCTCTTTCTAGGGGACCTTTAGGAAGATCCATAGGCTCTTTTGTGGCTGGCCGGAAGCCCTGAGGTACTGGAGGGACTGACTTGTAGACAGCATGGGTAGGTGTTGTTTATGTTTAACTGGCTGGGCAGCACTGAGAGCTTAGCCCCGCTCTCCTGTGTCCACAGGGCTATAAACACTCCCAAGAGAGAGTGTTCCTCTCCTGTGAACTAGGGCAGAGCGTGTCCCTCAGGGGCTATTCCTCAGATTACTGTCTGAACAAGTCCTGTGTTATCAGCCTCACGGGAGGTCAAGAGGTCAAGCCGTGCAACAGGGTGCAGCTGCAGCCTGTGTCTTTAAAAGCATGTAAGGATCTTGCCTGGGGCAGCTCAGGGTCACACTTGACTGGGGGGCGGGGGGAGTTTCCAGCCTCAGATTTGGAGACTGCCCTTGCAACCTCACAGAAATCTCCCAAGAGTCACTCTGCTCACAGGATACCCTGCCTCCCAGGCTTTCTGCGGAGTAACAAGTAAATTGACTTTCATCCTGACCTAGACTGGGGGTGGGGCTGGGGGAACTCTTTGGGGGCCGGACTACTAAAAGGAGTGGTCTGTGGCTTTGAGAGGCTCCTGGGTTAGCAGAAGAATATTGAAAGAACAAGGTCAAGTCTGTCCTTTAAAACAGAGCCCAGCCAGTCATTTCTCTAAATTAAAAAACAAAATAGAGCCGGAGGGTGGAGGGACCTGATGAAGCAAAAAACAATCCAGTCATAGGCTCAACTTTAAATCTTTAAGTCCTATGGGCTCCAATCCCAGTCACCAGGGCTCTGATAGCTGTTCTCCCAAGGTGGGAGGCAGTCGGGGTCCCACAGTGGATTAGGATATTTCAGGGAATAAATTGCAATATGGCAAAGTCAAACTTCATCTCTTGGTCAACACGGAAGCCTTGGAGGTAATGCAAACTCCAAATCTGCCGGCTGACTGGCCTCGAAAGAGGGAGCAGGAGCCGTAATGGTACAGTTTGCACATTTCCAGCTCTCTCTAGGAGGATTTGAGGTCTCTGTATCTTGGGGAGTATTTTAGTCTCCTGTCTCTCACCTGGTGGGTGCCATACCCACGCTTGCTCGCCTCAAGACCAGAAGAGACAGATACTGTAACTTCAAGTGAAGAAGAGCTCACTAGCTGCCTAGCCTGAGCTGCAAAGAACAGAAGCAAGAGGCTCTTTGAACCTTTCTGTTCCCAATCCTCACATATGCAAATGAAGCCTGCAGGACAACCCAGCCCAGACCTCCCAGGGAGGGGACTTCGGAAGTCCTGGTGTTACTGCACCTGAAGGACATGGAAGGTTTCTTGGAGGAAGTGGCCTTAGTTGTATCCTTGGTCGCTGTGGCAGGGAGGAAAGACAAAGTGCATCCCCAACACAGAGGACTATCTTAGCAATGCTCATGGGTACAGGAAATTGAGACAAAGTCCAAGGAAGAGAGGACTAGATGAGAGGAGACTGGCTGGAGAGGCAGGGGAGAAACCAATCAGAGTCTAAGACCACAGTCTGGAGAGTTTGGGTGTGGTGTATAGAGACTGGGGACCCCATGAAGGTTTCTGAGCTGAGTGGGGTGGTGCAGGGAGGGAACAGGGAGATCTGGACTGGAGTGTAGGGCCAAAGGTAGTGAGGAGGCCAGACTGGTCAACAAGCTGGGTGAGAGACGATGATGACAGGGTGGGGGCAGTTGCCTTCCAAGATGAAGAGTCAGACTTAATGGAGTGTGTGGGAGGGATGGCTGGAGTGTGGGAGAGAGATGGCGCTCCTGACATTTTCTGTTAGCCGCCCTTTCCCTCAAGACTATCATGAAAACTGGGTACAGCACAGTGGCTCCCACCTATAATTCTGACACTTGAGAAGCTGAGGCCGAAGGATTGCCATGATATCCAGGGCAGCCTGGACTAAGAGTGACCCCAGTCTCAAAAACAAAACAAAAACAAACCCACAAAAGAAGACAAGGCTCCTTAAGGAAAGGCAAGTTCAGAGAGAGCTTCTGTAACTCCCAGGCTGTAGCTAAGGACAGGTTCCCCAGCAGGCTACAGGAGTGGTCCATTTTATCTTAACTTGATCCACCTTGGCTCCTAGAGGCTCACCTTACAGACACACCCAGGAGATACTACATTGACAATTCTGTGATTAGTCACTTGACCCATGGCATAAACACCACATCCTAGGTAGGTCATAGCATTCCAGCAGGCTCATCTTTCTGACAGCTCAGATCACAGCTTACTAAATCTGCTCCTTGACCTGCAGCCTGCAATCTGCTTCAGGTCGTGGCCTTGCACAACATCAGGGGTGTGAGGATCGTGAACTTGGGTTACTTCAGGATTCTGGATTGGCCATGTACTTCAGTCTCGGAGCCTCAGTTTCCCCTTGCTTTCAAGCTGAGCTGTAGTAAAGGTCTACTGAGCTATTACAGGTAGAGAAGGGGGCCAAGAGCATGCCCCCCCCCCCCGCATGCTCAGCTGGAGATCCTCGTTGCCATGGTAACCCCATTTCCTTTCCTCATTAGGTCCCCACAGCTACTTTCAAGCCTCCCACTTTCAGGTTTCTCCTTCACACCACTCCCTCTGGGGAAGATGTCCCCTTCTCACTTCGTTCAGACTCTACAAGCTAGAGCCTCATCCAGCATCTCGAATGCTCCACCCTGCTCCACTCTCAGTCCCTAGCATTAATGTGATCCAGCCTAATCTCTCTAGGGAATAAAACCTAGAACTGCAGGGGCCTTAAAATACACCAATTGATTGATACATCCCAGTGCCTTGAGTCCTATTTAGTGTTAGTCTCTGTCTATGTTGATCCCTGAGACAGGGTCTACAGGGTCTACCCGTAGCTCAGGCTAGAATCTTCACACCTCAGCCTCTGAAATAAGTAGGGTTGCAGGTGGCTACCAGGTCTGGCTTGGTATTAGATACTTCTGTAGTTTTTTGTTTGTTCTTAAAGCACAGTTCTGCCTTCTAGATATAGCATCCTTTGGGAGACCGATTTATTTTAAAATAAATGAATGCTGACTTATTTTGTAGTTTGTATGCTCTTCTGGTGAATTTCACGAGGATGGAATATGGAGAAGCCTAATATGGTGGGGCATACCTATAATCTTAGCACTTTGGAGACACAGATCAGAAGTTCAAGGCCAGCTTTAGCTTCACAAGAGCTCAAAGACATCCTGGGTCACAAGAGTCTCTGCCTTTTTTTTTTAAGGTGGTGGGACTGGGCTGGAGCAATGGCTCAGCAGTTAGAGCACTTGATGCTCTTGCAGGGGACCCGGGTTTGGTTCCCAGTACCCACATTGGGTCACTCACAGTAGCTCCAGGGGCTGGCCTGATGGCCATTGAGGGCATCTGCATGTACTTGGTATGCATTCATACACTCAGACTGACATAAAATAAATAAAGTGGGGTGAGAAAATTCTGAGAGGCAGAAACAGGAATCGCCATGTGAGTTGATGGTAAATGTTGGGCTAACTAGAAATAAAATAAAGTATTTTCAAAGCATGGGGGTGGCTATCCAGTGATCACAGGAAGTGGCTGTAACTCAGGTCTTTTCAAGGCCGTGAAGCTTGCTGGTTGCGATCACAGCCACAGCTAAGAGTATGCCAGCTGTCACTCACAGTCAGCTTTGTTTGAGAACTATTCTCTTGAATTGATGGCTAGATTTATTTATAGGTCTGGATTGGAAATGTTTAGCGTAGCCGGGCGGTGGTGGCGCACGCCTTTAATCCCTACACTTGGGAGGCAGAGGCAGGAGGATTTCTGAGTTCAAGGCCAGCCTGGTCTACAAAGTGAATTCCAGGACAGCCAGGGCTACACAGAGAAACCCTGTCTTGAAAAACCAAAAAAAAAAAAGGAAATGTTTAGCGAGCTAAGGAACATAACACAGAGCAAAGGGCCAACCAGCAAACGTCCATTTCTTGGTCTCCTGAAATGACATTTATAACCTCCAGAGATATTACCATCCGCAGGCCTGCCTGACCATGGGCCATAGCAGGAGACCTATAAATATCTGGTAAGCTGGGTCTTCCTATAGTCCCACCTACTTGGGAGGCTGAGGCAGGAGGGTCATTTTAACACAAATATTTGAAGTTGCCCCAGGCAATATAGTGAGAAAAAGTCTCAAAAAGGGATGTGGTTCAATTGGTAGAGTGATTCTCTAGCCTTCAAACAAGGTCCCAGGTTCGGTTCCCAGCATAAACCAGGCATCATAGTGCATCCCTGAAACTGCAAACCACTAAGGAGGCAGAAGCAAGAGGATCAGAAGTCACAGGTTATCTTTGGCTACATGACAAGACAGAGGTGAGCCTGAGTTACATGAGACCCTGCCTTAGAGGAAAAAAAACAAAAAAAACAATAGTAAGTAAAACGATAAAGGAGTGAGTTTTAAAACCTCAGCATGGACCCTGGATACTGTGATATATACCACTGAGGCTTTGAATTTCCTCAGTGTGTGTGTGTGTGTGTGTGTGTGTGTGTGTGCAGGTGCGCATGTATATGGGCACGGAGGCCAGAGGTCAACCTCAGGTGTCATTCCTTAAGTACATTGACCTAGTTTTTTTTTTTTTTTTTTTTGAGACAAGGCCTAGAGCTTGCCCATTAGTCTAGGCTGGTTGGCCAGACAGCAAACCCTAGGGCTGCACCTGTCTCTTTCTCTCCAGTGTTGGCTTTTTCTTTTCTTTCTTTATCTTTTTTTTCCATGGGCTCTGGAGGATCAAACCTATAAGGCAAGCACCTTACTGCCTGAGTATCTATCTCCCTAGCCCCGAGACAGTAAAGTTTTCTTGTCTCAGTCGATCGTCATGCGATGGGGAGGAGGCTCTGTAAAATACTCTAATATCTGGAGTGATCCCTCTGCATGGGAAGATTGGGAACAATTGCCCTGACACCTCTCCAGCCACTCCCAGAGGAACTGTACAATGCTGCCTTGGCTGGGCTCCAGCATGAGTCACACGGTCCTCACAGTTGCCTTTTCTAATTTCAGGCAGTCAGAAAAAGTGCCTGCCGTGCCCCCTCCAGAGGCAATCCACAAGCAACACAGTTTCTATTACATGAGCCATCCCTCCCGGTCATCTGGCCCAGATTTCGTACTTTCCAGTTCAAACACTCTTTCATTGCCTAAAGCCCAGACTGGGAAAAAAACACAACTTGAAAGACATCCAAAATTAACTTTTGACTCTTGATCATTTGCCTCCAGTTTTAGGGTTAGATGAAGAACCAAATAATAGGTAAACACCTGCTTCAGAAGGTGCCAAAATTTCTCTGGAAGTGTGCTTTTCTACTCAAATTTCCAGCAGAAATTAACAGTTAATGTCCTTCCTCCACTTTTTAAAAAGTTTTTGGCTTTTTAAGACAAGATTTCTCCATGTATGGTTGTCCTGGAACTTTCTTTGTAGACCAGCAGTCTGACCTCGGAACTCTCAAGAGTTGGGAGTGCTGGGATTAAAGGCTTGCACCAGGACTGCCCTGATAAGAGTCTCTTTTCTTGATAGCAACCCTGACCTCTTCTGCCTGATTGTACTTAAGCCAGAATCATCAGGAACCATCAACCTTGTTTGCAAGAGAGGGCTCTCATTGCCTTAGACCTTACCAGTTAGTTAGGTCAGCAGGCCAGGAAGCCCTAGGGATGTGCCTGTCTCTACCTCCCCAGTGCTGGAATTTGTTCTACCCATTCCTGCCTCACCTCTACCCCAGGGTGAGGTTCTGGGGATCAAATTCAGGTCCTAATGTCTCTAAGGCAAGCACTTGACTGACTGGCATCTCCCCAGTTTAGTAGCAAAGTTATGTGTTCTGGTATGAAATCTTCCACTTGGGTTGGGAAGGGGACTCATGTATGCCTTAGAATTCTCAGCCA
The DNA here is from genome assembly GCA_036184795.1 of Tokudaia tokunoshimensis. Taxonomy (NCBI): domain Eukaryota; kingdom Metazoa; phylum Chordata; class Mammalia; order Rodentia; family Muridae; genus Tokudaia; species Tokudaia tokunoshimensis. Next base: position 6,823,175 of record BTHU01000004.1, read on the forward strand.
GCAGGGATTCCAAAGACTTCTAAGTTTATCAGGTGCCACGTTTTCTAAGAAAGGTGTTTGGTTGTAGTGCTAGGAACTCAGTTCCAACACAAAGTTGCATCCTCAACCCTCCCTCCTGCAAGTTTTTTTTTTTTTCTTTTGAATCAGCCAGGGCAGGGGGAGGTAGGGGTTGGATGGGGTTGGTGAGATGGCTCAGTGGGTAAAGAGCTTGTTGGTTGTCAGTTCTACCTGGTTTCTCAGAACTCACATGGTCCTGAGTCCTGTGTCTCCATATGCACTCCTGTGTCCTCCACATGCACATCATGGTGTGCATACTCCCCCAACAATATGTCGAAAAAGGGTTTTTAATTAAAACAAAACAAAGGTTATGAGACCAGGCATGGTGGCCTGTGCCTTTAACCCTAGCATTTTGGGAGGGAGAGAAGGCAGATCTCTGAGTTCAAGGCCCAGCCTGGTCTACATAGTGAGTTCCAGGATGGCCAGTGCTACACAGAGAAACCCTGTTTTGAAAAACAGAACAAAAACAGTGTATGGTAGCAACTGGTAGATGAATAGCACGTGGCTCATCTGCATTTAGAACAGATAAGTAAAAAGAAATCCAGCTAAAAAAATAAAATAAAATTAAATTAAAAAAAAAAAAAAAAAAAAAAAAAAAAAAAGAAATCCAGCAGCATGTATTAGTTGTGGGTCAGGACTGTGCCAGGGGTGGCCATTCAGTGATGACTACAACCTGGCATCTCAGGTGTGGTGGCACACACGGGCAATCCCAGCTACTGGATACTGAGGCCAGATTAAAGAAGGTTCAAGGCTAGTCAGGCTACTTGGTGAGATCCTGACTCAAAATGCCAAAGGGCTGGCGATGCTCTCTGGTAGAGTGCTTTTCTAGCATGGATAAGGCCCAGGGTTTGATCTGGAATACTCCAAAATAAATGAATAAATAAAAAACAAGGACATTCATGTTCCTTGGGAGTCTACTGTCCTGCCAGGGCCGTGGGTGCAGGAGGATAAGGAGTGGGTGACCTCAAAAGATTGTGGTTCAGTGACAAGCCCCACCACAGGCTGACATTCAAAGTGCAATGGGATCTGAAAGTGGTGTGGATTTTGGGGGCCCTTGCAGAGTGGGGTGTCAGAAAGTTATTTTTACAGAACCACAGCTGATAGAAAAGAACCGTCTAGAAGGACAAAGCCTAGGGAAGGGCAATGGGAGAGAGGTGCAGCAGGGCAAACCATCCCTGCAGGGACCAAGAGAAGTGGAAGGGAAGCAGCAAAGGTCAGGCAAGCGAGCTGGCCTGGAGGCAGCAGGAGCAGCTGGGGGTCAGGTAGGGGAGGTGCGATGTCAGCTGGAGCTCGCAGGCAGCAGCAGGATCAGAACTGCTTAGAAAAAGACATTTTGGAGCAATGAAGGTGGGGAGACAGGTGTAGAACAGAGGCTGTTAGGAACATGTGAATCTCCCGGGGCCCAACAATGCAGACAGCCAAGCAGGGTTGGTTAGCACGGACCTGGTGACAGCCACTCTGATAGGTAAGTCTGTGACCTTTGATCTCTTGATACCAGCAGGCAGTGGGTTTTCTCTGGACACTCTGAGCCCTTGGCTGGGAGTCTCTGGATGAAAGGTGACTAAGGTAGAAGGCAGTGGTACACAAGTCACAGGCTTCCCGGGTCGCAATAGGTCAACCTGTGTGTGTGTGTGATTATGCTAGAACATGTGCTTGAGTCTATGTGCCTGCAGAGGTCAGAGGTCAACCTCAGAGAGTCTTCAGGAGCTGTTCACCTTGTCGTATTTCTTTACAGGACAGCTTGCAGGAATTGGTTGGGTCTCTACTTCCACCGTGCGGATTGAATGCAAGTTTTCAGATGTGGTGACCAGGGCCTTCAGCAGCTGGGTCATCTCTGGGGCTCCACCATGCTCCTGGAGACATGTTCTGTCCCTGGAACTTGGGACTCACTGAGTAGTCTTTTCAGCTGGCTAATCAGCAGCTCAGAGTTCCTGCCTCTGCATCGCCATTGTTAGGATTACAGATATGCCACCACACCCAGCTTGCCCTAGAGCGGCAAGCACTTCTGACTGGGCTACCTTCCCAGCCCGGGGTCAGGCTACTGAACACCCTTGTTTTTAATTCTCTCAAGTCAGAGTCCTCCCTTGCAAGGCTGGGGACTCAGTTCATGCATGGTATCAGAGCGAGGGAGGAATTATTGGTCCTGGTAAGGGAGTAAGCTTTCCTGAGCCCTGGAAATTAAGCTGAAAGGAAATGAGCTGATGATGTCTCAAGTCTTACCTCTTGGATGGCCAAGCTCAGCAACTTACGGAGGACCCATTGCGACCCACTGTACCTCAGCACCAGGAGGGTAATTCAGCTCAGGCCGCTGACGAGTGTCAGAGCTAGGCCTCAGTACTCTAAGTGTAGATCACCTTTACAAATCTCACCCTTCGTGTGTTTAATTTTGGTACTGGCTAAACAAGTGATCTACCACTGAATCATGCCCCCCTGTACAAGAGAAGGGCTTAAAACAGCTCCTTTTTTGAGGGAGACAATCCCTCCCCAACAGAATCTATGTTATCATTCTTTCCTGCTACCTGTGGTGGCCTGGAAGGCAACTCTACCCCATAATCCAAATGCTTCACACATGGAACATGGGAGGGACTTGGAGCCAATTGTATTCAGTGACCTCAATGCTTTTAGGCCAAAGTGACTATGGTGCTCAGTGGGTTGAGTAGTCATTAAAAAAAAAAGCCAAGAGCCAGGCATGGTGGCTCCTATCTATAACGTCAGCATTTGGGAGCAAGCGGCTTTGAGAACTCAAGGCCAGTCTCAATCCTGAGGGACTGCCAGCCTGTTTACAGTCCCAACATCCATCCATCATGGCTGGAGTCCCCAGTGGTTGAGGGTCTTTTTTTGAGAACCCTAATAAGTGAAATTTTATCACAGCATTGCTGACCCCAAAGTAACAGGATGGGCAGTTCTGGAGGGAGCTTTGAGCTTCCATTCATCAAGGTTAGCTGCAGTATTTGGCAGGCTAGAACCCTCAGGGGAGTAACTACTATCTTATTAGGTTATAAATACATTTAATAGCTTTGGTACTGGCTTCTTATTCTGGAGTATTGAAGAAGAAAAAAAAAAATAGAACTCGTAATCGCTTGAGCCTGAGTGTAAAGTCACTATTTTTAAACTGTATGTTTACCTGCAGGTATTGATTCTGAATGCTCGCCTGCCCAGGACATCTCCACCTCTGCGTGCAAGGCTCAGCTGGCCCATCATCTGCTCAGAAGAAATTAAAAGTGGGCTTAGATTTGAAAATCAAATTGTTTCATCTTGACTCAAACTAGACCAACTAGTTCAAAGAAAGCCCCCGAGGCTCCTAGAGCTCCCCCCACCCCACCTCTGTGGTTTCTCAGTAAAGGGACAGCGCTTTCAGTCACTCACTTAAACAAGCCTTTGTTTAGTTTTGTAGTGCTGGCCAGGGAACTTCTCATGCTAAGTGCTTTACCATTGAGAACACACCCAGCACTTTAACATGAGAGAGGCCTTTTTCTTCATGTAGCTACCTGAGAAAGAGCATATTTAAAGTCATTCACTGAATGACAACTTGGTATCGCTGGTTTGAGCTTATCTTGTTTCCAGCTGCCGAGAGACATCTGGGTCCATGGGACTCTATGGACCTTCTATCCACCAGGACTGTCTCGAGGAACGCTTTGGTGGCTTGGTGGGAAGCAGTTCCTCGCTGACTAGGAAGGAAGCTAAATAAACCCGCACAGGTGCTGTGAGCTCCATCTGGGTGGGTAACACTCTTTGCATCTCCCCCTTCTGTTCCCACTCCTGCCACCCCATCTCGTCCCTGTGCTCACGTGCCACTGTCTCTAAGAAGCCCGCACCCTGGGGTGGGGGTGATGTGTGCTGTATGGCTGCTTCTCAGGTGACCTCTGCTGCACTGCAGTCCACCAGAATCTCAAGGAAGGGGTGGCAAGGGGACCAGAATGAGTCACTGTTTGCCCATGGCCAGAATGAACTGGCCTTTACTTCAAAAGGAGGCTAGACAGGGTCTTCTGGAGGACTTCCCCACCTAGAGACCGCTGAGTGAGTCTAGGCAATCTGGAGCTGGCTTTAAAATCAGCAACAGGGCGGTGGGGGTGGGGGTGCCTCACAACAAACAGTGGTAACAGAAGGTTTGTGTGGGAAGATAGTCTAAAACAAGCAGTGTCTGTGGTAATGAGCTGTTGTTAGGAAGTATGTGGGGCCTCTGAAGCAGGCTGCTGCCTTTCCAGGGCTGGGCTTTTTGGGGAGAAGGGATGCAGGAGGGCAAAGAAAGGATCTGACTGAGGCACATGGGGACACTAAGAGCAGAGAAGCCCACTAGTGTGTGTGTGGCTGCCAAGCCGGCCTGCTCCTGAATCTTGGCAGCACTCCACCGCGCTGTACAACTGCTGTCCTGTGAAATGAGTATTCCTGAGGTAAAAGCAGGAGTCCCAGTGAGAAGCAGACACACCTGAGGGCTGGCAAAAAGCATGGAGACCGGCCCAATCTGGAACTGGAAGGGACAAGAAGAGGGTGTGGTACTAAACCCTGCTGTCTGGAGCTGTGGTCTTAGAAAGGGCAACTGTCCACTGCCAACCTGTACCTAGAGGGAGCCAGGTGTAAAGTCCCTCGGCTTCTCCATCATACTCCTCCCACCCGCATCTCCGATGGCTCCCAACCACAAGCCAAAGGCCAGTCAGCCTCTTCCCGGGGGAGGATGGAACCAGCGAACACTCAGGATATCTTGCAGACTAAATTCGAAATACCCGACGGTCATGGCAGGTGGGTTTGGATGAGATAAACCATCAGCACTCACTCCTGAGATCAGGCACCCACGGCACCTGTGACGGGCCTGTGTAGTCTTTACGTATCAAAAGGCGATGACGCAACTTTAATATCAGACTACAAAAGCCAGAACCAAAACATGAGTGAAAACAACACAACTTTGTACAAAATGAACAGGTAACATTTATTAAAACTTGTCATACAAAAGGACATGGTCTCTTCTATAAGAAGAAAATATTAAACAGTAACATTCAATTAAAACCACGCTGTACACTGAAGACAGCAATTCTAGAAAGAACTATTTAACTTCTAAAACACAGGTGGTTCACAAAGTATCCATGATATGCACCTAATGACAATCTGCTTATCATCCCATGGTTCTGTGGCCCAAGAGTCACCTGATTTGCATAAATAAAATAATTTTCTGGAAGAGACATTGGGATCCTCGTAAAAAGAAAGGAGGCAGCAGCCACTGACATGACACGGGCTTCAAGCAACATTTAAACAGGAAAAAATCACATTTGCAAACAGAGTTCCAGCATCTCCCACAGGGCACTATCAGTAGAGGTTTGCAAACTAGTACCTTTAAATATGTAAATAGAGGAGAGAGAACAAAAAGAAAAACAAAACCCAAAGCAACCCAGGGTTTACCAGATAAAGTTAGTTTACTGGTAAAAGCAGCCTAGATCCCAGGAGCCAAGGGTAGCCAGGCCTGCAGTCCTCAGCATTTCCAGAGTAGCTGAGAATTTAGGGAGCAACCACATCTGTGGGCAAGGCAAAACCCCACCCCAACCTTGGGGACTCAGGGTATGCCACCCACTGTAGCATGCAATTTTCCCAACAGCTAAAAGCCTGCCCAGGCCCAGAGCAGTTCAGGAAACTCCTCCTGCGACGGAGGGGAGCCTTCAGGGCAGGCTCTGAGAATGTGGGCAGAGGAGGTGAGAACAGAAGTCCAAGGTCATGGGCCAGGCAAGGCTCAGGAGAGCACAGGGCAAATGGCAGCACAAGAGGAGTTCCTGTGACAGGTGTATCCAAGACTGAAGGCATGTGCCTGCAGATTATGAAATGCAACCAGCAGGGCCTTGAAGCCCTTTGTATGAGGACTGGAGAAAACCAGCCAAGGCTCAGAGTGGAGACATACACTGGGCTGGTGGGTCACTGATGGAATCCCTGAAACGCTGGACAGTACTGCCCACAACTGTTCAAGAACTTCTGGAAGGGTGAGGATTTCCTAAGGCAGTGGTGAGGGGAGACTAGTACTGTAGCAGGGCAGGCTGCCAGAAAGGCTCTCTACCAGGAAAGGCAGGTCAGAAGCCTCACTTTAACCTTCTGGACCACTGACACCCCACCTTCTCACAGGGTCTGCCAAATTCCAACTGAACAAAAGCTTTGTCAGTTTTTGACAACCCAAGGACCAGGGTGTCTTTTACCCCCAAACTCTTCCCTGCAACTGTCTCTCTCGGCTCTTGTATGACTAGACTTCAACGGGAGACAGCTCACGGTTCAACAGGCAGAAGGCGTAAACATGAGGCTTGCTTCTGACAACAGAACGGCTTAACTGCCCCAGTGTAGAAATATTAAGAAGCCAAAACCACTTCGCCCTCACCCAGGTCAGTGTCACCCCTAAGCCCACTAGCCTCTCGTGTGAAGAGTAGGAGGTGCGTGAGTGTGGAGGCGTGTGAGTGTGACTGTACATCTTTATTCACTTCTCAGGGACAAGGACAGGGCTGCTGACCGGTACACAATGGAAGGTCATCTGAATGTAGCAAACCACTAGGAGGTAATACCTAGTTTCTAGATTTAAAAAAAAAACCTACATCTATACTTATAATAAAGTTTTAATACAAAGTGCTTTTATATGCCAAGACTGATACAGTGTTTGTAAATAGATCCCTGTTTTGTAATCTTGATCACAACGTTTACTGGCGAGTCCATATTTTTTTCCCTCTTTCCAGACAAAGGTCAAAGGTACATCCTTCGTGACGATCAGAGGCTTTTGCCAGAAACGTCTGTCATGTTAGAGAAAGCCAAACTTTAAAAATGAAACATGATAAAGGAGCAAAGCCCTGCCCTACTGTCTAGCTAGCTCTGACACAGTGTAGAGTCAGAGGGAGTCTCAATTGAGGGAGTGGCCTGTAGGCATGTCTGGCCAACAGTCTAGACTGTCAATGTTCAAGTTCCTGCCCTGAGTTTCCTCAATGATGGTAGTGTGAGCTGACATAAACCTTTTCCTCCCTAAGCTGCTTTGGCCAGAGTGTATTATTCCAGTAAAGGAAAGCACACCAGACCCCTACACAGCAAGAGCCTCAGGCCTGTCACATGCTCAAAAGCTTTCTGAACATAAGCTTTGTAACCTAAAACATCTAACCATGCAGAACAGACCTCAAGGCCAGTCTTGTCCTTGCAAAGGTGGTGGTGGTGGTGGTGTATGTGCGCGCACACGCCTATGTGCATAAACTACTGGGACTTGTAAACGCAGCTTTCTCTGTGACTGGGGAACAGGAATCTGTAGCTGATATTGCTTAATGTCGGGCTCCTTTCCCCTTTGAAGTCATGTTCCAGCTCTCACAAATAGCTGACAATATTGCTCAGCGCACCCTTTAAAACAGCACTCCCCACACCAGTGTTTTTAAGATTCCTTTCTCAAGCCTTCTGTTTATAAGTTGCTGCCTCTCACTCACTGCATATGGGAATGTCTTGCCCACAGGGAACTCTTAACCATGCATTCTGGCTTAGTCTCATGAGCTGTGGTCCCTGGCTGCCCTTGTTGGGAAGCACCATGATCTAAGGCAGAGGAGGCCACTGCTAGCCAGCACCATCGTGTATCACTGCAAACTGGTCATCTCCTGCCATTAAATGAGGGAAGCTTAGGACAACACCCCAACTAGAAACACCTATCTGTGGCACCCATAGACTTAACCAATTAGAATTAAAATTGTGCCTTATCCAGAGTCTGCAGCGTGGTGACAGTGTCCTCTGCTTTGGACTCAGAAGCTCCGTCTAACGTCGCCACAGCTTTAGCTAGAACCTTTAGAATGCATGAAAGGAAACAAAAAAGAGCTCTGCTCACATCCCAGCTCAGCCCAGGGGTCCTTGCTGTAGCCTTGAGGGGAGCAGCATCCAGTGATGCGGCCACCAAGCAAAGCCCAGAAGCCCTGCAGGAGGGAACAAAATGCAACGAGAGCTCAGGACAATGGTGATAGCCAGCCACTGCCACCTGGGCAGGACTGATGGGCTAGATTCTGCTACCCAGTTCCCTGCTTTAGTAGCTACTGCTGGCCAAAAGGCTGTCTTGCTAGCTGGGCACTGGGTGAACTTAGCCCCATCATTCATTCTAGGCCAGGATGAGAACATACAGATTTGAGAAATTAAATCTTTTAATTGGCCTACTTAGAGCTGGTCTTTCAGAAATATCTTCCTTTTTTTTTTAAGCCTCTCTCATAATAGCAAGTGGCACGCATCATCTGTGCCCAGATTTGCATTAATTACCATAGTTTATTTTTATGCATGCCACTCAAGGGCCATACCCTATTTTTAGTTAGCCTCAGTTGTATTCTGCTCAGCCTTTGCAGCTTCATAGGACTTGGTACAAGAAGTCACATGCCTGTGGAAACTGTCCCTCCACATAAATCTCTTTGCACAGATATTGCACTCATAGGGCTTTATGCCTGTGTGAATTTTCATGTGGCCCACGAGATGGTGCTTCATTTTGAATTTCTTACCACAGACACTACAGCCATACGGGCGAAGACCGAGGTGCATGCTCATGTGTCGATCTCGCTGACTTTTGTGCGTGAAACTTTTCCCACACTGACAAGGATACAGCTTGTCGGTGGCCGAGAATCCTAAGTGGGACGCCTCTTCTTTTATCCCCATCGCCATTTCAATATTCTCACTGTAGCCTGCAGCAAGGGCAGCCTCCTGTTTGTGTCCAATTAGACTCCCACCCAGCTTTTCTCCAGAGAACTCTTCCATGGAGGAGCCGTAGAAGTCCACCTGCTCGTCATAGCTGCTGCCCTCTGCTTGCTCATCAAACTCTACTTCCACTTTCTTCTCCACAATTTGGAACTCCTCCTCCGCTCCTGAAGGCTGGGCTGCATGATCCGTCTGCATGGTATTGACGGACTCGGTGACCTGGTGCTCATCGTAGGCTGCGTGCACATCCATGCCATCCCATGCCTGTTCCAGGCGCTCAGGCTTCACGTGGATCCAGCGCCTGTGAGCCATGATGCTGGGCTTGCTATACAGAGGCCGGGTGTAGTGGAACTCAGCACTGTCATTGGTCCCCTCCTCCCCGTCCTGGCTGGCCATCTCAGTGCTCAGTCGGTCATGCTCTGTGGACGAGTTACTGGGCAAATACTCGTGCTCGGTGACCTGAGATGATAGCTCGTCTTTGGTGCTTTCCTCTTCATTCTCGCCGTCTCTCAGTTCCTGGGCTTTGGGGAAATCAGTGTGGCCCCCAGAGCCCAGCTCAAAGCTCTCGACCAGGCCGTTGTAGTTACTGCTACTGGGAGACTGGTGGTCACTGCCGTGGTTTAGCTTCTGACACAGGACCGTGGGGTTTCCCTCCAGAACCTCAGTGCACTTGTCCACCACATGCCACATCTGGAGGAAGCTGGCTGCTGTTAAGTAACTAACAATTTCTGGAGCAGGCATGACAAGGCGTCCTGTGTAGCTAAATAAAAGGATGTTCTCAAACACTCTTGGGTTCATCACATCAGGCAAAACAATTCTCCTACTGTTTTTCAGGAGTACTTGGTCACAAAAGTAGGGTGAACTGGCAGCAAGTACAGCTTTGTGTGCCTGGAAAATGTGGCCTTGGACAACAATGGAGACGTCACATAACTGTCCTTGCTGGCGCTGCTGGTTTAGTTTCTGCAGAATGGTGCTGGAAAAATCTGGAAACTCAACTTGAAAAGAGTTCGTTCCAGGCTCCATTTCATCACCAACCTTGTTTAGTGCTGCAAGAGAAAGAAACATTAGTACCAACCCCAGCCTCAAGGAAGCCCGTCTACCCCGTCACCCAGCACTAAAAAAACCAAGTCAAGTTCCCAAGTACCAAGTCCCCTTGTCTCTGAGCACTTATCCATGGACATCAGTCCCCTGAAATTATAAAAGTTGAGGGTCCCCAAAGTAAGAGCCACCCCCCACCCACACAGCACCTTTCCATTTTGTCCTGTCTGTGAGTGAGGAGACAGAATCTACGATGAATTTATCTCCAAGCATACAAATTCTCTCAGCAAAACAAACTATTGCTAATTAAAACAAACATGAATCTTATCAAAATAACTCAACTATAATCCCTGGACTCCCCACATTTACCAAACCTAGAGGAAGGAACAACAGTACTGTGGGGGAGGGTGGTGTGTAGCTGGGGGTAGGATGGATGCTTAGCATGTATGGCTCTCTAAGCTCCACCTCCATGTACACTCCAAAAGAAAAGGAAAATAGAAAGACAGAAATGCTCATGCAAAGGTTCTCTGACGGGAATGAACCAGGTCACAGTCCCGTAAGAACAGGGCAAGTGCGCAGTTTCCCAAGTCCAGGTAAAAAGATGGGTATGGCTGCAATCCCTACTGCTTCGGGGTGAAGACAGGAGGATCCCCTCACACCAGCTCTTGGCCTGTCAGTCTAGACAATCTAGTTAGCTCCAAGTTCAAAAAAATAAAGCAGAGGACAAAACGATGACCCAGGGCTTCCACACACAAGCCCGCACGTGTGCGCACGTACAGACACAGAAGGTGACCATGGACCTGAGCTCAGGAAGAACTGAGGGAGATGGTGCTGCAGTCACACAGTCAGGAAAGTGACAGACTTGGTCTTTTAGTACTAGGAAATATTGCTGCTGAGCTGTGCAGGTCACTCTTGGGGTCATGGAGATTAGCTCCTTGAGAACTTCTGACATGAGCAAAGCAACGTTTTCTCTCTGGTTGTTTCTATACTGCTGAAAGACTTATAGACCTACTAGGAAGTTGCTACTGTCCCTGCTACTAGACTTAGAAAACAGTAAGGACAACCTGTGCAGCTGCTGGAGACCTCTGGTGGACACCGCATGAGACAGTTCCACACAGGACCGGCTCCCTGGTCTTGAAGTCCTGCTGGTACCCCCAAGTCTTCAGTGTATTAAAGTGCACAGGAACACCTACAGCAAGGACTGGGAGACGGCTCAGAGGGGAAAAGTACTCCTCTGCAAAGTATGCGACTGGGAGTTCAGACCCCAGCACCCATGTAAAGCTAGATGAGTGTGGTGGCCTGCCTCTGATTCTGGTGGAGATGGGTCCCTGTAACAAGCTGGCTGAACTGGCTGAAATGGGTGAGCTCCTGGATAAGGGAGAGAAGGCTCAATATGCAGGTGGGAGTGACCAAAGACACTTGGTGTCAGTTGCTGACTTCCACATGAGTGCACACATGAGCATACACTTCTCCCACCATCTATCATTGCCATGTAGCACCTGATCTAATACTATAAACTAACCATCAATAAACACCAAGCTTCCTAAGTAACATATACAGAGCCAGACAACTCAAACAAAGATCAAAAGCCATTCTTCTTTAAAGAACTTAGTTTGTGATTATTTTTTAATGTGAGTGTGTGAGGGTAGGACCCTATGTGCAGGCAGACTAGAGGTCAGCATTAATCTGTTTCTCAGGAGCTTCCACTGGTGATTTTAAGACAACCTCCAGGCTGGCTAGCTATCCAGTCCCTAAAGATCCACCCTGTCTGCCTCCCCAGTGCCGGGACTACAAGCACGTACCACCACTCCAACTGTTATGTAAGTGCTGGGGACTGAACTCCAGTCCTCATGTTTGCTGGGCAGTTCACCAACTGAGCCATTGCTACAGCAGTTCTTAAAATCTTCCTTATACCCAGCACTTGGGACTCAGAGGCAGGCGGATTTCTGAGTTTGAGGCCAGCCTGGTCTACAGAGTGAGTTCTAGGACAGCCAGGTCTACACAGAGAAACTCTGCCTCGAAAAAAAACCAACCAAACCAAAAAAAAAAAAAACCAAAAAACAAAAAACCAACCAACCAAACAAAAATCTTCCTTATAACCTTTGTATCATCCTTCAGTTCCTCAGAAGTCATGCTTGAGAGACAGGAGAGATGACTAGTGAAGAAACTGAGGAGTTCTTAACAATCACTTGTTCTTAAGTCTGGCACATCACTCTCTCTCCAATCTCTACCCCTCTTCCCCTGTAGTCCTGGCTAACAGCCTGGTCTATAGACCAGGCTGGCTTCAAATGCACAGAGACCCGCTTGCCTCTGCCTCCTGGATGCTGGGACCAAAGGAGTGCTCCACCAGGCCTCCCCCTTTCCTCCCCTTCTCCCAGGGCTTTGCACTAGTCTGAGCTCCAGACCAGCCCCGTCCCTTAGTCCTTCCAATTATTATTGCTGTTCTTACGTTCAGTAATTTCAAGCTTTCCTAAGGTTAAAAGCTTGTTTTAACCAAGTAGAGAGATAAAAACCAGGTCAGGGTTTAACCCCAATGGCCTCAGGGGTTTCTTCTATCGAGTCACTCTGCCTCCTCCAAGGAGACTAGAATGTTAGGCTAGTCATGAATAATGTTTACATAAAATCATGCTTTTTGGACAAAGCATTGCTTTATGGTTTTATACATCCCAAAACATTGCATAATAACAGAGCATAAAACTGTTTAGGTGCCTAGTCTGTAAAAGGGAATCTGCATGGTGGACAGCTTTTAGGCATTTCTCCCCACTGAAGAACGCTGGTTTGGAAAGGGCAAGAACAATGCTCAAACAGAAGCAGGAGTGCAGTATCACAATAGCTGTTCTGGGATCTCAGAATTGCTACTTGAAGGACAGACTCCCTTCAAGATCAGCTCTGGACCATGTTGAGAATATCCAGACTTTAAGCATCACAATTGCCCCTCCTTCAGGTTTAAAATATCATAAGAAAGAGGAGAGGGTAGAGGTATCAGGTTAGTCACTACTTCTAGATTAAAACAATACAAATCCCCGGCCATGGGTGGAGACGACATTCTAAACATTACATACTATTGTCCCTTCTTTTAATCGTCAATCTAACTGGGTTTGCCAGGAGATCAGCACTGCAGGGAAGCAGATACACTTGAGATGTTCTAAGGAGATGGGAAGGATAATACCTTTTATTAAGACAATATACACAGCACAAAGCTCCTTCCTCCATGTAGCTACAGCTTGCAGCATTTCAAACAGCCCGTCTACTTTTCTACTTTCCTGTCTCTTACCAACTCCTGCCTAAATCCAAAGCACGATTGCTCTGAGTGGGAGCTTTCTTCCTCTTCCTCTTTCTTATTCATCACCTTCATTCCAGCAGCAACTAAGACTCATCTACCTGTCCTGTTCTCACCCCTTCTAGTAAAAGGTTCCTTGAGCTTCCTGGAATGTCTTAAAATTCTCTCATCAAGGAGACAACGTCGGCTAAAGGAAACTGGAACCCCTGTTGGATGACTATGGTGCTGGTTCTACAACACGGCTGTAGTTAATGCACCTGAACTCACAGTTAGTTCAAAGTTGAGCACACTGTAAGGCCAGCATGGAAGCCTACGTAGCATGGAGGCCCATGTGGGTTCATAGTGAGGCTGCCTAGAATAACCAACAGTTAACTGAAGATCACATATTTCACCACAGAGGGCAAGAGTAAGTATGAGATAGGCCATGCTTGTTTAGCTGTGTCAAGGTGGTAACTGACCCAGTCTCTTAGGATGGATGGATGTGGCCTTCCTCCGTAATCTCTGAACTTGTAAACATACTCAGAAGTGGCTACAGCTTGTTTAAATTACTGCTGCTGATTCAATTGGCTAAAAAAAAAAATCAGTTCCAAGATTCACTAAAAGCCAATAAAGCAGATGCATTCAAAGTATGGGTGACAAAGGCCATCGGGAAGAGCGCTGTCATTCCTACAGGGTTACAACCTGGCAGAGGGGACAGACAGACGCTCCAACATCGTTCAACGGAAAGCCTGAACCGATGTAGGAAGGAGCCAGGGTGGGGTGCATGTGGTCCTGTCACTACAAAGTCGAGGCTCCAGGCATCAAGGTGGGCTCTTATTCTTCTCGCACAGCAGGCGTTTACTAACGCCTTAAGTGATAAGAAAAATGAGCTGAGCTCCAAATCTTCAAGCTGTGAGTGAGCCACAGGCTCTAAGATATCAGATACTCCTGACCAGCAACTCAACTTCCTGCCCCTGGCAATCCTGACAAAGCAGCAAGGATCTTCCGGGCAGCAGTAACACCTCATCCTGTCTGCTAGAGATTAGGTTCTAGTTAGGTTGTACTGTCTCAGCAGCCCAGACCCAGCTGAAAGGAGATACCAGAATCAGATTGGCCTGTGACTGTAGGAGTGCCTGGATTACTAATTGCTGTAGGAGGGCCCAGCCTACAGTAGGTAGCAGCATCCCTAGGTAGAAAATCTTGGGCTGTGTAAGTAACTACCAGAGTGTAATAAGCATACGAAATTTTCCACAATTCCTGCCCTGTGTTCCCTTCCTGGTTGGGGTGTGACCTGGTAGTGTAAACTTTCTTCCCAAATTACATTTAGACGGGGTTTCATCCCGGTAACAGAATGAAATGATACTAAAACCCTGACCCTCAGCATTAAACATGAGGGCTGAGGCAGCACCGTGTACCTCAGATTAGGTGTTGTGAGGTTAATGAAGTGTTAGACTAAGACAGGAGGAAGCCTGAAGTTGGGGTTAACTGCAAGGTCTCATCAAATATAGTCTAGGTTTGAGAAATAAAAATAGTACGTCTGGAAAACAGAGATGGGATTTACAGAATTTGGGGGGGGGGGAGCCACAGCGGTACCATCAGAGAGAGAGAGAGAGAGAGAGAGAGAGAGAGAGAGAGAGAGAACACACACATTCAGTATTTGCATATCATATTACTATGATAACCTGAACTGAGTGCATACAAAGCCAGGTGAAAAGAACAAAGATTCCAAAAGGCATTTCTCCATAGAGCAAGGCCCTCATGAATAGAGCTCAGCAACAGTAGTGTGCCTGCCTGCCATGTCTGTGTGAGTCACCTGGTTCCAAGCCCAGCGCAACTCCCCCAGCCCCTAAAACAATGAAAACTACAAGGGACCCTTTTCTCACCCATTAGGATGGCGTGAAAAATAAGAGACATTAATAACTGTCAGTGTGTCCTGTGGAGAACAGAACCCTATACACACTGCTGGTAGACATGGAGAGTCTTTAAAAGCTGCAGAAAGGGTGCTGGGAGTTTCTTATACAAACAAGAATACAGACCAGCAATTCTACTCTTAAGCATACTCAGCAGAAGAGAACACACGATGTCCACACCAAAGATCATACATCCATTAACAGCATCATATCATATGAAAAGCCCCAAGCAGAAACAATTAAAACAA
The DNA here is from genome assembly GCA_036184795.1 of Tokudaia tokunoshimensis. Lineage (NCBI taxonomy): Eukaryota > Metazoa > Chordata > Mammalia > Rodentia > Muridae > Tokudaia > Tokudaia tokunoshimensis. The sequence goes on from BTHU01000004.1 coordinate 6,838,342, forward strand.
TATAAGTGTGTGCCAAGGAATGACTAGCACAACCATCTAAAAGATTACCTGGCAGGAAGAAAGAACAAGGTAACCTGGAGGGCTGGGAACCCTGGGAAGAAGCCAGGGCAAAGAGAGCAGCTGGTCCAGCCAGCAGTAAGCTCTGGGTTTTACAATCAGCATAATAAAGAACAAGAGAATGAAAGAGGAAGAGACTAGTGGGGGAGAAGAAGGACAAAGGAGGGGGAGGGCAGGAGAGAATGAGAGTTTAGGAAGGGGTTGGGGGGAGCTAACTCAAAAGTCCACATCTCTAACATTCCATTACAAGACAGTTCAAAACACACAAAGTGCATCAGTGGCTGTCAGAAGCTAGAGGGAGAGAAAAGCAGAGCACGGTAAACAACTTGACAGCCACAATGGCCCACGCACACCTTTAGCCCCCACAGAGGCAGATGCAGGCAAATCTCTGTGATTTGAAGCTAGCCTGGTCTATAAATCAAATTCTAGGACAAAGAAACCCTGTCTCAACTCCACCACAGCCTAAAAAAGAACTGGGTATCTTGTAGGGAGAGCGTAAATATGTGAATATACTAAAAGAGACCTGAATGCTCAATGGGTTTAAGATAACAGGGGCTAAGCCCAGGGCCTCCCACAAGTTAGGCAAGCATCCTCAGGCTTCATCTCCAGCCCATGAACTGTTTTTATTAAATTATTTTACGGAATAATGCAAGGTAAACTGAGGTACCAATGGCCAGTATTCTTTTTGAAAACATTTGCTCAGTCTTGCTTTGTGAAAGCCTCACACTCTCCATCCCCCACTTCAGCATCCTGAGTGCTGGATTTCAGGTACATGCAATCACACCGAACTGCCAATGCCAACTGTGAAGGCTTGTGACTGGGTACTGTACGCTGCTCTACCATTGTGGAGTAGGAAATACCTTGGCTAGGTAGCCATGGCTATCAACACGGTCCTATGGTAATGGAGCTGCTGACACTCCATAGCACATGAATGAGGGAGGGTCCAAGACCATCAAGGGGCTTCGGCTATTTCTCCCTCAGGCCCCCACCCCTCACTCCCCAAGTGAACTATAAGAGGTGAGGGGGACTCCATAAGGCTGCTCGCTTCCTAGAGGTCATCGGTCATGCTGGAGTGGAGCTTACCCATGTCCTGTAAGCAGCCCCTCACCCACACTCTGTAAGGAAGCCCGATACACTCACTGGTTCGACAAGTTGGACTTTGGAGGAATCGTACTTTGCTCTGTCCTTGGTGCCCTATCTGGGATGAATAAACGTTTGTTCGCATCTCCCTAGGAAAAGTTAATGCAACACTGGGTAACTAGGAAAATGTTATCATTAATACATATATAAGTATGCATACAAACACAATTGTCTCACAGTATCTGTGGGAGTCAGTTTTAGGACTACCCCTCAAATATCAAAAATCTGTGGATGCTCAAGCCCTCTGAAGAAAATGATGCATATTCACATGCCACCTGCTCATGTCTTCAAGAATATTTTGAACCATCTCAAGATCACTCATACTTCCTGACAGACTGTGTAAACAGTGTCAGACTGCTCTGATTAGGGGACGGCCAGAGTCTATACACGAGCAATACAGTTACCTTCTTTTTAAAAAAGATTTATTGTATTTTAAACTATGTGTACCTGTGTCTATGCGTAGGTTTGTGCATGTGAATGCAGGCGCTCCTGGAGGCCAGAGGCTGGTACTAGATCCTAGGAGCTGGAGGTACAGGCAGCTATCCAACATGGTGCTGGGGACTGAACTCTTCTCTTGGAGAGAAGGATGTGCTCTGAGTCACTGAGCCATCTCTCTGGCCCTTCCTAAACATTTTCAGTGTGAAGGGTAGACTCCTCTGTACACAGACAGAGAAGCAGCTTGTGTATAGAATGTTTCACACAGACACCGTATCAGACTGTGCACTAGCACTTTATAATCTCTACCTCATTTGGTCCTGCTTGCAACAACCCTTGATAGTTATTGTGACAAGACCAAGAGGCCAACCTATTTGTCCAAGGTCATCTACTAGGAAGTGGTGAGACTTAAGACCAAAGCACATATTCAGGCCAATGAGAGTCTGAGAGGTGGGGTGCAGTAAGACAGAAAGGAAGGTAAGCACCAGTGTGTTTCGCAAATCATTTAAATAATCCTGGCTTTAAAACAAGGTCTCACTATGCTGTTCAGGATAGCTTCAAACTTGGGGCAATCCTCCTGCCTCAGCCTCTTGAGTAATGGGATTATAAGGCATGTGCCACCACACCAGCTAATTTAGATTATGAGCAAACCATTTAGAATCTTCAGGGTATTTGTCAACATCAAACTTGAATGAGCAAGCAATTTTATGTAACCTTTCACATAATTTTAAAACCCCAACAGCAATGATTCTTCTAAACTAATTCCACCAATCCCAACTCATTCATCATTCATAGAAGCTATTATGTCTCCCCCTCTCCATGCCCCCCGGAGTTTCTCTGTGTAGTCCTGGCTGTCTTTGAATTCAGAGATCCATCTGCCTCCCCCTCTCTCCCCCCCAGTGCTGGCATTAAAGATGTATACCACCAGCACCCAGATGCTATTACATGGCTTTTTAAAGTGGAAGATAAGAGCTGGTGATAGGGCTCAGGGCTCAGCGAGTAATGGAGCCTGCTGCCAAGTCTGAGTTCAATCCCCAGGACCCACATGGTAGATGGAGAACTGGCTTTCCCAAGCTGTCTTCTGACTTCCACTTGTGGTGGGCATAGGCCCATGCACATACAAAGTAAATAAAAGTATAATAAAAATTAAAAATAAAAATAATGAAGGCGGCAAAGGGCTTTGTATTGAAGCAGACTGCCTCTATCACCCTTCTATGCTGCTGAGCTGAGCAGTAGACACTATTTATTCTTCAGCTAAGAAAATTATGTATCAAATCTCAAACACCATTTCAACAGGGACTAAACACCCTAAAAGAGCAGAGACAGTGAGGAAACAGGGAGGCAGACCTACCAACTCCTGTACGGAAGCCCTCCAGGGATGTCTTTAATTGGAACATATGGTAATTTGCATGCTCACTGTAGAAAGCACATGTAAGCACAGTAAATGTTGCTTTAGGAAATTTAAAGTCTGGCACAAATGTAGAAAATACCAACACCCTGTGCCTACCAAAATTCTTCTTGTTAGTCAAATACCTTGCATCCACAAAACAGCCTGTAAACCTGGACCCTAGAGCCTCAACATCCTACTGGGTTCAGAGCGCAAGTTCTGCTCAGGTCACAGCAGCAGTCGGGGGTATGGATGGGGGACCTCAGAAGTTTAACTCCAACTCTAATGAATACTTTCTAAGTTAAAAAAAAACTCATTTGGCAGAAACTTCTCTCTGAAATTAAGGGCCTTGTTAATGTACTCTAGTCAGAAGCCTTAAAATGTACAGTATTTCTTTTTCAGAGGAATCATCTGATCTAGCTCATTAAAATCTTGGCAAAGGGTTAAAGAATGGTTATGAGCACTGGCTGCTCTTTCAGAGGACCCAGGTTCGATTCCCAGCACCTACATGACAACTTTCAACCATTTCCAGTCCTTGGTGATCTGATGCCAATTTCCGGCCTCTGTGAATACCAGGCACATATATGTTGTACAGGCACACATGATGGCAAAATATCCCCACATACAAACAACAAATTTTTAAGTTAAAAAAAATCTGAAAAACTACATTGTTTTTGCTGATAGGAAATTATTACAACATATAGTCCTAAAAATACATTATTAGTAAATGTGTAGCTTACCCAAGAGCAAAGCTGTGTTCCCAGGATGACGTTCCTTATGCCATAGCCATCAAAGAGCAGTCTGAATGGAGACAAGAGAGAATGCATTTCTCAGTTTTGCTTTAAATTAAATCACACTCATTTCGGAAAGGAAAAATCACATTGAAAACTTAAGGTGCTGGGTTTGAGATTGCTCACTGGTTAAGAGTTCCTGCTGCTCTTTCAGAGGACCTGAGTTCAGTTCCCAGGACCCATGTCAGGTGATACACAACTGCCTATAATTCCAGCTTCAGGGGATCCAATTCCTTCTGGCCTCCATTGTTACCCAATAGACATGACATACATGCACATACTCACATATGCAAATAAAAATAAACTTTATAAAAAAAGGGAACTGATGTGTACATGTGCTTCCCTGACGAACAGTCTGAGGAGCAGACAGTGGTGAAGGTTGCTGCTGGCCAAAGTAATCCCAGAACTCAAGGGCCAGCCTGAGCTACCAGCAAGAGTCCCATCAAAGCAAAATTTTTAATTAGGAACTTTTATTCTAGGAGCTCTATTTATTTTTAAATAAAGTTTTATTACACTTTAACTTGTGTTCCTGTGTTGTGCCAGCCTTGGAGCTGGCACACAGCATACATGGAGGTCACAAGACAACTTGTCCTCTCCGTCCACCACTTGGGTGCTGGGGATCAAACCCAGGCTGTCAAACCCGGCAGTGTGAATAGGGCCAGGCCGGTTTGTACCAGTCCTCCATCTTGGCTGAACTGTGCTGTGTGACGACTCCTGAACTACAGTGATGGGCTTCTATAGATTCTTGCCTATCTGCCTGGTCAAACCCAGGAATGGCTGGCCAGGAAAAATGCTTATTGATTACCTAAAGGTCTTAGTTATAAGAGGCTACTCATCCGTTACCCCTAGCAACAACCAACTGCAAAGTCAAAGAGAAACTTGCCAATTCCCTTCCCTCCTCTCCTCACACCTCTAAGGGACCCTCTGCCACTATTGTCATGCTCTCCTCAGACCCTGCCATGCTCTCCTCAGACCCTGCCATGCTCTCCTCAGACCCTGCCATGCTCTCCTCAGACCCTGCCATGCTCTCCTCAGACCCTGCCATGCTCTCCTCAGACCCTGCCATGCTCTCCTCAGACCCTGCCATGCTCTCCTCAGACTCTGCCATGCTCTCCTCAGACTCTGCCATGCTCTCCTCAGACCCTGCCATGCTCTCCTCAGACCCTGCCATGCTCTCCTCAGACTCTGCCATGCTCTCCTCAGACCCTGCCATGCTCTCCTCAGACTCTGCCATGCTCTCCTCAGACCCTGCCATGCTCTCCTCAGACCCTGCCATGCTCTCCTCAGACTCTGCCATGCTCTCCTCAGACCCTGCCATGCTCTCCTCAGACCCTGCCATGCTCTCCTCAGACCCTGCCATGCTCTCCTCAGACTCTGCCATGCTCTCCTCAGACCCTGCCATGCTCTCCTCAGACCCTGCCATGCTCTCCTCAGACTCTGCCATGCTCTCCTCAGACTCTGCCATGCTCTCCTCAGACCCTGTCATGCTCTCCTCAGACCCTGCCATGCTCTCCTCAGACCCTGCCATGCTCTCCTCAGACCCTGCCATGCTCTCCTCAGACCCTGCCATGCTCTCCTCAGACTCTGCCATGCTCTCCTCAGACTCTGCCATGCTCTCCTCAGACTCTGCCATGCTCTCCTCAGACCCTGCCATGCTCTCCTCAGACCCTGCCATGCTAGTATCTACATCATCCATGCAGTTCATCACTCTAGAACATGTTACCCCAAAGAATAATCTGCCTTAGTAGTCCCCCTCCATCTCCAAACCTTTCATAATGGTGTGGAAATCCCGGAGAAAGCTCCCTGAAGTAGGTTGCTTCCCAGGACCCCTCCACCCTGTTACTGTTTTCTCCCCCATCCAACTCTGGTCTCCATTTCTCACTAGTTTTCCCAGTGGTCCGTTCATTTGTTGCCCCTTTCCCAAAAACCTCAACACTGGGTCAGAGTGTTCTGGTCAGGTCCTGCTGACTTTAAAGCAGCCTAAGGACACTTATTTTCCTCAGCTTAATGTTAATGACATGTGTCACACCCCTGAAAGGGACTTCTGTTAGGGAGGGAAACTGAGGCAGCATGTTGTCTAAGTCTGTAAGAGTTTTGAGACCCTCTGAGGGTTTTGGTGAGCTAACTGGGTTAGCTAAGCAGCCCAGCAGAAGCATTTGACTCCTTACAGTTCAGAAGGTCAGCTGGAGCTTCTGTGGGGGCTCCCACAGAAACCCAGCTCTTGGGAGGTGAAAGGGGGAGTTCAGGGAGCTACCCTGGGCTACACCAGAAAGGATGTAAGTTGCAGTTTTGACAGCTGTGGCTACTGAGGTCATGATGAAAGATTCCTGGCAAGATGAATGTTTCTGGTGATACAAAGGATGACTGCACTTGGAAGAACTATGAATGCAAGTCGGAAGCAGACAGTCTTCAAAAGAGTGGGGCTCGGAATGTCTTGGAAAGCCGTCCTTTTCCTGGGCACTTTAACTGATGGATCTTTGTTAATATTTTTCTGGTTCTAAGACCAATAGAGTGTGCACTGATTTTATTCTTAAAAACTCTAAGTTAACGTTTTGTTTTTTTTTTAAATTAGGATAAAGAAGTATAAGTGCTGGGAATGAATTGCTCCAGGCAGTGTTTCTTTTCTTGGTGAAACAGAAAACACTTGATGGCATCTAAGAGTCAATGAAATACAGCAGTAAGTCAACTGTTAGGCATATTACAAAGTCTGAAGCCAGACACGTCAGCAAATCTTTAATCTCAGCACTCAGGAGGTAGAGGCAGAGTTTGAGGCCAGCCTGCCTGTATAGAGAGATCTTGTCTCAAAAAAACAAACCAAACCAAACCAAGGCCAGGCATGATGGCACAGGTCTTTATTCCCAGCACTTGGGAGGCAGATCTCTGAGTTCGAGGCCAGCCTGGTCTACAGAGTGAGTTCCAGGACAGCCAGGACTACACAGAGAAACTCTGTCTCAAAAAAAGCAAAAAGCAAAACCAAACCAACCAACCAACCAAACAAACAAAAACAAAATAAAAACCCAAATGCCTGAAAAATGACCTTAAGGCAAGTAAGGTTTATAATACAGAAAAAACAAATAAACAAACAAACCAAAAAACCAAAAAGGCCTAGCCTATGAAAAAAGAATAGGTCATTTTCTACTCTAATAAAGGACTATTTTTTCAGCTTTACAAGCTCTTTGCATGTCAAAGGTAATGTGTTTCTCAGTTGCCCCTCATTAGATCTCTGCAATGACTCCAAAGGGGCCGGGAGGTGGAAAACTGCTGCCCCAAGATTTAAAGTAACTCTGGCCCTATCCCTCAGTTGAACATGCTGCTGTGAAGAGCTTGGCTTGCATCACTACGAGGGATTCAACTAAATGTTGCAAACCACAGTCAGCTATGTTGACACTACATCATTCACACTGTTGTGCACAAACCATTTCTTTCTTTCTTTTTTTTTTGGTTTTTCGAGACAGGGTTTCTCTGTGTAGCCCTAGCTGTCCTGGTACTCACTTTGTAGACCAGGCTGGCCTCGAACTCAGAAATCCCCCTGCCTCTGCCTCCCAAGTGTAGGGATTAAAGGCGTGCGCCACCACCGCCCAGCCACAAACCATTTCTAGAATGTTCTTACCATCTCTTAAAACTCTGTATCCAATCAACAGGCAGCCTACTTGGCTCTAGCACTTGATAAATTACGTTTCATGTCCTGTCTACCCCAGATACTCCACTCCAAAAGTTTCATGGTTCATCCCTATGGTGTCTCTGTCTCAGACAGTACTTTGGAAACAAGCAGGGAATGAATTCCTATTAGGTTTCTAAGTTCTTCACTAAGCTGCTCCTAAAAACTCTGCTAAGTTAAGAGTCTCAAAGGCAGATAGAAGTCTGGTCCTTCCTAAGCTTGTGGATGCTGGCCTGGTTAAACAGGGCAGTTCCAAACATCCCTGGAGGCCGCCTGGGGTTTCTGGAAAGAGCAAAGAGTTGTGGAGATCTGTGCAAACCACTGGGGAAATAAGTTCAATATTCACTAAACTGTGTAGATCCTGAGATGTGAAGGCCACTGTGAAGGCCAGTAGCTCCTGACACTTTGGTAGGTTTGGTGACACTTGTCAGAACTGGGACCAGATTGTGATCGGACCACTGGTAATGTTGCCTGGCCAGAGGAGTTTCACAGGGTCATGAGTCACCTTCCATGGCTCAGAGGTCCAGGCAAGGCCCGCCCTGCCTAAACAAACCCAGTTGGGAGAGAAACAAGAACACAACATTGGCAGAGAGAGAAAAGAAAAAAAAAAGACAAATGGCCAAGAAGTCGGTGTGACATTCGGGCTCTGAACCAGAAGGCAGCCCGAGGGGGCAGAAGCAGGGTCAAAAAACACTGAAGCAAGGAGACAGACGTAAAGACAAAGTCCAAAGGCTGTCAGCACCAGAGATGCAAAGTGTAAACTCCAGCTGACAAGAGGCCAAGTGAGGACAAAAACAGGTGACAAAGAGGCGAAACTCAGAGCAGCAAGGTTCTCCTTCGCGGCGTAGATTCGCGCGTGGGTGGCTCGACCCCGAGGTCGTCCTGGGGGCGGATTCTCCGAGCACTCCAGCCTGCGGTGCACCTGCCGCGGGTGACCTTGGCCAGGAGGTCGCCCGGGAGGACGCAGGACTCTAAGCCGGGGCGCCGGGGCTTCGGACTCACTCGCGCCGTCCCGTATCACCGCCGTCGGAGGGAGCGCAGTGTCCCGTGTCGCGGACACTCGTGATCCCGACCGCGACCTCCCGCGCGAGCGCCCAGCCTCCCCACCCCGCCGTACCTCCAGACGGCTCCGCGCCCGTAGCTCCAGCCTACCGGAGCGTCCCCGTAGCCGTACCAAGGCCTTATTCTCCGCCGCCACCGGGGAGACAACTTCCGCCCGAGTCTCTCACCCCTCGGATACGCTTTCTGATCCCGCCCCCGAAACTGCCAGTGCTTCCGGAGGCGTGTCGCCGACGCTGTGGTGTGCGCATGCTCCAGTAGTCCATTCGGGGCGGGTCTTCAGGAGAGCACGCTCAGGGGGCTGGCGCCTGCGCAATGGTTTCGAAGAGTGATCTGATTTCGTCGCACTTTGAACCTCAGAAAGATAGTTCAGCGTGTAAAGGCGCTTGTCTTCTGACCTCATGGCCTGGGTTCTATCTCTGGAACCCATGGTAGAGTACTGACTCTTGCAAGTTATACGCTAACCTCAACAAGCGAACTATGGTAAACGAACGCTCACACACACACCAAAAAAAAAAAAAAAAAAAATTCAAGATGGCTTTGAACTATGTAGCTCGAGTGGGACTTAAATCCATTCGTGGCTTCACCTGCTGAGTATCAGGATTGCAAGGATGTGTCCCCATACTTGATGTAGGGTGGATACTCCGGCTGGACCAGACGCAATTTTTACTGTGTCTTAGGTCAGACAGTTTCCCAGGTGTTCACGCCTACTTTTTGGGCTCTGGAACTCAGACATATTCAGAGAGGAGACTGGGATTCTCCAAGAGAATTATTCAAAGAAATTCTGGGAAGGCTGGAGAAATGACTCAGCGGTTAAGATTACTCGCTTCTTCTTCACTGACACCAGGCAGGCAAACAGTACCTGGACTTGTATCCAGGCAAAACACGCATACACATTAAATTTTTTTTCAAAAGTTCGGGGAAACAAAATGGAAGAAAACAAATACTGAAGCCCAGAATTGGGAACAGGTGCAGAACATCTTGCTAGGGGGAAAAATGTGGGGATTAAGAGAATGGCTTAGTTGGTAAATCTTTCGCAAAGCATTGCAAACTTGAAGACCTGAATTCAGTCCCCAGAATCATATAAAATAGGTGTGGTGGCAGGATTTTAATGCTGCGGAGACAGGGGTCAGTGAGTTTCAGCATAATAGAAAACCTTCCTTTTTTTTTTTAATTTTATTTTCTAAGTTTTTTTTTTTTTATTTACATTCCAAATCATTTCCCCTTTCCCGTTTCCTCCAGAAAACCTTCCTAAAAGGAGTGGCTGGCATTACTGATAATGACACTTCGGTTATCCTTTGACCTGCACAACCACCCATACATCTGTATATCCACATCTGCATGACCACACACAAATACACATGTATATAAAAATTTGGGGCTGGGACTGGAGCTGGAGAAATGCCTCAGAGATTAAGAGCACTGACTGCTCTTCCAGAGGTCCTGAGTTCATTTCCCAGAACCCACATAGTGGCTCACAACCATCCATACTGGGATATGATGTCCTCTTCTGGCATACAAGCCAATAGAGCACACATATACATAAAATAATTAAATCTTTAAAAAAGTTGAGACAGGTTGAAGGATAAGCTGGGATATGAAGCCGACTTGGGCTACATAGGTAATTCTGGGTCAACCTGAACTGTGTAGTGAGATCTTGTCTCAAAGAAGCAAATCAAAATAAAACCCCAGTACTTCTGACCGTAAAGCAGTTAAAAATTGGGGCAGCTGCTTGGCATCATCTGAACGCTACACTCTGTCTCAGTATTCTTGCCTTGCCTGCCTTAGTCCTTTTTGGAAAAAGTGGTGAATCATTTAAAGAGTATATTCAACTCGACACTCAAAAATACTTTCTCCGAATCCTCCTGCAGTGGCCTCTGTATGTTCATTCTCTTTGTCTACTTGTGGCAAGAAGTTGATCACAGGCTATGCCTGATCCTGTACCACCAGCTAATCATGAGATGACCAAGATGGTTTGGGCTAAGTCTGAGTTATCAGAGGCAGCAGAGATTAGTCTAGCTTCCCCAAGTTCAAGGAACCACAGCTGATCCCTGAACAAACTGTTTATTTGACCTAAAAGTTCCTGGGGAAATTCTTGAAGGCATTGCTGGAGGTCATATGTCTTAATTGGGTAAAGAAAAGGCGGGGGGGGGGTGTGTGTGCTGGAACACTTATCCTTGGACCTGATTAAAAGATATTTTTTGTTTAATATTGCTTCATTTATTGCATGTTTATGTGTATGAGTGCCTATGTCATGGTGTGGGGGTGGGGTTAGAGGACAACTTAAGAGAACTTGTTGTCTCCTTCTTCCATGAGGGTTTCGGGGATTGGACTCAGGTCATCAGGTTTGGTGGCTTTACTTGATGACTCATCTCACTGACCCCAGAGTAGTTTATTAAAAGGTATTTTAAAAGATAGACTTTAAGTAACAGAGAGGCATGGGTGTTAGCTTCCCAAAGGAGGTACTCACTTCATTGTCTTACAATGATCACATATGGGGTTTGGATGAAGTTTGAAGTTATTATCTTGAAATATTTATTTTCAGGATATACCTGACAGTATTAAAAGTGTGTGTAGGTGCCTGTGGATGCCAGAAGAGGGCATTGGATTCCCTAGAGCTGGAGTTACAAGGAGTTGTGAGCCACCCAACACTGGGTTCTGGGAACTGACCCTGGGTCCTTTAAATGATCAGGATATGCTTTAACCATTGAGCGGTGCCTCTAGCCCCTTAAGTTAGTTTCATTTTTAAAGGCCATTTAAATTGATAGATTCCTCTCCCTATCCAATTTGTCCCTTATTTGCATGTAGCCAAATGCATTTCCAATTAATAAGGCTTTTCAAATAGAAATATTAAAGGATGTGATTTAAAAGGATGACTATCTTCTAAGGATATTTGGAGTGTGCTCCAACAATGTATTAAACTTTAGGACGTCTATGCTGTTCAGCTGAAAGCCTCAATGTGTCTGGTCAGCAAGAACCACCCTGGAGTAGTTCCAGCATGAAAGGACCACAAAGACAAAAAAGGAAGTCTATCAGGTGGCTGTTGTCAACCCCAATGTGGTGGGTAACAACAAGAATGTGTTCATTTATCTGTGGACAAGGTCTTCAGACTGGCTTCAAACTTGCTACATATAGGAAAATGACCTTGAACTGCTTGCCTCTGTGTCTTGAATGCTGACATTAGGAGCATGAATCATTATGTCCAGTCTATGCGGTGCTGAGGATTGAACCCAGGGCTTCATGCATGTCAGGCACGCACACTACTAGTTGAGTTACAACCATATATATATATTTAACATATAAGTATATATGCTTATATATGTATATAAACAAATATGCATCTATATCTACATCCATCTCTATTTCTATATATCTTGAACTGTGGCCATTTGAGCTTAGATTCTCTCTGCAGATGAGCCAGGTCTACTCCAAATGAATTCATTCAGGCAACCCAGCCTTAAGGGAGATCACCAGCCCAAGAGCTGCTTTCCTGACCAGTCAGAGGGTCTAGCACTTTAAGCCTTCTCTTGTGTTTTCTTTGCTAATATTTGTCCAATTCAAGCCAAGGTAAGTCCAAAGTCAAAGGGTGGGGAAGCACATTCTACTTTCAAAGGGAGAAGGGACATGGTCCTTTCACAACAGTCTTGAACAGGTGTCTATATCAATCTATTGAGAACAATTCACCAATTGACCCCAAGCTTCTGTGTTATGTCAGTGTGAGTTCCTCCTATATGTAAGAAGTAATCATTGTGGCCTATTTCAGTATGAGGTGCATTTAGCATGCATCAGAACATCACAGCTGAGGAGAAAACACTAAACCTCTATCTTCCCTAGCTGGCCTCTGTGCTTGCATGTCTGGGGGCTTTCAGTCTGGGGTTGAACAGTCACTAGCACTATGCTACACGACTGAGCCCATATATCAGAAAAGGAGGGAACCTTGTGCAACAGGATATACATTTAGATAAGGCTTTGCATCCTGATTCAGTAGGAAGAGGAATCTGAGAAGGGGTCAATACCAGACATTGGGAAGGTTGTACCTCTCTAAAGAACTCAGTCACTGAGGAATTCAGGACAGGGCAGAGAAATGCAATTAGGAGGAATACAAAAGCATAACTATTCTGCACAAAATGGCACTCTGGCCACATTTGCCTTTTCTCTAGGCTGATGTTTTATGCAAGACTGTAAGTCAGCAGCCTCATTTGTCTCCTCTGAGTCTCTAGCACTCATTATGACGTGGGGGTCATTGTTTCCCATGGCCACGTGAAACACATCACCTTGACCCTAAGACTCTTGAAAGTCACAGACTCAAAAGCCCTGGAAGACTCAAGGTCTGGGTTCTCTTGATCCACGGTATGTCTGTATGTGCCTCAACTGAGTTCCAAGATCTGTGAACAAGAAAGGCAAGTTGTCTACCTCCTCCTTCCACCCTTCCACACAGTTTCCCATACAGTGGTGAAATAGCAATATGGTAAGCCCAACCAATGCACTTGTTAGAAAGGAGGAGAAAGGTATGTGGGGGGGGGGGAGGCAGAACACCAATGGTCCACAGCAACTCTGAAATTACACTGGACGAATATTACCACAAGCTCAGTTTCACTTCTCTTGCTGTGATAAAATACCCTGACAAAAATCAACTTAAGGCTATGAAGGATTCATCGTAGCCCACATTTTTAAGTTACGGTCCATTGTTTTATGGAAGTCGAGGTAACAGAACTTAAAAGCTAGCCACAACACATCCAGTCAAGAGTAAGAGAAATGATTGTGTGCATGCCACCTGCTTGCTTACATGCCTGTGTTCAGCTTCATCTCTCTTACTCAGTTTGGGACCCTTGCCCTAGGGAATGGTGCCACCCATAATGAGTTGGGTCTCCTTACTCTGATCTAAGCAATCTCTCAGACACTGTCTTTCATCGTGGTTCTAGATTGTGTCAAGTTGACAATTAAACTTATCATCACAACTGGTAAAGGGCTTGTCATGTAAGCATGAGGATCTGAGTTGATCCCCAGAATCCATTAAAAAAAAAAAGCCAGGCATGGCAATGTATGCTTGTAATCCCAGTGCAGAGGCAGAAGCAGGCATATCTTAGGTGTTTGCTGGTTAGCTACCTTAGTCAACCTATCCTTCTTGATGAGTTCTAGGCCAAGTGAAGAGACTTTAAAACAAAACAAAACAAAACAAATGACGCCTGAGGATGACACTTGAGGTTGACTTTTGCATACAAGTGCATGTGTACCCCCCAAATCACATACATGTGTTCAGATAACAGTCATTCAAAGATTAAAGATTCAATATTTGAGTGTAAGGATTGTTAGGGTGTCTGTGATGTTAAACCTATCTGTCATCTCAAACTTTCTTTCTTTTTAAGATTTTCAAAAAAACTTAAAAAAAACCCCACTATGTATCTCTGTATGTATTTGTGTGTGGCTATGTGCATGTGAGTGCAGATGCCCTCAGAGGCCAGAGGCATTGGATCCTTCTAGAAGTGGAACTACAGGTGGTTGTGAGCTGCCTGACACTGGTGCTGGGAACTGAACTCTGGTTCTCTGTAAGAGCAATATGAGCTCTTAGCTGCTCAGCCAGCTCTCCTGTCAATTACACTGAAAGGCTCACAGATGCCTATAACTCCAGCTCCAAGGGATCTGGCATTCTCTTCTGGCACACATAGGTGCACACACACATGTACATATACACATCAATAAGTCACTAACTTTGTAAGTTACACTGGAGCATGGATTATTAGCTTCCCACTGACTCTGCAGTAGATGACATCTCTGCAGTGTGGGATAGGATAATAGTTGCCTAGGTTACTTTGTTGGCCTACATCCTCCATCTGGACCCCCTCTCTCATTTTCTACTACTTCCCAATGTTTCCATCAAAGTGTGACTCAGCCACTAATCTTGTCTCAGCTCTGCCCTGATTCAACCCTTAAGCCTCACATCTGAGCATTGAATCAGTGACCATGTGTCACTGAGGATAATTCATAGCCATACTTCAGTAGTGATCAAGGTAGCTTGAACAGATGACAGACTGTGGGGTGACTGCCACTCATCTTCTGTTTCCAGGACCTAGGGTTGGAGTTTGTGTATATCCATATGATGAGAGTTCCCAGTTGCATGGAACAAGATGGGTGTCACTGGGGAAAGGATGTTCTAAAGGGGTATTGAGTAGGTCACATAGTCTTTGGGAAAGCTGGGACTCATGCTTAGTAATCATGTAGTCAAAGCACATGACAATCAGGATAAAGTTATCAGTCATTGCCATAGTCACAACTATTGCCACTGCTAACCGGACAATTTTGTCTCTGCTGCTTTGGAGGTTGATCCTCTGCCACTGCACAACCCACTCCCCCCCTGCCCGGGCGACCTGTGATTAAGTCAGAGCGGTGACAAGGTAACACAAATGGAGCAGACATTTCTAAGTTAAACATAGAGGGTGTGGGGTTTTAATGTCCACATACAGGTGTGCATGTTCAAGCCTTTGCTCCTCTCTGTGTTTTTCGTCTTGCTGCCTTTGAAGGTGGAGAGACATGAAGGTTCTCTTTGATCAGCCTCTTCCTTCAGATCCTCTCCATCTCCCCTCTCCCAGCTCTGTGTGCTGGGGGGACTATGTGGGTGGACTTCTTTGTCTCCTGGCTTTGGTGTGACCCGTGGGAAGAGATTCAGGGCAAACGGGTGGGAGGCAGGATTGTGTATGAAAGGATTCTTCGGGGCGCTCTCAGCTGCACACTTGTGGACTGGCTGCAGTATTTGCCTCAGCTTGGACAGTGACCCTCTACTTCCAGGTCCCCTGCCTGAAACCCTTCAGACCTCAGGTGGAAGTAGTTCTCCAGAGTTAGTAACTTTGGGATGCTGTATAGTTTATTTCCTTTTACTTTTTCTAAGCCCTTCCTAAATCTTTGCAAATAAGCCCATTATTGAATGCTCCCTAATTACCCAGATGGAGGGAGCCAGTTAATTTCCTGATGAAAACCCTTAGCAAAGCAGGTGAAAGTTTCCAGCTCCATGAATACCCTCAACAAACATGCACTATGGAATTTGCCTCTCAAACTCCTGAACAGGAGGGAGACAGTAGGGAATGCTGGGGATTCCAACAAATGCAAAGCACATGGTCTTTCAATGGGCAGCCTTTGTTGCCATGACAACTGCCCAGCTTGCCAATTTTTTCCTATTCTTCAAGAGCGGAAAGACATCAGATTCTTTTCTTTACATTTATTTTATCTATTTAATTGTTAGTGCAGAGACACATATACCATGGCACTCAGAAGTCAGAGAACAACTTGTAGAGTCCAGTTCTCTCCTTCTGAGGTGTGGATCTGGGTCCCAGGAATCGAGCTTAGGTCTCATGTTGTCAGGCTTGGTGGCAAGTGTTCTCTCATACACAACCAGTCTCACAGGAGCCCTGAGATAAGATTCTTAAAGAGGTCTTCTGGTTGTTAATGTTAGCTAAATTTTAGAATCCTTGGTTTGAGCTAGGCAAACAATTAGATGTTTGAAACTGACCCAGGTGTCACCAGCCCTCAGTCTCTGGATACACAGTGTTCAGTTGGGTCTCAGGTTCTACAGGAGAAGAACCTGTGCTAGCTACTAGTCAGACCCTTGGGGGTGTCCCTGCAGAGGAGCACAGAAGGCTGGTCATGCCAATCTTCTGCACAAGGGCTCAGTCATGGTACCCACAAACTGGTGTCCTGTGGTGGTACACACAAGCTGGAGCCTAGAGCCTTCCTACATCCTGGCTGTGCCTGCTCAGTCCATTAGGTCTAATGTGGGTGTCAGCAGAACATAAATTAAGTCAGAGAGGCTCTAATTTGCAAACGAAACATGTTGTGGCAGGAACTAAATGGAACATCCTGTTTTAATCAGGGCTTTAAAATGTTTTAAGAATCATGTTAGTGTGGAGCCTTAGCATTATCATTTCTTAACAGCATTAGGAATGTGATACCCTCTAGTCTAGATGTTTTGAACAGTCAGGGCATCTGTCTGAATGCTCTTTAAAGATCTATAGATGTTTAAAAACCTGTATAGTATAAAAACGACACCACCTTCCAGCTGCTCAATGGGGTAACTCCAGATGCAGCTTTTTTTCTTTTTTTTTTGTTTTTTTTTGAGACAGGGTTTCTCTGTATAGTCCTGGCTGTCCTGGAACTCACAGATGCAGCTTTCTTACAGAAGCTGTCTTTCATCTTGTCTTTGAGAGAGGTACAAGATAATTACTCTTGCCTCGATCTTTCTGTATATGCACATGGACACGCATGTGTGTGTTTATTTATTTGATGAACATTTACCTACTGGTATTTAAACATTCTGCAAACAGTTCAATGAATTTTCTTACAACCCCTTGAGGGCATTAGCATTCTCTCCTTCTCTTTTCAGATGTGCAAATTCAAACACATACAGGAAAGGATTTCATGGAGGCCACACAGCTAGTAACTGGTAGAGAAGGGAGCCTGGTTTCTGAGTCTGTACCTGAGTCCACCTGGCTGCGTGGCCTGTGTGGTGATCTTTGGAGCCCATAGCTTGTCTGTCTATTGGACTTTCCTCTGTCCCTCTTCTCAGCTCCAGATATTCGAATAGTTCAGGAGCTCTAAGCATCTGTTATGCTGGGGAGGACTCTCCATTGAGCTGTTCCACTGTGGTCCCTCACAGTCTATGAGAGAAACAACCTAAATTCTTCTTTGGTGGACATCGTAGGGTGAGCCAGGAGAGGTCACAGGAGGGACCTGGTCAAGTCTAGAAAGGACTGTAATTCCAGCTTCCTTTTTTTTTTTCCTCTGTAGACTAGCCTGGCCTTGAACCCTTGAATGCACAGAGATCCTCCTGCTTCTGTCTCCTACGTGCTGGTATAAAAGGCTTGTGCTACCATGACATTCTCTCTCTCTCTCTCTCTCTCTCTCTCTCTCTCTCTCTCTCTCTCTCTCTCTCTTTCTGTCTCTCAAGATTTATTTTATTTATTGTATTATTGTATATGAGTGCTCTATCTGTGTATACACCTGCATGCTAGAAGAGAGCATCAGATCCCATTACAGATGGTTGTGAGCCACCATATGGTTGCTGGGAATTGAACTCAGGACCTCTGGAAGTCAGTGCTCTTAACGGCTGAACCATCTCATCAGCCCCTCATACCTGGCTATGTTTAACTTTTTGAGCTAACTGCTTTCCACAGTGGCTACAATCTTACTTCCCTACAAGCAACACATGAGGTGCATAGGACAATTGTGATTCTTAGCATTAGAAACATGGGATTTCCTGTTTATTGGCATGAGCCCATTTGTTGAGGTTTGGTCTGTTGCTATGTATTACAATGCTAACCTGTACTAAGTATAATGCTAAATTCTATGAATTGTAATGCTAAATTCTATTTCCCAAGGTCTAGTTGCCTCAAGATGGGTGACTTCTCACTTATATCAGCTTTTGTTGTGCAAACTTTGCTCCTTAATTTAAAACTATTGGTAAAATAAAAATGACTACATTTACTGGAAGGAATAGAGATTTTCAGTTACCTTGTTGGGGGTCACAGGGAGAAAGAGAGAAGGACACAGGAGGAGGTGCCATAGGGTAGGCAGATCTGAGCACGCGGTCATGAGGGTGGGCCAGCTGTAGTAGAAGCAGCCTGTACTGGCTGGTGTTGTGTGTCAACTTGACACAGGCTGGAGTTATCACAGAGAAAGGAGCTTCGGTTGGGGAAGTGCCTCCATGAGATCTAGCTGTGGGGCATTTTCTCAATTAGTGATCAAGGGTGGGAGGGTCCCTTGTGGGTGGCACCAACTCTGGGCTGGTAGGTTCTATAAGAGAGCAGGCTGAGCAAACCAGGGGAGGCAAGCCAGTAAGGAACATCCCTCCATGGCCTCTGCATCAGCTCCTGCTTCCTGACCTGCTTGAGTTCCAGTCCTGACTTCCTTTGGTGATGAACAGCAATGTGGAAGTGTACGCTCAATAAACCCTTTCCTCCCCAACTTGCTTCTTGGTCATGATGTTTGTGCAGGAATGGAAACCCTGACTAAGACACAGCCCAAGCAGGTGGCTAGTGATGTCTCAGGGTTACTGACAAGGAAGTAGACAAACTAGCACAGAGGGGTGACATCTGCCCGGCCAATATTTTAAGACTTATTATAAATATAAAGGATTTGTGCCTTTTATTTGAGAACTAAGAGATCTAAAGTGGGGTAGAAACCACCAAATAATATTTACTGCAACACCCATTCTAGTAGGAAGTAGAACATTTTGGCTGCTTTTCCCTTCCCTCTGACGACGCATGAACAGCATGAACAGATTATGACCTGACCTCGACAAGGAAGACTGTGATCTGCAGGTTGTAATTATATTGTTGTTGCTCTTGACCTGATGGGAAGTCCTTAGGTCATTAGCAGGCACACCCTTGCAAAGGTTTATGGGACTCCAGTTCCAGCCCTAGCCCTTTCTTCCTTCCTAGCTAAAATGGTGGCAGTAGTGTCCTGTTATATATTACTGTTACAGTATGACACGGTTTCACAGGTCTGGAACAACAAGTCCAAACCACCTTGGGCCTGAAGCTCCTAAGACAGTAGTCAAAATAAACTCAGTGCTGGGGATTGAACTTGGGACCTAATGCATGCTAGGCAACTGCTCTACCATAGAGCTACAACCCCAGCCCTAAA
>BTHU01000004.1:6862500-6910000 GCA_036184795.1 Tokudaia tokunoshimensis
CAGATCACTCTATATTCTACAGTTCAAGATTCCCTTTCCAGGGAATGGTGTCACCCACTGTGAGCTGGCTCTTCCCAGATCAATTAAGAGAAAAAAGGCAATCCCTTACAACCAGATCCAGACATTCCTCATGGAAACTCTTCCCAGGCAGACCCAGGTTATGTTGAGTTGACAATTAAAATGAACCATCGGAGTTGGTAGGTGAAGTTGTGAAGCTCCGAGGTTTTGGAGTCATTTTGTTGCTCTGAAGGGAGTAGCCTAAGGAA
This sequence comes from Tokudaia tokunoshimensis, assembly GCA_036184795.1. NCBI lineage: Eukaryota > Metazoa > Chordata > Mammalia > Rodentia > Muridae > Tokudaia > Tokudaia tokunoshimensis. The sequence goes on from BTHU01000004.1 coordinate 6,862,767, forward strand.
GCTACTAACATGATGGAAGGCAAAGCCAACAGGAGAACATGGGTTCCTTTGGGGTGAGTAGACATGTGCATTGTCACTAGGAAAAGTCTCTCACACAAGACATCATAGTGACAGGAACTTGAGGTGGCTGGTCACATTGCAGCTGCAATCAGGAGAGCAGTGGGGGGTGGGATGGGGGTGGAAGGCTGGTGTTCATTCTCCTTTTTATACACTATGGGACCCCAGCCCATTGCTGGTGCCACTAATATTCAAGGTGGGTCTTGTAACCTCAATTAACCGATCTAGAAAACCTCCCACAAAAAGACCAGAGCTTTGTGTCTTAAGTGATTCTAAGTCCTACCAAACTGACATCACTATAAACCACCACAGGGAGAATTCTAGGTTCTGAGGTCCGTGGTCCAGGTGCGACTACCCCAGGACCTTCTGCCAAGGTGGGCCTTCCTTCTCACGCCTGAATCTAAAGCCAGCTTTCTTTCTGTTTTCGGTTTCTGGAAGTTGCCTTCTTGCATAGGACTCTTTCACCTGTGATCTCTTTGCTCCTATTCATTCTGGGGGACCCCATGGAGATGTCTCTTCCTCTGGTAAACTTCACTGACCTCTTCTTGATTATTAGGGCAGTCCCAGAGCCCTTTTGTATATTGTACAGATAGCTTTGGGCCTACTGCACACCAGGTCTATACACTGGTGCATAGATGGGCGTGCTCTTTGCCTTCTTCTTAGCTAGTGAGGTGATGAATACAAATATTGAGAAACTGAAAGCAGTCATTGCAACTGGCAATAGTAAGTTCATCAGAGAAACAAAGCAAGGGCGCACAATGGAGCCTGGCAGGGTGGGTGGACTTCAGAGTGGATGGCCAGGAGAGAGAGGCCTTGGGTGAAGTGTTGCCATGCCATGGACAGTTCTTAGAGACAACCAAAAGGAACACACTCTAGCAGAGGGAACAGCCCTGAAAAGAGCCCGAGTTTAGAAAGAGCTTGGTGGGCCAGGCGGTGGTGGCGCACGCCTTTAATCCCAGCACTTGGGAGGCAGAGGCAGGTGGATTTCTGAGTTCAAGGCCAGCCTGGTCTACAAAGTGAGTTCCAGGACAGCCAGGGCTACGCAGAGAAACCCTGTCTTGAAAAAACAAAAAACAAACAAACAAAAAAAAACAAAAACAAAAAAAAAACCAGAAAGAGCTTGGTGTATCTGAGGAACAGGGAGGCCCCTGTAGGATAGAGCTTGGAGGGACAGAGACGGAGGGATGCCAAGTGAGTCTGTTAAGACTCCTGCTTCATCTAGACGGTGCAGCGCCTTTGGGAACATGGCTAGGATCTCAGAGTTTATCTTCAAGGTAAGAAGCACCGTCAGAGTTGGTTTTTTGCTTCTTGCTTTGGAGGCTGTATGGAATTTTCCTTGCTTTTCCTCCTTTAATCCTTTGCTTAGAACTCAAATTAAGTTAACTAGGAAATTCCGGCAGAGCTGCAGTTTAGAATATAGCCAGCAGATGGCACTAGAGGCTAAGGGAAGACGCCCCTCCCTTCGGCCTGTCAGTCTGATTTTGGCTCTCCTTCCCTCTTTGGCTTGAGATCCTAGCTCCTTGATGCCATTGCTACGGGGACCTGCAGTCCAGCCCTAGGAAGCCTCTTGGAGACGCAGACCCTTCAGAGAGAAGTAGACAAAGACCCCAAGAGCCTGCTGGGGTTCCTGAATGCCACCTCAAACTATTTGACCTCTATTCTGTGCCCTCTCTTCCAGGAAATGACCAAATAGAGAAAGAGGGTCTCAGGCAAGAGGGCGATTCTCCTAGGAAGAGCCCCTCCATCTGCTAAGGAGGAACTCTGAAACCTCTTACAGCAGCTGCGACCTCCCTGTCCATCCTGTGTAAAATATGAAATAAGAGTTTTAATTACCGAGCTTGGAAGGCAGCCGACATGTTTAATATTTAATGTCTCCAGTGCCTGTGCCCCAGGCGTGCCGGCACTGACACAATTGGGGTTTCCCTTGGGTTGGTTCTGAATGTACTTGGAGAACAGCCAGGCAGCCGCCTTCCCCAACACCTGGGAGCCTCCTGTAGCCCAGCCTGGGCCCAGGCCTGCCCTGAGCCTCCCACCCCCTGAGGGACTCCTGACAGGAAGGCCCAGTGAGGCCTGTTCTTCCATCCCAGGGTGGACATTAGGCCCCGGAGGCCCTGCGAACTAGCTAGTTAGTACCGGACCTAGCCCAGGGTCCTGGCAGAGAAACGCGAGTCGGTGGAAGATGGAGCCACAGGAGGGGCCCAGGCAGATGAGCCTGAGTTTGAGGTTCGCTTTTCTGCAAGACGTTGAGCCTTTTCTCTGGGTGTCACTTTTATTATTCATAAAATGGAGAGTGTATTTCCTGTGTTCCGGGTTGTTAATGTGTCGCTATTTTTGAGGTTTAGCATGTGTCAGAGCCTTGCTAAGCACGTCACATGTACCATGTCTTCCTCAACCCCACAGCCCTTTGAAGTGGCTAAGCTGGAACTTGGGCACGAGGCCTCCTGTTTCCAGAGCTTGTGACTCTGAGGGCCTTGTGCAGTAGGGCTTTGAGGGTTTGGAGAAATGTGAACGACCCAGTACCAGACCCTATGCAGTGGTTCCTTCTGTTTGCTAAGTAGTGGGGACTTGGGGCAGCACCCCAAACCAAGCCACTCATACTGTGATTGTGTGCCCCACACCTTATTCCTACACAGAGGTGGGAGGCACCCAAGCTGTATTTGATTAGTTGATTGGCATTGTCAAAATAGTTGAATTCCCAAGGCATGGTGGCACATGTCTTTAATCTCAACACTTGAGAAGCAAAGGCAGATGGATTTCTAGTTCCAGGCCAGCCTGGTCTACACAGTAAGACCCTTTTGTTTTGTCGTGGTTAATGGTTTTTTTTTTCTTCTTTTTTGAGACAGGGTTTCTCCATGTAGCCCAGGGTGTCCTAGAACTAGCTCTGTAGATCAGGATGGTCTCAAACTCACAGAGATCTGCCTGCCTCTGCCTCTGGAGTGCTGGGACTAAATGTGTGCACCACCACCAATTGGCTGCCTCTGTCTTTAAAAAACAAACCAAAACAGAATTCTTGGAGTCATTTGAGCTCTGACTATGTGCACTGGTTTGGTTTTAGACACAAGTGTCATCTCTTGCCTTGCTAACTGTCACCGGTTAGTGTCCTGGCTTGTCCACATCCCTAACCGAGCATAGCACACAGTTTAACAGCAAGGGCTGAGGTGTGAGAGGCATGTCCAAGCACTGAAGCCATTCATTGGCACTGTGACACACAGCAGCTCCATCAACTCTGCAGCATCCAAAGGGGACACCTGGGAAGGAGCCTAACGTTCTAACTTCAAGATGGCTGCAGAGGGCTGGAGAGATGGCTCAGTGGTTAAGAGCACCGACTGCTCTTCCAAAGGTCCTGAGTTCAATTCCCAGCAACCACATGGTGGCTCACAACCATCTGTAATGGGATCTGATGCCCTCTTCTGGAGTGTCTGAAGACAGCTACAGTGTACTTACATACAATAAATAAATCTTTAAAAAAAAAAAAGATGGCCGTGGAACACAAGAACTGCAGTCATTGTTGAGAGTGCACACCCTGTGCTCCACCTATTCAATTTCGGGATGCGCACCCAAGATCAGGTCTCACGTAGATGTGTAAGAACATTTGTCCAAGAGGGTGGAATTGACAAAGATGTCAGAGTGATATTCAGGATCCTCCTCAGGTTACACGAACCATTTTCCTCTGAAAAATACCGCGCGGGCGGATGACATCACTCAGTCAGAAAGGGTGCATGTGAAGCCTGACAGTCTGAGTTAGAACCCTGGAACCCACGTGGTGGAAAGGAAGACCCACCTCCCTCGGTTTGCTCTTTGACCTTCATACGCACACTATGGCACACATGTGGGCCCATTCGCACAAATACTTGCATGTGACGAAAGCATTACATTGGAAATTACACACAATGAAACCTCTAAAAGATGGATTAGCCACATGTGGCATATACAACTGATGTGACACTATATAGCTTAGGCTATGTGGCGTGGCCCTGTTCCACAACAACAGAAAATAAGGAAAAACAAAACACGAGGGGAGCTTACTTGCCCAGAACCACCACTTGGCTATTCTGCCGTCCAGACCCCTTCAAGTATGGAAAATGCGTTTCTCCAGCGTGGCCTGGAGGTGGCGCTATTGCAGTTGGTCCATGACCGAGGCACCAGCCTGTGAGGTCCGGGTTGGAGAAGGACATTTTGATGGTGCTGGCAGGTCCTCTGTGGTTTGGGACGCCTGCTCACCAGCTCCTGGGACAGTGGAGAGCCTGGGAAGGAAGGCAACAACTGTGTGTGTGGAGAGCATCACCTGAGGCCCACCTTGCATTTTCCATCTGTTCCGGGCTCCAGGATGCCAACAGTCTGTCTCTGAGTAGGTAATTCAGAGCTGGGATTCTAGAGAGAGGTAGATAAACACTTACTCAACCCGGAAGAGGAAATCCTGCCTTGACTCTCACTTTCTGTTTCTTTTTACTTTTTTCTTTTTTCTTTTTTTTCTTTTTCTTTTTTTAAATTTACTTATTTATTATGTGTAAGTACACTGTAGCTATCTTCAGACACACCAGAAGAGGACTTCAGATCTCATTATAGATGGTTGGGAGCCACCATGTGGTTGCTGGGATTTGAACTCAGGACCTTCAGAAGAACAGTCAGTTCTCTCTCTGTCTCTCTGTCTCTCTGTCTCTCTCTGTCTCTCTCTCTCTCTCTCAAGATTTATTTATTATTATATGTAAGTACACTGTAGTTGTCTTTAGACACACCAGAAGAAGGCTTCAGATCTCATTACAGATGGTTGTGAGCCACCATGTGGTTGCTGGGATTTGAACTCAGTACCTTTGGAAGAGCAGTCAGTGCTCTTAACCGCTGAGCCATCTCACCAGCCCTTCTTTTTTTCTTTTGTTCTTTTATTACTATTCGTGCATGAATGTGGGGGGTGTGCATGTAGAGGTCAGAGGACAGCCTTGGGTGTCATCTTAGGAATGTCACCCACTGCCTTTGAGAAAGACAGTGTACCTCACTGGTCAGGAGCTCACCAATGGGCTAGATTGGCAGGCCAGTGAGCTGCGGAGATCCTCTCGTCTGTCTTCAATGCCGGGATTGCAAGCCCGGGCTGCCACACACAGTACTTTTACATGGGTCCTGGGTGTTGAGCTTCACTCTTGCAAAGCAAGCTCCTTACTGACTGAGCCGTCTCCCCAGCCCTGGCTCCTTTTCTCTGGTGAGCTTTGGGGAGCAGGCTTGATGCTACCTGCTCACAAGAGTTTCAGGGGTGTGTGGCTTTGGGCTATGGGGTGAAGGCATTTCAGGTAAGACCATCTCCAGGATTAGGGAAATGGAGCAAGTAATCTGCCGCCCACTGATCGTCTGTTGCTTTCTGATCACCCTACAATACCTAGGTCTTCGGCAATCCATGATGTTGGCCATGAGATGAGGTAAGAGAAAGGAGGCATGGACTTAGGTGCTGCTTTCTTGTAAGGGGCATTGATAGAAAGATTTAGGAGTGTTCATAGACTCAGAGGACAGGATGTGGGGTTAGGGGTATGGAAAGATCTGGAGCCAGGGCAGAAACACAGACTCCCCCCACCCCCTTCTGATTGGCCTTCCTTGCTGTGTTCTATAGGGGAAGGGGCATGGACACCCACTCTGGAGTGATGCATCCCCACTACAAAACACTGTCAGCCACTTCCAACCAGTACCTAGTGTCCTGGTGTTACAGCTCTGTGTTCCTAGGATGGAACAGGTCTCTGCTGCCAAACTTGAATTGCACAATTAGATTTGGGGTATTACTCACATTCCCATGAAATCTTTCACCAGAGGAAGGAATGTCATCCCTCTTCCAGCTACGTGTAAATTTCATCCCCTCCCCCTTTGTCACAGAGTGAGAGGCAAAGTCCAGTTGGACCTCTAGCATCCCTAGGCCCAGCCTGGGTCAAGGGTTTGAGTTGACCTGGGATATGGCTCCAGGAAGCACAACAGGGGTTGGGCTGAAGGAAGAAAAGTCAGTAAAGGATACCTGGCAAAGGCTACAGCTATCTGTTCCTCTGAAGGCACAGCATCACTCTTCTCACCAGAAAACGCCTCCTTCCCATGGGGAGGAGCATGGGGCCCATCATCTCCTACATCCATTGGGTAAAGAACATCTCTGGGTTGGCAGATCAGCCGTGGGTGCATTTCCATGTGACATTGGAGAAGGGAAGAGACCTGTGGAAGAGAATTGAAGGAGATGCTTCCAATGTGCAGGGATTCGGCTCTTACCCATCACAGCTGGAGCTGAAAGTGGAGGTTGGGGAGATGTGGACTCAGGAGTCTGGGGTACACAGAGATATGTCCTTTACAATGTGATGTTCCTCTAGGATCAGGAACTGTTGCATTGTGGAGCCTGGGCCTCTCTTCTGAACTCTGATCTGTGCACACAGTTAGCTCACCGATGCCTAACATTCGGGATGCCTCTCAGATCTGCACTTGGAACAAAGTCAAGTTCATTTTCTTCTATGGCAGACCAGCTCCACCTTCAGGATGCTCATCGCAGCGTCCGCCCAGTGCCTGGGGGATGTGCTCATGGTGTGTGTGTGTGTGTGTGTGTGCATGTGTGCGTGCGTGCACAGTATGCGTAACTGTATGTGAGCATGTGGAGACCAGAGGTTAGCTTTGGTTATCTAAGTTGCTTTCCACCGTACATTTTGAGACATGTTCTCTCATCACTAAAACTGGAACACATCAATTTGGCTGGATTGGCAGTGAGATCCATGGATCCTCCTGTCTCCTCATCCCCAGAGCTGGGATTACAGGCAGGTTCGGCTGCACCCATCTTTGATGTGGGTGATGAGGATCTGAGCTCAGGTCCTCATGTTTACATGGGAAGCATTTTACCAACCTTCACAGCCTCCGAGGCTCATGCTTGACCTTTCTGTCTCTGTCACTCTTCCTATGCAATCAGTCAGCAAACCTCTGGATTCCATCCATGTCCTCTCTCATATTCAGTCCCCCCTCCTTCTCCTCCCCATCAATCAAGTTAGCGGACACAGAGAGGAACAAGATTGAAGGTTCCCTCTGCTGACAACAGCATTTTCTTATACTCTGACGACAGCAGGAGATACTGATGAGAGTTTGGAAGCCAGTGTGGCAGGATATCATTAAATCATACACCTTTCCCTTTTTGAGCCATGATCTCACTCTGTAGCCCAGGCTGAACTGGAATCCACTATGTAACCCTGGCTAGGCTCAGGCACCCAATTTCCGTCTTGGCTTCCCCGGTTCTGGGATTACAGCTGTGAGTTGGAGCACTGAATAAATGTTACTGTCTAACCAAAGGTTCCAGACCCTCCCCAAACAGTGCTGCTGACTGTGGAGGTATATGATCCTATGGGGGACACCATCATCCAAACCACCAAAGTGACTATATGAGAAATCATGTGCCTAGCCTTGTGAGAAGCCCTGGTCAGAACTGGCAACTGTCGCTGGTGGAGGCCAGCTACAGGTACAGACCTGGTCCAGTGTGGGCAAGTTCCCGGTAAGGCTGTGCTGGCTGGGCCCTGGAGGAATAGCTCAGATTATTCTCACAATGAGCTGGATATGGGGAAGGGATGAAAATGCCAAGGTGTCCATATGAAACAAGGCTAACTTTATTATTTCAAGTTTGTGCCTGTGCGTTTGTGTGTGAGGGGTAGAGAATGCGTGACACAGCCCACACGTGGAAGTCAGAGAAGTAGGTTCTCTACTTCCACCTTTACATGGGTCCAGAGGATCAAACTTAGATTGCCCGGCTTGTGTGGTACATCCTTTACCCACTGAGCCATCTTGCCAGTCTTCAATCAACCACTGAACCTGGGTAATGGCAGTAAAGATGGACACAGTGGGCAGGTTCTAGAAATCTTCAGAAAATTAATCAAACTGTTGGACATGTAGATGGGGAGAGCCAGAGAGTTTGGGGGGCGGGCATCTCTTTGGCTTCTGGCTTGCTGTCCCATGTATGCTGTCATATTCTGGAATGGGGGACATATTGTGAGGTGGGGGGACATGTGTTGAGTGGTCTCAAGTTGGGTTGAAAATTTCAAACCGTGTCCTGGAGGCCATGTTTGAGTATCTAGGTACCTGCAGGGGCTTTTCTGGAGCCCTCCTTCCCTTCACCAATTCCTGAGCCTCAGGCCATATACAGTGTGATCAGGAAAGGCTGCTTTGGTCTGCAGAGGGCAAGGCTGGAGCCTGGGAAAGGAAGGCAGAGGGACACAGATACAGGGGCCATCCTGACGGGCGACTGCCACTGCCAAGACGCAGACTCTAAACTGCCCAGGCGAAGATTTGTCACTTGAAGAACAGGCTCCTGTTGCTGATCCCATAGGCCTTTATTTTTGCCTCTTCTGAGGTCTGGTTGTCCAACACTCACCTGATTTCTTTTGGAGAATCTCACATTCTTCCAATGACCTTCTTTGCTTGATTAGAGTCACTTAAATGGGTGTCTGCCCTTGGCAACTCCCAAAGCCTCTGCAAAGGCACCAGCTATACACGGCTTTGTTTTTATGTCTCTGAAAACAAGCTCTTGCTTGGTATGGTGCAGACCTTTAATCTCTGGCCATTCTGCTCTGCATAGTGAGTTATTTTTTCTTGAAAAATAAAAATATGGTGCTGGAGAGATAGTAGAGAGCTTAAAATCACAGCATTCTCTTGCAAAGGACCAGTGTTTAGTTCCCACCACCCACACAGTGGCTTTGCAGGCATATGTAACTCGAGTTTTAGGGAATTTAATGCTCTCTTCTGGTCTCCTCAGGCACCAAGCACACACGTGGTACACAGACATACAAGCAGATAAAAAATGTATGCAATAGAATAAATGTATAAAGTAGAAATCTTTAATTAAAAATACAAAATAGGACTGGAGCGATAGCTCAGCGGTTAAGAGCACTGACTGTTCTTCTGAAGGTCCTGAGTTCAAATCCCAGCAGCCACATGATGGCTCACAACCATCTGTAATGAAATCTGATACCCTCTTCTGGTGTCTGAAGATAGCTACAGTGTACTTACATATAACAATAAATAAATCAGGTTGGTGAGATGGCTCAGTGGGTAAGAGCACTGACTGCTCTTCTGAAGGTCCTGAGTTCAAATCCTAGCAACCACATGGTGGCTCACGACCATCTGTAATGAGATCTGACGCCCTCTTCTGGTGTGTCTAAAGACAGCTATAGTGTACTTACATATAATAATAAATAAATATTTAAAAAAAAACAATAAATAAATCTTTTAAAAATACAAAATAAATAAGAATAAAATTTAAGTACCTGCAGCTGCTACTCAGCACACACACACACACACACACACACACACACACACACACATTAAAAAGCCTTTATTTGCCAGATTGTCTCTCAGTTAGTTGTAAGATATTGAAACTAACTTTGTAAGGTAAGTTTCCCAGTTACTAGCTTTTTACTCTTCAAATTCATTGGCCCCTCTGTGTAGTTGCTCATGAACTCCAGAATCAAAATTTCAGGGTAAAACCCTGTGAAGATTTTCATTGAAATTATACATCAGATTTATAGATTCCTTGAGGGGGGATTGACACATGCACAATACTGCTCTAAGCCCAGATCTCTTCCTTCATTGATCCAGGGCTTAAAAATATAGTCCTTCATCCAGTTTCAACATATATCTTTGCACATATTTTGCTAACCACATTGTTTGGGTCCCCTGATGCTTACCAAGTTGTCATTACTGGTCTTCAGGACAGGAATTGATCTGGATATATTTATTGCCTCATGTGAGCCTCTTCATTCAATGCCCTAATTAGTTCTTGTGCTTTCCGAGTTTATTCTCTGGCGTTTGCAGGGTGAACAAACATGTTATCTGCAAACAACCATCATTTTTTTGTCTTTGTCTTGCCAATATGTACAGACTGCTTTTCTTTTTTGTTATCTGACCCCCTCCGCCCCGCCCCCCCCCCACATGAAGGTGGGCACCGGCTGTGACAGCTGCCAGTCTTATAACGCTGCTGTCTTGCGTAACAAGAGTTCTGATGGATCTGAAACAGGTACCTGGGAGCTAGTGACTGTTTCATGGAGATCTGGGGTTCAAGTAACTTTACAGTGTGCTAGGATGGGCAACAACAAACTCAGTTCTTTGCTTCAGAAGTCTTTAGAAAACATATTAAAAATATATGGTGGCAATCTAAGAGGGAGAGATAGCGCTGTTAATAAACATTTTGGGCAAAGGCAGCTTAGACGAGGAAAGGGTTTATTTGACGTACATTTTCAGATCCATCACTGAGGGAAGTCAAGGTGGGAACTTGCAGGCTGGCATGCTTGCTAGCTCATGTGGCATTACCTCAGGCCAGGGAACTTATCCGCTGCCCAGGAAGGATAGCAAAAGCTATGGAGGAGTGCTGCTAGCTTGGCCACTTTCAGGCTAACACTCAGCTAGCTTTCACACACAGGCTGAGATCAATTGCCTAGGAATGGTGTCTCTTAAAGTGGAATGGGACTTCCTAAACAAATTAACAATCAAGACAACCTTCAGAGACAAGCCTCTAAGCCAGTCTGATCTAGCTCATCCCTCAACTGAGACTCCTTCCTCCAGTGACCCTGTTCTGTGTGACATTAACAGTCAAAGTTAACTAGGATAAGTAACATTTTCAAACTTAGTTGAACACTGCCCCTTTTCCTTCATGCCTTATGGTTTAGCAGTTTCTAGAACTGGTCATAGGGAAATCATGTAACTGCTATACTAAGACTTACCACGAAGAAGCATTTGCTTTGATTTCTGGAAGCAGAATGTTGGATGGATGCACAGACTTTTTTTATTTTCTATTTTTTCAATTCCTGCTTTACTGAGAGCTTTAAATTTACTTACATATTTAACAGAGAATCTTGCTACGTTACCCAGGCTGGAGAGTGGGGGATATTATGACATGCAACCCTACTCCTGATACTACATATAAACTGACACCCTGATTTACGTGGTGCAGTATAGGCTCAAGCAGTATAGGCTCAAGCCAGTTTCCTTCCCCAGCTTTCTAAGTAGGGGCTGTAGATACTTCAGCATACCCGGTTAAGTATTTTTAAAAATTAGAAATGGAAGTTAAGTTGAACAAGTGGTTTTTATATGTCTGTGAAGACAGCCAAGCAATCATCCTCTTTTAAATTAGTAGAACTGTACCATGATGCATAAAATGTAGCTAAAATATCACATGAAATCACAAGACTGCATGACTGAGATGTTAAGGGAACAAAGTGGGTGATATCAAGCAGCCAGCCAGCCAGCCAGCCAAGAGCTCCTAGAGTGTCTCTGTCATAGCCAATGGACTTCTGCTTCAGGTGAGGTTTGCTGCCTCCTGGTGGCTGTTTGCTGCTATGAATTATACATCCACAGGAACAATGCTAACTCATGCTGGTCCAGACTTTAGGACTGGATTTCCCAGGGATCTTTCCAACTATTCAGCATCAACTTTGACAACTGGTCTTAAGAGATGGAATTGGAAGGATTCTGGAGATGCAAGGGGCTCACTCTCCCTGATCCTTGCATCTAGTGTCCTCCTAGCCTTGCTTTCCTTCATAGCCTCTTTGGTGGTGGTGGTGGTGGTGGTTGTTGTTGTTGTTATTATTATTATTGATTTTTTCAAGATAGGATTTCTCTGTGTAGCCTTAACTATCCTGGAACTAGACCAGGCTGGCCTCAAACTCAAGAGATCCACCTGCTTCTCCCTTCTGAGTGCTGGGATTAAAGGTGTGTGTCTCCACTGCCCAGCCTAGAATCATTTTTACAATGTAATATCTCATTGAATGTATATGTATAAAATACTGAACCATGGTTGTCTTAGGTCCTTTTCTGTTGTGTTAAAAACCCTGAACTTGGGAAGGAAGAAGTATTTATTTTAGCTCAATGTTCAAAGTAGAGTCCATCTTGGAGGGAATGTGGAGGCAGCAGGAGCCCGAAGCAGCTGGTCACCTTACATCAGAAGAAGAGCGCAATTAATGAATGCTGGTGCTCAGCTAGCCCTACCCCCCTTTTATGCAGTCTAGGATCCAACCTAGGGAATGATGCCGCCCACAGTGGTCTTCCCACCTTGGTTATTATGATCAAATAATCTTGCACAGCCATGCCCAGGGCCAAACTCCCAAGTCAACCTTCAATCTTGTTGAGCTGACCATTCATACTAACATCGCACTAGTCTCCAAATGAATTATTTCAAAATTAGTGCTTCTATTCCTCTGAATAAGATGTTACTATTATTAGCTCTTTTTTGCAAGTGGAAAAGAACCACAGAGAGGTAACACGCTTACTCAGGTCACCCAGCCAGCTCCTGTTGTAATAAGTAAGAAAGCCAGATTCAAAGCTGGTGGTTTCTTTAAAATGCATGCTAACCGACTTGTCCTTCCTTGGCTTCTAGGAATATATATGGGGATGGTGTAGTGCTCCAAACCTACCCATTCCAAATCTACTTGCTAATATGGTTTGCATTGTTTTGCCCAATAGTGAAGGTTTTTTTCAACAAAGCTTTTCTTTTTTTTGTGCATTTCATTTACGTTTGGTATCAAGATTATATAAAATTCATAAACCGAACTAGAACTCCTATGTACAGGTCAGTGCTCTGACCATCAGTGAAGAATTTATTTTGTGTCTCTTTCTTAAAATGTTGGTCACCCCATCTACACCCCATCTGGTCCTGGAGCCTTTGACACTTTTTCTGGTTTGCATTCTGTCACTCTGACGAAACACTCGTCAAAGCCAAGTCTGAGAGGAAACAGTTTATTTCAGTTTACAGGTTATGGCTCATCATGGAGAGAAACCAAGGCAGGTTCAAGGCAGGAGCTCGAAGCAGGGACCATGGAGGAGCACTGCTCGCGGCTTGCTCCAGGCTCTGCTCATCACCTTACACTGCCCAGGCGTGACAAAACCCGCAGCGGTCCAGTCTGGATCCTCCCACATCCATCAACAGCTAAGGGGCAGGCGCTCAGACGCGGCCACAGGCCAACCTAATGTTGGTAATGACTCAGATGTTCTTTCTTCCCAGGTGTGTCAAGCTGACAGCCAAGATTCGTCATCGCAATGATTAAATTGAGATGTTAAATTCTTAGCCTTTTCTAGTTTCCCACTCTGAGGCCTTTTAGGATTTCTGGAGGTAGTTTTCATATTTATCTTGAGAAGTTCAGACTTACTACCTAGCTATAGAGCATTAATACATGGTTTAAAAATAGTGCAAAACAGTTAGTGTCTTTGAGTGCTTATGCCTGCAGGAGTCCTTGTCATGATCACCTACGTGCTCCTGTGAGTAGTCTGTGAAGTGTTCTAGGCTGTCTTTTTTCTTATGTCTCTCAAACGAATCCTTTAATAAAAGACACAGCTAAACATCTTTTAAATACTTTTGAAATCAGTTTTTTCCACAGATATTTTGGGATGATAGATGTTAAAGATTTACTAGTACGTTATTTTATGATGTATCAATAGACAGAAAATCACAAAATTATTTGGTGACTTATCTAAGTGACATAGCTATGTGGTGAAGCTAGCCTCTAAATCCAAGCAGCTTCTACTTTTATATTTACTGAATCTTCCTATTTTATTTTGTTTTGCCTTTTCTGATTCTTTGAGTCGAATGTTTGTTTTATTTATCTGTGATCATTCTTGTTTGCTAATAAGGGTCCTAAAGGGACTGTAACTAGTGGGATGGTTGTTCTTGACACTTGACCTACTGGGACTCATCCATGAAGATGTGCTTCTAGGTATGTGAAGGCATTTCCAGGAAAGTTTGACCAAGAGGGAAAGACCCATCTCCAAATAGCCCGGACGTAAAGAGAGCCCACCTGCCTGTGGATTTCTCTCTAAGCAAGTATGTCAGTTGTTGCCACGGCCATCCTCAGCTGGCAGGTGGGAGAGCCAGGCTAGGACTGTGAATCATTCAGCTCTCTGGACTAAGCTTCTGGACTCTTTGCCCCAGTACATAAATGGCCACTGCTGGAGTACCCAGCTCCCATCGACTAACCAATGTAATCAAACTCCTTCAATATATGTATGCTGCAGGATATTTGATCACACTGTGAACACCAAGATTGTGTTGTTTAGTGAAAAAAAAAACCTGGTCTACAGTTGTGGTGTGACTCAGCCCTTAGTACACACCTTTAATCCCAAACAGTGTATGTAAAGTTAGTTTGTAGACAGAAGCATCCATGTTTGAGAGTGATGTCTAACTGAGTGGCAGAAAAAGAAATGAATCAGAGAAAGATCTGACAGAATAGGATTTGCCCTATTCTCATGAGAAGAGAGAGGAGAGGGAAGCTACTTGAAGGGCAGTGTAGAAAGGGAGGAGGCAGTTTTTACTGGGACAGTTATAGAGAGACAGGTTGGAGATAGATCAAGCTAGACACGGGTGAAGTCCGAACAGAAGATTAGAACAGATTGCCAAAGTTAGTATGAGGTCAAGCAGAGCAATTCAGGAGAAGCTGAGAGAAATCAGATTGAATCAGTCAGCTGGGGAGGAGTCTGAGCCAGGACAGCTAAGTTGAACCAACCAGCCATAGATCAGAAATAACTAGGAAGGGGTGAGCTTATTCAGCAGCAAGGCTCAGAGGCTGAGAATATTCTAAGCCTGGATAAGACTGTACAGAGGCTAGAAGCTTCCAGGACTAGGCCTAGGCTAGCATATGGAGGTAGTAAGCTCTGGAGACAACAATTATATCAGGTGAAATCAAACAGAATGTATGTTCTATGGATTCTGTTTCTCCAGAGAACCCTGCCAAAAACAACTGACATAATCCCTTAGCCCTAATATTACTAATCTCTTCACAGAGTCAGCTTCTAGTCAGTAACGTCTATTGTATTTCTGTGCTCAACTTCATGCCCTTATTATTGTTGTCTTATGCTTGTTTTGGGTTCATTTGATTCGCTTTCTTTTCAACATAAGCTATGACTTTGCCTCTAGGCAATGTTATAGCTGCATCTCATAGTTTTAAGGATGTTTTAGTTATCACATATTATCTACAATCGTAATGGACTTCATTCTATTTTTCTACATGTTAATCCTTTCTCTTGTTCCAGTCAGACTGATTCTACTCGTGTGTGTGTGTGTGTGTGTGTGTGTGTGTGTGTGTGTATGTTTGGTATGTGTTTGGTAATTGTGTGTTTGGTTGTTTGGTGTGGTGTGGTGTGTGTGTGTGTGTGTGTATGTTTGGTATGTATGTGTGTTTGGTAATTGTGTGTTTGGTTGTTTGCTGTGGTGTGATGTGTGTGTGTGTGTGCGTGCGCGCGCGCGCGCGTGAGCGTGCTTAAAGATCCTGAATGCTAAGGTTACAGGTGTGAGTCACTATAGTAAACAGGAAGTACTGTTTAATTCAGCATATTTGGGGATTGTATGGCGTATCCTGTTACTTGGTTTTGGTTTAATTATGTAAGGAGGGAGAAAAATCACTGCACTGTATGCCCTGTGCACACCAGGGTAGCCTGGAACTCAGAGATCCACCTGCCTCTGCCTCCTCAGTGCAGGGATTAAAGGTGTGTGCCTTCACTGCCCAGCTGATCTCTATTTTTTTTAAAAGTTTTTATTGATTCAGGCACCCAATCCCACTCACCTCCCTGTCCCCTAGTACCTGACCTCCTCCCTTAAAACCCCCCTCCCCCCCAAAAAAAAGAAAAAAATTAATCTTGGAAGCTGTAGTGTTCACACTTCTTTGCTTGCAAATGATCATTGCAAAGAGTCATTGGTTTGGTTCAAGGCTCTGGCTTCTGCTACACTATCAATGCTGGATCCTCATGGGATTCCTCTTGGATATCCTGCTATTGCCTTGAGTCATGGAGATCCTGTCACTTTGGATCTGTCACTGGCCTCTTCACATGTTCCAGAAGTGCACGGCTGGAGTAGATGTCAGGATGGGGCAGCTCAAAGCCTGGATCTGGGTCTGGGAGGTGTCTGAGCTGGTCAACCTGCCAACTCTCCAGCACTCACACTACTGGGGTGAGCTCTCCAGCACTGCCCTGCCTAGTTCATCCAATGCTGCAGCCATCAAGGGGCAGAGCCAGCTCTCCCGTGCTCACACACTTGAGGGCCCTGTTTACCCAGGCCTTTGCCACCAGTGTCAGTTCTACTGTTCCGCTCAGGTGAGGTGCAGGGCCTGCTCTCGTGAGTGCTGCAGCCAGTGAGGGGCAGGGACAGCTCTCCTGCCTGCTATAGGAGGCAAGGATCGAGGTGGTACATCTCTCCCTTGTTCAAGCCACTGCTTGGCAGATGAGTAGCTGGGCCTGCTCTCCCACGCTCACACCCTCAGGGCCAGCTCACTCGAAATCCCCACGATCAGGGCATCCTGGACATTATGCGGGCCGACTCTCACAAGCACTGCAGCTTGTAAGGGGGCATGTCCAGCTCCCACATAATGCCCAGGCGAAGAGGGGGGCAGTTCTGCACAGCCCTCAGACATCAGCCTTTCCCCAGGTGGCAGTCCAGACCAGGGATGTCGACCTGGCCTTTGGTGGTAATAGACCCCCGCTGCTGCAGGGCCATGGACTCATTCTTGGTCTCTGGTGGCAGTACAGGCCAGGACCTCACTATGGTCCCAGATGGCATCACCAGCTACTCACATCAGGCTGTGCTTCACTACCCTCGAGTTTCCAGTTCTGCCTCTCTTCATTGTGCCCACAACATTCTGTTTCCCTTCCATCTCTCTACCATCTCCTTGCTCCTCTTAGTGGTACCTGGGGTCTCTGGGTATCTGGGGTGATCTCAGGAGTGTTATGCCCCACTTATGGAGTGTGGCACCAGGCGGAGGTCATCTCAGGCATGGTCTGCCTGCCCTTTCCTGGACAGTGCCAGACTGGTGATCGTCTAAGGCTAGCTCCCCACCTGGGCTCCATGGTGCCACGTTGATGGTCATCTCAGCTTGCTCCTCCCCTCCTGTGGGCATGTGACACTAGACGGAGGTCAATCTCTGCTCTTCTAAAATTGTTGGTGCTTGCTTGATACAGCCCCTAACTTGTCTCACCAAGTGCTCCAGACATACTTGAAAGTATGAGTATTTCAATATTCTTGGGCAGAAACAGGCAAACCCGGTCTGTCTTAGTCAGGGTTTCTATTCCTGCACAAAACTTCATGACCAAGAAGCAAGTTGGGGAGGAAAGGGTTTATTCAGCTTACACTTCCACATTGCTGTTCATCACCAAAGGAAGTCAGGACAGGAACTCAAGCAGGTCAGGAAGCAGGAGCTGATGCAGAGGCCATGGAGGGATGTTTCTTACTGGTTTGCTTCCCTTGGCTTGTTCAGCTTGCTTTCCTATAGAACTCAGCACTACCAACCCAGGGATGGCACCACCCACAATGGGCCCTTGATCACCAACCAAGAAAATGCCCTACAGCTGGATCTCATGGAGGCACTTCCCCAGCTGAAGCTCCTTTCTCTGTGATAACTCCAGCCTGGGTCAAGTTGACACACAAAACCAGCCAGTACAGGGTCCCATTGAGTGTAGAGCTTTCATGCCTCCCTTGTCTTCTGATTTTCTCCCTTCTTGCTCTCAGTTGCTTATCTTGACTTTGTCAGGCACTGTTTCTCGAATCTTAAAGAACTGGAGTTAAAGTATAACTCCACTTAGGGCTTCTGTCTCTCCTTGGTTAGTTGTTATCTTTATCTTGTAATTCTATTAAAGTGGGTTTTTTTTTGTAGAAAGTGCATGGTTGGATCGTGTGTGTGTGTGTGTGTGTGTGTGTGTGTGTGTGTGTGTGTGTGTGTGTGCATGTGTGTCACACACATGCCACTGCATGCATTTGGAGGTCAGAGAACAACTTATAGGAGTGGATGAACTTCTACCATGTAGGACCTGGAGATGTAAGTCACCTTAACAAGTTTGGTGGCAAGTGCTTATACTGCAAAGCCATCTCAAAGACCTTCTCCTCTGCTTCTTCTTTCCCCCAATAACTGCCTTGTATACTTTATCTTTTTGGTCATATTTAGGATAAGAATCAAGGCCCTGTCAATCTGAGGCATGGGCTTTGTCAGCTGAGCTACTCCCCAGCTCGTGTGGATGTCCATGGATGTGTCTGAGTGGTCATTTGGCCCCTGCGTTCTTTATTTTGTTGTTTTGTTTTTGAGACAGGGTTTTTCTGTGTAGCCCTGGCTGTCCTGGAACTCACTCTGTAGACCAGGCTGGCCTCGAACTCAGAGGTCCGCCTGCCTCTGCCTCCCAAGTGCTGGGATTAAAGGCGTGCGCCACCACCACCTGGTTGGCCCCTGTGTTCTTTAGCACTTTAGGCCACTGCACTGCTCGTGACTTGGGCCACTTTTCCTGTGTCATCTGATAAGAAAGATGGGTTTCCTCCTGGGGCTCTGGGGTCTTTGCTATACCCTATCTCCACAGGACAGCTTTGCTTGTGGTTCACCCTGGGGACAGAGAAGGGAACAAGGAGACACAGCCCTTAACAGGGTCCTGGCTCATAGAAACCTCATGATGGCTGGTCTTGGTGTCAACTTGACTAGAGCTTGAATTAGCTAAAGGGCCACTCAGGGTGCCTGTGAGGGGTTTTCTGATCAAATATTTGAAGTATCTTATTGGGTCCCATATTCTTTCTCTGTATTAGCATTGCAAGCTCAGGGTAGAGTTTTGCAAACGAAATTGCAATATAGTCACATATGTTTATATTGTTAATCAGTGTTCCCAAATTGTTCTTTAAATTGCCCAGGCTGCTTTATGTCACACTAGCACTATTCTTAAAACAGGCTGATGAAATGGATCAGTGGGACAGGGGGCTTGCTGTTAAGTCTGATGACCTGAGTTTGATCCCTGGACCCTGCATGGTAGAAGGAGGGAACTGATTCCTACAAGTTCTTCTGACCTCCATATTGGTGCTGCATGGACACACACACACACACAGACACACACACATACACACATACACACAGAGAGATAGAGAGAGAGACAGAGAGAGACAGAGACAGAGAGATAGAGAGAGAGACAGACAGAGAGAGACAGTGACAGAAACAGAGACAGAGACAGTGACAGAAACAGAGACAGAAAGACAGATAGACATATATACAGACAGACACACACAGAGACAGAGAGACAGAAAGGCAGATACACACATATTCAGACAGACAGACAGACACACACACACACACACACACACACACACACACACACACACACACACATTGTAATTTAAAACCAAACCATCCTCTCCCAGCCCCTCGTCAACAGCAGATCTACAGCATTTCATCTGTTTCCTGTCTGTTCTGGGCAGAGATACTATTTTGCTGAGCTGACTTCAGGCCCCATGTTTTGTGATAAAAGCTAAGCATCTTTTAATGTATTCTTGGCCATTTATATAACCTCCTTGGTAAGCAGTCCCTTTCTGTTCTTGCCCATTTTTCTGTTTGGTCATTTGTCTTTTCACTATTGATTTGTTGAAATTGCCTGTGTAGTTTCTGCTGTTTATTGAGGTTCACGTTGAGACTCATTACTTAATCAATTTGTCCATATGTTCTGTGAGCATTTGAGAAACAATGTATTCCCTGTTCTAATTCTACGGAGATATATCACAACCATCTGGTTAATTTTGTTATTTAGATAGCTTATATGATCTTTTTAAAAATATTTGATCTGTTGAATTCTGAGGTAGGACAGGTGCTTTCAGATCGCTCACTCTGGCTATAGCTTGCTGAAGCTGCCTTGCGGTTTAGTGTTTCTCTTTCTTTTCCCTTCCCTCCCCTCCCCTTCCCTTCCCTTCCCTTTTTCCCTCCCTTTCCCCTTCCACTCTCTCTGCTTACCTCCTCCTCTCCCTCTCCTTTTCTGCAGACGCAGCTGAGTGACTCTAGTCCTTTTTATGGTGCTGAAGACCACGGCCAGGCCCTGCTTCCACCTGGCCCTGCAGCATTATGAACCCACCATGGTTCCCAGCTAGTCAGTTGCAGAACGCATTCTCACTCAGCAGTGGACAACAGGACAAGAATAAAGGATGTTTTAAAAAATTCAGATGGATTATCACTATGAAGTGAAGATTATCACTATGGTGGTGGCCTCAAGATGATGATCCTCCTGCCTCAGCCTCCCAAATGTTGGCATTACAGCATGTCCCACCATGATTGGGTGACTCTTGCTTGGTTTTCACACTGTTGTCGTGTTTGTGTTTCCTCCACACACCCCACCTACCCCATTTTGGCTCAACCTTTTTCTCTGATATTTGGATAACCATCAATTTCCACATTACTAGTTTTTATTTTTATTTTTATTTTTTGAGGCACAGTCTCATAATAGCCCTGGTTGACCTGGAACACATTATGTCTACTAGGCTGACTTTGAACTCATAGAGTTCTGCTTGCCTTTGCCTCCTGTGTGTATGTATGTGTGTGGTATGTGTATGTGGTGTGTGGTGTGTGTGTGTATGCAGGTGTGTGGTATGCAGTGTATGTGTGTGGTGTATGGTATATGGTATGTGTGTTTTGTATGTATGTGTGTGTACCTGTGAGTATGTGGTATGTATATGTGTGTGCTTATATGTGGTGTGTATGTGTGTGTGTCTGTGAGTATGTGGTACATATATGTGTATGTGTTTGTATGTGGCGTGTATGTATGTCTGTGTGTGGTATGTATGTGTGTCTGTGTGTATATGTATGTGTGTATGTCTATGAGTGTGTGGTCTGTATGTGTGTGTTATGTGGTGTTTTATGTGTGTGTGTGTGTTTATGGTGTGTGTGTGTAGTCTGCATGTGTGTGTCTGAGTGTGTGGTTTGTATGTGTGTGCCTGTCAGTGTGTGGTTTGTATGTGTGTGCCTGTCAGTGTGTGGTTTGTATGTGTGGGTCTGTCAGTGTGTGGTTTGTATGTGTGTGTGCGTGTATGGTGTTGTGTTGTGTAATGTGTGTGTATGGTGTGTGTGGTGTGTGAGCGTGTGCACACTTCACTAAGCTCCTTTTCCAGCACTGAGATTCTTTTTTTTTTTTTAAATTTTTTTTACACTGAGATGCTTGGGTCTTCTGTAAATCATTCTGAGTGGGAGGAGAGCCTGGCAGCACAGTGATTCCTTCTCCAGGGCTCTGAAGTGATGCTCCCCTCTCACTGGTGTGATGAAATAGGTGTCTGCTGACAACCTGCTGCTCTTCCCCCAGCAGGAGCCTGTTTCATCTGCTCAACATTTATGGCAATTTTCCTTGTTTTTATCGTTGCTGGTCCAACAGTGTTCTAGGGTAGGTAGATGGGATTTGTGGCCAAGCCTGAAGTAATAGATATGACACACCAGCAGGTGGAGAGGGTGACTGCCACCTCTCTCACCTCTCACGGTGCTTACGGTGTGAGAGGGTTCCTCAGTGACCACTAACGTGCTTTGTAGTATGACTTCTGGAGGCGGCTGTCAGGCTGTCAGTTGGAATGAGGGGCATGTGCCTGGGTCAGTGGGACAAAGGGGAAGAAGCCTTTCCTCTGAAGGTCTGTGGACGCCCAAGAAAGAAATTCACCTTGTCAAGTGCTCCCGACAGTAGGGTCAAGTGATAGCTTACCCCCCAACCCCCACTCCCTCCCTGCCTCTGTTTCTTCACCTCCACACTGGGCCTGGGTCTTACTAAGTACCATAATGTGTCTGAGAACAGAGGGGGAGGATGCTTCACAGTCACTGACTAGGTCCTGGGAATACAGGCCATCAAGCTTTTCATCTTAACCTCCCTTTAGGAATGACAACATTAGTGTGACCTTGGGAAGAGAAAATGGAAGTACAGAAATAAAGAAATGAATAGAAAGTCATAAGAGTAGTCTTAGAGAAACTTCAATGGAATCCTAGCTTTCTACACAACAGGCAGACGAGAGATGGTTCTGATCAGCTCTTCTGTTTTTAAGTCGTGTGAAACATTTGAAAGAACATGAGACATTACACAGACAGTCTAGCCTAGGTGTTTAGGGGAAGTGGAAGATGGATAAGTAAATGTATATAACAAATATAGCCAGGTGGAGGTGGTGCACACCTTTAATCCCAGCACTTGGGAGGCAGAGGCAGGTGGATCTCTGTGAGTTCGAGGCCAGCCTGGTCTACAGAGCAAGTTCCAGGACAGGCAAGGGTACACAGAGACACCCGTCTTGGAAAAAAAACCTCACTTTCTATCTATCTATCTATCTATCTATCTATCTATCTATCTATCTATCTATCTTCTATCCATCTATCTAATCAATGTTTAGGAGATACAGTACAGTACTGTATGCACAAGTCTGTGTATTCGCGTATTCATGCGTGTGAACATGATGTATGTACAAGCAGTGTGTTTGGGTACAGGCAGCTGTGTATGCCCAGAGGCCAGAGGAAGACGTGTGCTGTTCGTCTATCACTTTTTGCTTTCTTCTGTTGAGAAAGGGTCTTTCACTGAACACGAAGTAGAATAGCAGCCACAAATCTCGATCTTCCTGCCTCTGCCGCCCACAGTGCTGGGACTATAGGCATGTGTGTGATCACACTATTTTTTTATATAAGTGCTGGAGATTCAAACTCAGGTCCTCACACTGTGTAGCGAACACTCTTACCCACTGAGCCATGTCCCTAGCCCTGTATGTACAAAGTTTTCATGTTTTAATTTGTTTGTGTGTGTGTGTACATTGTGTGTGTGTGTGTGTGCTGGAGTACTGGGAGGACAGCTTTTGAGAATTAGTTCTCTTCCCACCATGTATACCATGTGGGTCTCTGGGATGGAATTCAGGTCATCAGGCTTGGTGGCAAAGACCTTTAGGATAATATAGGGACTGTTATTGCCCCATTCTACAGATGACACAATTAAGGCCTACAGAGGTTGGAAGTTTTGACACAGTGCTTGTGGCTATGCAAGCAGTAGGAGATGATACTGATACGACATTCCAATGTGTGTGATGCCCTAACCTAGAATCTCAAGAGATTCCCAGACAGCAAAGCTCACAACAAAAACACCTCCCTTTTCTTGAAAGTAATAATTACTAATGAACCTTTCCTGACTCTTCTGGGCAGGGTGAACTACAAACCTCATTCCCAAACATCAGCCTGAAGAAAACCCCCTTGATCAGATGCACTTGGTGGTAGAACCAGCCTCAAAGATGCAGAGATCTGAGATCTTCCCAGTCGCTGTCAAGCACAGGGGCAGGAGCATGGCACAGTGGACACAGCCCTGCCTGGCAGCCTACCCAGAACCCACAACTCTGGGAGTCCTGAGGTGTGAGACCAGCTCATGTAGCAGCTGCCACTTGCTGTTGCTTCTGTTCTCTATTTCTCACAAGAAACCATTTCAGTGACACAAGAAATATGGGCTTGTTGTGGCAAAATTAAATCACAACAGAAGTGTAGGAAAAAGTCCTCAAAGCCTGCCCCAAGCTCATGGTTTCACACACCCTTTAAGAATTTTGCAGACTGGGTGTGTAGCTCAGTGGGTAACACTCATCTAGTGCATGTGTGCAGCGTCCACAGCACCTCAAAACTGGTCATTCAGCACTAGGGAGGTAGAGGGGGAGAAGCCAAAGGTATCTTTGGGTACCTAGGTAGCTTAAGGCCAGCCTGGGCTATATGAGACTGCTAGGAAGGAAGGAAGGAAGGAAGGAAGGAAGGGAGGGAGGGAGGGAGGGAGGGAGGAAGGAAGGAAGGAAGGAAGGAAAGAGGTAGGAAGGAAGGAAAGAAGGAAGGAAGGGAGGAAGGAAGGAAAGAAGGAAGGAAGGAAGGGGTGGGAAGAAGAGAGGGAGAGAGAAAGAGAGGGGAAAGGAAGGAAGGAGGGATGGAAGGAAGGAAGGAAGAGGGAGGGAAGGAGAAAGGGAGGGAGAGAGCGAAGGAGAGAAGGAAGGAAGAATGAATGATTTTTTTCTAAATTAGGATTAACTACTTAAAATTCTCTGATACCATAAAAATATATTTGGGGCAAATTTCTCAATAAGCTCATGCTTCAAAAGCTATATAATATTCTCTTTATACGTAAATAGCATTTTCAGTAATAATATAATGTGAGCCTCACTGCAATTTTTATTTTCTGGTAGACACACCTAAAATGTACACTGAGCAGCTAGGCATGGTACATATGCCTTTGGGATATATGGGTCAACCTAGTCCACAAAGGGAGTTCCAGGTCAACCAGTGCTATACACAGACAAACTCTTGTCTCAAAAAATCAGGGAAAAAAAAGATAATGAAACAAAAAATATATAATAAAGTTTTTACTAATACAGTTTACTCCACCAACATTACATTATAAGGTCAACATACAAATAATATAAAATGATTAAGATACTTTGAATTCTTTTAAAGCCCTGGCTGTCCTGGAACTTACTCTTAGACCAGGCTGGCCTCAAACACAGAAATCCACCTGCCTCTGCCTCCCAAGTGCTGGAATTAAAGGCATGCGCCATCATTGCCTGGCCTGATTGTACTTTTAAAAACTTTTTGTTGATTCTTTCGCTGTGGAAGCTGTAGTACATCACAGGTGGGGACCTCACCGTGGTCTCAGGTGGCAGAGCAGGATACTCAGATTAGGCCGTTCCTCACCATGCTCCCGTCTCCAGTCCACAGTGCTCCCGTCTCCAGTCCACAGTGCTCCCGTCTCCAGTCCACAGTGCTCAAACCTTTCTGGTTCTGCTTCTCGCTCCTCTCTCCACCACACACGTGCACATGGTGTGGCGCCCATGGCTCTGGTGTGTCTTTTGCAGAGCAGATGTGAGGTCAGCTAGTTGCACATCAGATGCTCAGAGGCCCATGACTTGCTCATGATTCTCGGAGGCTGGTGACTTCTAACAGGGTGATCCAGGCTTACTGCCCACCAGCTCCAGATCTCCTCCTCAGAAGACAATCTTGTGCTTATCTTGTACTTGCTGGGTCTCTCGCCAAAGGTTTATTTTTACTTAATATATATGCATTTGCCTGTACACATGTATGCACTCTGCATATGTGCAGGTGCCTGAAGAGGGTCTGGGAACCTCTGGAGCTGGAGTTATAAACTGTCGTGAGTTCCATGTGGATCCTGAGAACGGAACGGAACCCAGGGACCCAGCAAGAGCAGTCAGAGTTCTCAACTGCTAGGCTGTCTTTCTAGCCCCTCCTTCCAGGTTCTTTAGGATGGACTTATAAACACAAGATTGCTAAATCAGAGAGTTTATGGATTTTCTATTATAATTGATATGACCCAAGGTTGGCTGTGTGGTTCAGTGGTAGAGTTAAAATCTAAGAGCCTATGGGGGCCATACTTATTCGAACCACCACATTCCACTCCCTGGTCACCATATGCTTGTGGCCATATCATAATGCAAAAATATATTCAGTCCAACTTCAACAGTCCCCATAGTCTGTAACCGTCTCAACCTTATTTAAAAGCCCAAAGTTCAAAACCTCTTCTGAGATTCATGAAGCCTTTTAACTGTAACTCCTGTAAAATCAAATTAAAAAAACCAAACAGATCACACACTTCCAATATACAATGGCAAAGGGAGCATGGTGAGGAAATACTGGACCAAAGCAAGACTGAAAACCTGCTGGGCAAACTCCAAACTCTGCATCTCCATGTCTGATGTCAAAGCGCTCTTCAGATCTCCGATTCCTTTTAGCTTTGCTGACTGCAACACATCTCTCTTTTGGACTGGTTCCACTCCCTGTTAACAGCTTTCCTCAGCAAATATCCCATGATTCTGGGATATTTCTCAAACCTCTTGGGGTCTCCAAGATAATCCAGACTTCACCTTCACAGCTTCACACAATGGCCTCTCTGGGCCTCTGTGTATGGATGCCACGGTCACAGGCTTGGCCTGAACAGCTTTTCTTAGTCGTGGAAGGAGATTCTATAACCCCTTTCTTATAGCCATAATGGACTTTCTGTGTCCACGCCAATTTTGAATAAAGACACAGAGGTGTCTATTAATATATAATACCTTTAAGCCTAGCTTACTCTTGTTCCCAACTAGCACTTATAACTTAAATTAGCCCATATATATTAATTTATGCTCTGCTACATGGCTCGTTAGTTACATCCCCTTCAGTCCTGGCTCTTCCTGTGAGTCTCCCTGGCAAATCCCCCATTCTTGACTATTACCCAGAGTTCCTATCTCTGCCAGGAAGTTTTCTTATTCTCTCTTCTTTTGCTGTAGGCCATCAGTTTTTTTATTGATCCAATCAGAAGGCAAAAATGGGAGTTTTTAGAAACTATGATGTAGCATATGAATAACAATATGAATAACAGTATATTATAATAATGTATATAATAACATAATAAGCGTATGAATAACCATACCAAAGTCTTGTCTGCACTCAACTCTCTACCAGCATAGAAATCAGAATTTGAACAACACAAAGACAATCTTTACACAGTGCACAAAAAGGGCACCCCCACACTTTCTTGTATCCTTGACTCTAAAGTGAGAACCACGTGGCTAAAGCTGCCAGTTTTGCTGCTTGCTGGGGCAGGAATGTGGTCCCTTGTTCAATTACATCTCCACCAGCTTTCTGTTGTCGACGGTTTCTTTCACAGCCTAAGCTTGGCTGAGTTGGACCTCACTGTGTAGACCAGGCTGGCCTTGGACTCAGGGATCCTCCTGCCTCTGCCTCCTGAGTGCTGGGATCAAAGGTGTGTGCCACCACACCTGACCCTAAGATTTTCTTTATTTCCTTTCACAAGTTGGAAGCTTAGCTGGGTGGGGCCTTGTCCTGAGGTCACTGCCCCCTTTATTCCATACAACATTTTTATGCTAACTGCTAAAAGGTTTTAAAACTTTTTATTTCCTTGAGCGCTGCGCTCCACTACACTTCCTGATGCTCCTTTTCTCCTCAAGCTGTGTGTTTTGTATTTTTTCTTGCTTAGCTTGCTCCTTTTTATTATAAATCTACATAAGACTGGACACTAATGACCTTATGACATGGTCAATACTAGGCTGTTTTGAAATTTCCTCCACCAATGTCATTAATCTAATCTAAAAGCCTCAGGCAGACTTTTCAGACAAGTGTAAAACCAGCCAAGATATCATAAGAACGATCTCTAGGCCACACACTACTATTATTATTCTCTGAATCTTCATGAGTTGGGCCATCATAATCTACATTGCTTTCACCACCACTGTGTTCCCTGCTCCTACTAGGATGGGTCCTTAAGTTTCACTTCAAACATTCAACTGCTTTCTTAATCCAGACTCTCAAAGCACATTCCACCAAGAAACATGGTCAGACTTAACCACAGCAATACCAGACTCCTGGTTCCAATTTCTGTCTTAGTCAGTATTCTATTGTTGTGAAGAGACACATGACCATGGCAGCTCTTATAAAAAAAGAAAAAGAATTTAGATGGGGCTGGCTTATATTTAGAGGTTTAGTCCATTTTTTCCTTGCAGGAGGCATGGTGGTACTTAGGCAGATATGGTGTTGGAGAAACAGCTGAGAGTTATAAATCTGGATCAGCAGGCAGCAGGAAGAGACACGACTTGAGCAACTGTAACTCCAGACCCACCCTCAGCGACAGGCCCACTCCATCAAGGCCACACCTACTTCAACAAGGACACACCCACCCCACAAGACCACACCCACTCCAACAAAGCTATACCTCCTAATGGTGCCACTCCCTGGAGACCAAGCATTCAAATCTGTGAACCTATGGGGGCCATTCTTATTTAAACCACCACACACAGCTTGCTTACTTTTTTGAGGTAGGGTATGTTTCACTCTGCTGTCTATACTGGTCTCGACCTTGCTTCTCTGCATTCTACTCCCAAACTCTGTGTTTAAGATTCTTTTAAAAGGTAGGGCAGTGGTGGCACACACCTTTAATCCCAGCAGTTGGGAGGCAGAGGCAGGCGGATTTCTGAGTTCGAGGCCAGCCTGGTCTACAGAGTAATTTCCAGGACAGCCAAGCTGGCCCTGAAAGAAACCCTGTCTCGGAGAAGAAGAAGAAGAAGAAGAAGAAGAAGAAGAAGAAGAAGAAGAAGAAGAAGAAGAAGAAGAAGAAGAAGAAGAAGAAGAAGAAGAAGAAGAGAAAAAGGCTCTTTTAAAAGTTTACCAACAGTCTGCTGTACCTTTATCATTGTACACTGCAGACATCTTTTCTTTTTGGTTTTGGCTTTTAGTTTTCGAGACAGGGTTTCTCTGTGTAGCCCTAACTGTCCTGGAACTCACTCTGTAGACCAGGTTGGCCTTGAACTCACAGAGATCCCCCTGCTCCCGACTCCCAGACGTTGGGATTAAAGGCACGCACCACTGCTGCCTGACTCAGACATCATTTCAGAGTTAATCCTTGCCCTCCAATGGTTATCACTAGCCACTAGACAGAGGATGTGTTTGGCTGTATGAGTAAAGAAAAACCAAGGAAAAATAGCTCAAGCCAATCACTTATTTTCTCATGTAAAATGACAAAGGAAAATTGTTGGTCCACTCTACTGTACCTTTAAGTACTTTCTGTGTGTCTCGTTCTTAGATGCCTTTCTCTCTTTGTGGTTGTTCATTTATGATCACAAAGTGACTTCCATCACCACAAACAGTGTCTGTGCTCCAACCAGGAAGGTGAGATAAGTAAATGGCACTAGCTACTTCTTATCCAGATCCCACCATGAGTGCCAACATTTCACCTGCAGAACTAGGTCACATGCAGAGTTTCTCTCCCTCCTCCATGGTTCTGGGTATCAGTTTAGGTCATCAGGCTTGGCAGCAGGTGTCTTTACCTGCTAAGCCATCTCAGCAGCTCCTGAAGTTCCTTCTGCCACATATTTTTGTCACAGCAATGAGGAAAGTTATCACACAATTATCCCAGTTGCAAAGGAGGCTGGGAAACAGGGCAACAACTTTTTGACCTACAGTAGAAGAGGGCAAAGAAAGATGACATTGGTGATAGCCAAATGTCGTGGTCTCAAGGTGACCCTAGGCTTTAACGCGGAGAATTGCACTCTTGAGCCCGGGATGCCTCTTTCTCGACGTGATTATCCCGCCTCCGGCTTCTCATCAGCGTGGCCTCATTATGACAGTTTTCTTGTATTGATCAGCTTTGTACCACAGACCTTGGAGATTCTTCTGGGCCCTGAATGAGGCTGGGGAGGAGAGCCTTCAAGAAAGAATGCTTATATAATAGGCAGCTCCTGACCTGGTACCCACCTCTGCCTGAGTGAGGCTTGCTTCTAATGACTAAAATATGGCAAAAGGAAGAGTTGCTGCTCTGGGGACTCCGCTAGAACTAAGTTACAAAGGAGTTGCGTGTTTCTCTTGCTAGGATTCTTTCTGCATTGCCTCCCTCAGCTTGCGAACTTTGCTGAAGCAAGCTGTCATGTTGGAGAAGCTTCAGTCAGTGCGGCCACAGTCCCACAGGCATCAGAACTCTGACTGGAACTACATGGAAGCAGGTCCTCCCCGGCTGACTCTTGCCATGACCGTCCCCAGGCTCCCAAGAGGAAGATTCACCTCATCAAGCTGCACCTTGAAGGATCTGACTGGAAGAAGTGTGAGATGCCAGAATAAATCTTGCTGAATGGCTTGCATTTTGGGATAATTTGCTACAGAGTAGTGGCAACTCTTATCTCAGCATCATTTTTCCCCATTAATTAATTTATTTATTTATTCACTTTACATCCCAATCCCAACCCCATGTCTCCCAGTCCCCCCCCCACCCCGTCACATAGCCTCTCCCCTTTTCTGAAAAGGGGAAGCTCCCTCCTGGGTATCAACCCACCTTGGTACATCAAGTCACTGCAGGACTAAGCACATTCTCTCCCACTGAGGCTGGACAGGGCAGCCCAGTTAGGGGAGCAGGATCCACAGGCAGGCAGCAGAGTCAGGGGCAGGTCCTGATCCAGTTGTTGGGGGACCTGCATGAAGACCAAGCTGCACATCTGCCACATATGTGCTGGGAGTCTAGGTCCAGCCCGTATATCAGCACCACCTTTATACTCTCTGACCCCTTTATACCCTCTGACCCCTTTATACCCTCTGAACGCCACCTCTTCACACGTCTAGAGGGCAAGAGCTGGTTGGACAGCTGAAGGGTGGAACTTCCCTCTCCGCCCTTCCGTTTTGATATTTAAGGATTTTTTTTTGCAGTCTTTTGAGAGTTTCGAATGTGCGTGTGTGCGTGCGCGCGCGCGCACACACACACACACACACACACACACACACACACACACGTCTCATGATTGTGCTCACACTCCTTCCTTTACTGCCTGGTGTCCCCCTTCTTCACACTTGGTCGCAAGTGGTTACATCATTAGAGAAAATGACTCCCTCTCCTACAGCCGGGGCTGCCATTGACTCCTCAGGGAGGAGTGGTGCTTTGTGGACACCTTTTCTACTCATGAGGGCTGCCTGGGGGAGGGGGATGAGTAGGAGGGGCCAATCTTGTGCAGGTCACCATGGTTGCTGTGTGCTCACAGTTGTGATGGCAACTTCCCCCATCCCCAGGCTTTTGGGGTCTTTCCACCCTCTGTTCTGTGGTGTTTCCTGTAGCTCTCTTCATTTATACTTTTAAAAAGCGTGCGCGTGTGTTCAGTTCATGGGTGTGTACATGCACATGTATGCACATGCATGTGGAGACCAGAGGTCTACCTTGGGTGTCTTCCTCAATCACACCACTTTCTTCTTTGAGACAGGGTCTCTTACTGACCTATGAGCTCACCGACTCAATTGGACCAATGGCCAGTGGCCCAAGGATCCCTCTCTGTCTTCTCATCACTGGGATTACAAATCGACTTCACCACACCCATATTCCTGAGTGGATGAAACTCCGGTCCTCCTGCTGTGAAGCAAGTCACTGGCTGAGTCTCCCTGGTTTCTCTGTTTCCATCGTCTGGTGTGCGCTGGGGACTTCATCTCAAGGGGAAGGGGGACAAATAGGCTTCAGTTGCTATGAAGATTGGTATATCTATGATGAATGCCTCTCTCCGCGCCCCTGGCGCTTCCTGAGTCTAGGGAACTGAAAATTTGCACAGTGCTTTTAAGGGGAACCAAGCTTCTGATGCTCAAAGGAATGGTGTCTGATGGCTGCTCTTGCCCTAGCAGCCTTAGAACATCTCAGAGAAAGGACCTGGGTACTCAGCCTGATGGGCCACTCCACTGACTTATTTCAAATAGGTCTTGCTGTGTAGCCCAGGCTATCCTAACACTTTCTCTATATAGTATATATGTAACAAATAGTTAAGATGTGCGTGTATTCATGTGCACATGTATGTGTGTGCACATGAATGTGGAGGCCAGAGGTCAATATTGGCTGTCTTCCTCAATCGTTGTCCACTGTTTTTTTTGAGACAGTCTCTCACTGAACCTGAGCTCTGATTCAGCTAGCCTGGCTGTCCAGCAAACCTCCGCAGTCCTCGCTCTGGCCTCCGGGCAATGAAATGACACCTCACGCTGCCTCGCCCAGCGAAACGGCACTGGAGAACTGAACTCAAGCTCTCATGCTTGCACAGCAAGTGCTTTACAATCTGAGCATCCCTCCAGCCCCCTCCGTGAAAGTTGGACTTGTCTCTCTGACTTCTTACTGCTGCTGAGTTTGGAGCCAAGGTTTTATGTGTTATCTCCCTCCTCAGCATCAACTCACGTTTCGGAAGGACTGAGCTTTGATTCATATTTGTGAAGATGCAAAGCAAATTTGATGGAAGGGAAAAGCGGACTGGATGTGTGCTCCCCGCGAGGGTGGTCTGAGGGGCTGGATGGGTATCCAGTGAGTCTGTCTCACTTCGTGCCTCTGTGTTCTTGCGTGCATCCTCAGTAGTGGGCACGCCTGCGAGTGAGTGGTGGCCATGCCCGTGGCTGTACCTACAGCCTTCTGTCCTTTCCATGAACCTAGGACCTCTAACCCTGGGCCTCCCTCTAGCTTCCTTCTTAGGGCCGGTCCCTCAGAGCCTGGGCAAGGTCTTTAGAGTCTATCAGGACCTTCCCTCAGAAGTCCAGAGAAAGGCCCCGTTCCTTTCAAAGTACTTGCTGACAGGCGCCTCACCTGGCACTATGCACACGGGGTGCTGAGCAGCAGCCCCCGGCCCTGAGCAGCTCCATCCCCTACCGCTTCCCAGCTTCCCCCGATCTCTGTTCAATGCGTGATTTTTTACGATCGATCTTATATCCGGCACAATCCGATTTATGGCTCCTGCATCTTATGAAATTACACAGATGTTGCCGCTCTGCTTCTCTCCAGGACAGTAAAAGGCAATAACGTTCTTGCAGATTTCGACAGCAGGCAATTCAATAAAGGGCCATGTATATTTTATAAGTACAATAAAGACGGAGGCTGCGTGCCCGCAGTGCGGCCCGCCAGGGCCCAGTGCTGCACGGCCGGCAAGTGCCCTCCCCCTTCCTGTCTGCTTGTCGATCAGAACTCTTCCCCATCACACAGGGGACCTGGGAGATTTATCCCTTTTCTGATCCATTATTTAAGTTCGGCTCCAGGGACCCTACAATGGGGGCTGTTTAAATTTTAAAGGTGTTTGTGGAACTTAACACTTCCCTCCTCCTGATTCACACTATAAAATTTTATCTATATTTTTGTTGCCCCATAAAATGTTTCTATCTTATCGGACGGCTTGTCCTTTTATGGGCAAAACCATAAATACCTGATGAGGTGAGGGTTGGTGGAAGGTCTCCCAGAGGGGCTCAGGAGAGATGGGAGAAGAGAAGCCTTCCCTGCTCTGCAGCCCCTGGGTGGCCATGGGCCAGACTCCATCCCTCCCCTGACTCAGTTTCTCCATCTTCCAGTCGGAGAGTCACTGGTACTGCTTGGGACTGCTTTCAGGATGTAGAACCTAGCCCAGCAGGTGCAAAGGTCCCAAGGTGGGGAGCACGGGAAGGCAGAGCTGGTGAAAAATCCCTGGATCAGAGTGGTTTCCTCTTCAGGGTCAAGGTGACATTCAGGGCCAGGATAGGTTACAAGCAAAGCTCTGTAGAATCTGGCAGACATCTATAGAACCTCATCTCTGTGTCCTCACTGAACGGAGATGCTATGACTCCCATCCCATAATTGAGTTGGTATGAATTACAACACTCAAGGCTGGTCACGTGGCTGGCTTAGTGCCCTGTACCATGGTATCCTCATCCTAAATGTCAGGTGTCATTATTATTATCTATATTATATGTCATTACTATTAGAAGCCAAGGCTGGGATCAGGGAGAGGGAAGTGAAGGGCCCAGGAATAAATAGAAGGGGCACTCCTTGCTCTCAGCCAGAACAGACTGGGTGGCTACACGAGCGCTCCTCCTAACACTGGCTGTCCTGCATGACCTGCATCTATACCCTAGGCCTGGCTCAGCTCTCTGGGACTTTTCCAAGTTTGCCTGGTGCAGTGGCATGCCTGGGCAGATGCAGCCCCTGCGCTCGCTCGGGCTCTGGGAACAGCATCTAAAACCTAAGCTAATCAGCATAGGAACAAGAGAGGACAGAGCCTTTGATGGTCTCAGGGCCAAACCAGGCTCATCCCCTGCAGGTCACACACACTGATGCCAGCTCTAGGCCTGGCATTCACTGGTCATAGAGAACCGCACTTAATCTCTGGCCTTAAGAAGCACCCAGTCTAGTTAGGGGGACAACACACACTGGCATGGAGAGAGTGCAGGGATTGCATCGAGAAGCACAAAGTGGGGGTACAAAGGGAATCGGACAGTGAAGGGTATCAGGAAAGGTGTCATGTAAGGGAAATCAGGAAAGAAAAGTAGGGGGTTGCCAAGTGGGAAGGGTTTTCCTGTGGACCAGCATGCACCAGGGCACCAGTGGGCTGACTTACTACACCAAGACTACATGCATATCAGTGTCTACTGGAAGAGGTCTAGGTAGAGGTATGGGTTCTCTGTGTGGCTAGGAGCAATCAGTAGCTCCTGGGGCCTGAGCTTTCTAGTTCTTTGAGACACTGGTGGGAGGGGTGTCCGTTGAAGGGAGAGGGTCTCTATGCAGAGCTCCAAGCCCAAAGTTTTGCAGCTGGGCACCTTAGTTGTGTGCCAATGGCCCTTTCCTTCCTTCTATAAGTCAGATGGTGTCACCCTAGCATGCAGTGTGGGGTTTCTCAGACTCAACTTCAGGACGAGGAGTCTGAGGGTGTAGACATATGTCTTTATCTGGTTCTTCCTGCTCTTGTGGGCAGGGATGAGGAGTGAAGAATAGCAATCTTGTAATAACAGCATTGAACTGAGTTCATCTGAACTCCAGAGCTAAAGAAGAATGGGCCCCAGTGTAGCTTGGAGTAGAGACAAAGACCCTGGGGCTGTTGCTTCTGCACCAGCCAGAGCTGAAGGTGTGCCATCCCAGGAAAAGCAGAACCATGGGAAATATGTCCCTTTAGCTGCCGGCAGTCCTGGGGGAGGGAGGAGTTTTGCTGCAAGATTTCAGTGGGTAACACTTCTTCTGGCAGCTGAGTGAGTGGTTGGTTGCCTGTATCCTGAGAAAGGTCCTGATACTTTATCCCAGCCTCTACTGTTCCTACTCATTAGGATGACTCCTTCCAAAAAGAAATGAACAGGCAAATAAGTAAACTTGCCGAACAGGCTGGCATTGATGGATATTGAAGAAACTGTGGCAAATAAGGATAACAGAAGTTTTATCATTGTCACTACACATAAGTCATTGTTCCGTGGTATCAGGTGTGCAGGGTTATGGTGGATGGGCATGTAAAATGTTTTACTCACCATGGAAACATACAACAGTCTAGCAACAGGTTAGAAGTAGTATTAGCATATGATTTGGTAATTTTTCTTCTGAGTATAGACCCCAGTGGACTAAAATAAGGACTCAAAGCAAGCTTGATATATGTCTTTATAGTAGCATTATCACAATAGCCAAGAGTTAGAAGCAGCCCTCCTGCCTGTCCATAGACAGATAGATAAATACAAGGTGGTATGCACATACAGTAGGGTGTTGTTTCACCTCAGAGTAGAGCTGGGCACAGTAGCACATGTCTGTAATCCTGGTGCTGCTGGGATGTGCTGAGAGACAGGAGACAGAAGAATCTCTGTGTCAGTGAGCCCAACAACAAGAGATCCCCTCTCAAAGACACCCAAGTAGAAATTATAGAGGGATGTTGCTGGCTACCTGGCTCCCACAGGTTCATGTTCATCTAGCTTCTTTATGTAGCTCTGACCATCTGCCCAGGGAATGGAACAATCTACAGTGGGCTGGGCCCTCTCACACAGAGAAATGACCTCACACACATGCCTTGACACACAAGTACCTGCATCCACACACATACATGCACCTGTGTCACACACTCATCAGAGACACTCATCATATAAGCAACATACATGAAAGGAAGAGCCTTGTGATACAAGCTGTATTGTGAGTGAAACTTGAGGATACCATGCTAAGTGAAATAAACCAAGCATAAAAGGTCAGAAGCTATGGAGTCTGACACACAGAACCCTTAGAGAACGAAGTCAAGTTCATAGAGAAAATGGCATAGAGGTGATGGCAGAGGAGGGACTAGAGAATTAATGTTTAATATCTGGAGAGTATTAGTGTTGTGAGGTGTCCTAGTTAGCTTTGACTGTCAACTGACACTGCCTAGACTCACCTGGGAGTCCCATTTGGGGGACTGCTCAGATCAGCCTGGCCTGTGGGAATATCTGTGGTGGATTGTCTTGACTGTCAATCGATCTGAGAGGGCCCAGCCCACTGCAGATTGTTCCATTCCCTTGGCAGATGGTCAGAGCTACATAAAAAAAGCTAGACGAACATGGTTCTATGGGAGCCAGGGAGCCAGCAACAACCCTCTATGATTTCTGCTTCATGTGTTTGTTTGAATTTCTGTCCAACTGTCCTCCATGATGGACTGTGACCTGGAAGTGTAAGCCAAATAAATACTTTCCTCTCTTAGTTGTGTTTGGTCAGAGTGGGTGATCAAGAGCGGCACATGAAGCTAGAACATATTGTGAAGGGTTCTCGAGAGGGCCTGTGGCGGGGGTATCTGTCATTTGCAGTGTATTGCGCAACAGTGTGAATGTCTTTGGCACAAGAACAACAGCACACTCAGTGTTGGTTAGGATGGTATTTGTACGTGGATTTTTACTATAATCAAAATAAAAATAATTAGAAAAAATTAAGATCTGTAAAGATGCCCAGGTCATCTCCACTGGAAACAGGAGCAGCGTGTAAAGATATCCTCAAGGCGCTCATTCATTGAGAAGCAAAGGAACAGCGAGAAAATAAAAAGGGTGCCATTGTGATGAGTAGCCGTCCATTGCTGTCAGTTTCACTGGAGTTGGAATTGCCATGGAAACTCAGCTGTGGGCATGTCTGTCAGGTGTTTGCGGGAAGGTTTAACCAGGAAGTGTCACTCCAAATGTGGGTAGCATTTGCATTCAAGACACAGAATGGGAGAACAAACAAACAAAAGCAAAACAAAGCAGCAACAAGAAGAAGCTGAGCACAGACACTGTCGTCTTCTCTCTGCTCCCTTACTGCTGAGCACAGACACTGTCGTCTTCTCTCTGCTCCCTTACTGCTGAGCACAGACACTGTCGTCTTCTCTCTGCTCCCTTACTGCTGAGCACAGACACTGTCGTCTTCTCTCTGCTCCCTTACTGCTGAGCACAGACACTGTCGTCTTCTCTCTGCTCCCTTACTGCTGAGCACAGACACTGTCGTCTTCTCTCTGCTCCCTTACTGCTGAGCACAGACACTGTCGTCTTCTCTCTGCTCCCTTACTGCTGAGCACAGACACTGTCGTCTTCTCTCTGCTCCCTTACTGCTGAGCACAGACACTGTCGTCTTCTCTCTGCTCCCTTACTGCTGACACATGGCCAGCTGTCCCCAGCTCTTGCCCTGACTGCTCCGCAGTGATCTGCTGAGCCTTCAGTTTCTTCCTTCCTTAATTTACTTCTGTCACTACAATTACAGCAACAGAAAAGTAGCTAATACAGAAAATAGGTGCCAGGAAGTGGGGTTGTTGCTATGACAGGCCCTACAGTAAGGTTTTGCTGTGACTGACAGGGATGTGGGAGAGTTTGGAGTTGTGGGCTATAGAAAGCCCAGACTGTTATAAACAAAGCTTAGTAATACATCACCATGGTGGGGATCTGAAAGACCAAAATGTTAAGAGAAATACAGATGGTAGAGACCCAGCTCATGATGTTTCAGAGGGAAACAAAATTCTAGGAGGACTGGGCTATAGGCTATTCATGTTCACATAATATCTCTGTCTCTGTCTCTATCTATCTATATCATTTATATCTATATCTATATCATCTCTATCTCTTTCTATCATCTATATCTATCTATACCTATATCATCTATATCTTCATCTATCTATGTGTACACACACACACACACACACACACACACACACAGAGAGAGAGAGAGAGAGAGAGAGAGAGAGAGAGAGAGAGAGAGAGAGTTAGAGCCTGGCTTCATGTTACTTGTGTCTTGAGAACTTGAGTAAGGCTGAATTTTAAAGCTTCTAAAGGTGAAAGAAATTTCAAGACTGAAGAGTTTTCAGGTTAGGACGTAACTACAGCTCACCAACCTCACCCAGGGCTATAGCAAGAGAGAACAATCAGAGGAACAGAGAGATTTAAAAAAAATGTCAAGGTTTAGCCAGTGGTAGTAGCACACACCTTTAACCCCAGCACTCAGGAGGCAGAGGCAAGTGAATCTCTGAGTTTGAGGCCAGCCTGGTCTACAGAGTGAGGTCCAGGACATCCAGGGCTACACAGAGAAACCCTGTCTTGAAACTGCGTCCCCACCCAAGAAAAAGAAAGAAAGAAAAAAGCATGAGAGAGTTTATTTAAAGTTGCAGAGGCCAGGAGGGTGCCCATGCAGTTGTGAACCGTTTGTCTTAATGCACCTTACTGAACAACTTGTGCTCAGCACTTGGATATTGGAGAGATGCCCTGAGGGCCGGCCCCACACATGGAAGGCTCTAGCTTGCAACACCGTAAATTCAGCTGAGAGGAATGAGAACTGAGAATTCTGCTCAAGTGTTCTCTGTTCTAAAACAGCTATCTTAGAAAGTTTCCCAAGGGGCCAGCTTCCAAAGGCACACAGAGGCCATCTCGGTGTGGTAGAGGGTGACGGTGAGCAAAGTCATGGCATAGGGTTTGTCTGACTCCAAAGCTCTGTCCTCAAGCTAGGGTGGGGGGCTGCTGTGGTGAACGGCTCTCTCCTTCTTGTGGCTGGTTCCTTAAAGTCTTCCTGGTCTCCACACGGAAAGAGAAACACATTCTCAGAGAGATGTCTTAATGGTCTCAATTTCCAAATCAAATCTAGAATAATCCCAACTTTGCTTTGGATTTATACTGAGGGTGAGGGAGACTTGAGGGGTACAGGGATGAGAGAAGTGGCAAAGGCCAGAAGAGATGGAGACAGACAGGTGGATAAGCACAGGAGAAGCCAACATGGAGGAGGGCGGCTGAGACATAACAGGGAAGTTACATGTTGTGTTACTGTGACCAAACTCAGGACAGAAGCACCTTACAAAATACAATTCCTGATTTGGGCCCATTGTTGCAGAGGCTCAATCCATCACGGCCAAGAAGGTGTGGCGGGACAACACAAGCCACATACATGGTGATGGGCCAGGAAGCAAAGCAAGAGGCACGTCAGTGTGCATGCCTCCCTCCTCCCAGGACACTGGATAGTGCTTCCTGCAATCACAGAGTTCTCTTCCTCAGTCAGTCCTCACTGGAAAGTTCTCCCAGTGGCATGTCAATGTAGGTGAGATAAAATCTGGCCATTCTGGCCATGAAGACTAGTCACCACGTGTGGACATGTGTGACATGTATAACACTCAACATACATACACCCAGCATACACATAAACACATGCACGCACCGGCACGCATGCTCACACACCAGACAGGGAGGCTGCTTAGCTGGAGACAGTGTGTGTGCTTGCCTGGAGCACTGGCTAGTGACTGACTACAGGGGTGAAAACGCCAAGCACACAGTGATGAGCTTCTCCAGGAGGCATTTCTCAGATGGTGTCCTGTTGCTAAGCCACACGTGACTGTACACGTCTGTCTGGATGGAGATGGAGAGAGCAAGGGATGTAGGAGAGCCCAGAGACACTCCAGGGGAGGCAGAGACCAGAGGCAAAGGCAGAGGACGGAATGACAAGGAGAAGACAGCATCAAGGGGACAGAGATGAGGAAGGATGGTGGCCCACAGAGACACAGAGCAGGGGACTGGGAGATGACAGGAGGGACAAAGGAGAGAGACAGAGACAGACAGAAGGACAGAAAGATGGGGAGAAACAGAAACAGTGAAAAGCAGAGGGACAGACACACACAGAGAAAGACAGACAGACACACACACAAAGTCAGTGACAGACACAGATATACACCGAGAGACACAGACACAGATATAGAGACAGACAGAGACACAGAGAGAGACATACAAGAGGACAGAGACACAGAAATAGAGACAGGCGACAGAGACATAGAGACAGGGAGAGGAAGAGACAGAGATGAAGACAGAGGGTGACAAACTGATTATAGAGGAGCAGAGACAGGACTGTGCGGAGAGTGGAGAGAAGAGTGAACAGGAACAGAAGCCTAGCCTCAGAAGGAGAGGCGGAGAGGGAGATGGGAGCTGA
This sequence comes from Tokudaia tokunoshimensis, assembly GCA_036184795.1. Taxonomy (NCBI): domain Eukaryota; kingdom Metazoa; phylum Chordata; class Mammalia; order Rodentia; family Muridae; genus Tokudaia; species Tokudaia tokunoshimensis. The sequence goes on from BTHU01000004.1 coordinate 6,902,199, forward strand.
GGGCTAGGGAGGGAGGCTGGAGGGAAGGCAGCTGAGGCAGAGCTGGGGGCTCCTGACACCCCAGGGTGGCCATCATCCCACTTAGAGGATGACTCCCCCCCACCTCCATGGGCTCGAAACTCATCCATCCATCTCCCCACCCTACCCTGGCACCGGCCAGCCATCAGCTACGAGGGAGGAGCTGGGTCCACAGATTCCTCACGCAGAACAGAACCATTAATGTTTCCTAAAAAGCTTTTTAGCCGTGGCCTGCTCTGCATGTTATTAATTTCTTTATTACAGATCTTATTTTCAGAGGTCCCTGGGGACCCATTAACAACGGGTTTTTATGGGAAAGAAGTTGGTTAAAGGGGTGGGAATAACTGCCTCTCAGCCCTGAGTCAGTAATCGAAGTTGCATGGAGGATAATGTAGGCTGTTTTAATTTCCAAAATAGCAACAGTTCAGACACTTAATTGCAGTTTTATGCCCTCTTTTTCATGCTGCCGAGTGTAAAATATGTGGCCAGTAATATATAACAGCTAACCACTGAGCCACAGACGGGCCTGGCCATCGCAGCTCCCTCCCCCGGAGCAGGGAGCAGGGAGGCAGGAAGGAAGGGAAGAGAAAAATGGTGTGTGGTGTGTGTGTGTGTGTGTGTGTGTGTGAGAGAGAGAGAGAGAGAGAGAGAGAGAGAGAGAGAGAGAGAGAGAGAGAGAGAGAGAGAGAGAGAGAGAGAGAGAGCACTCCTGCTTCTGTCTCTTCTGAAAATTCTTCTCTATATAATACATTTACATTCCCCTGCCCCAGGAGCTGAAGAGATGGCTCAGTGGTTAGGGGCACTGGCTGTTCTTCCACAGGACCCAGGTTCAGTTTTCAGCACCCACGTGGTGGCTCATAACTGTCTGTAATTTTAGTCCCAGGGAATATGACACCATCTTTTGGCATCCATGGGCACTGCATGCATGTACTACACAGACATACATCCAGACAGAGCACTCATATACATAAAATAAAAATAAATAAATCTTAATTTTCTTTGTCCAAGACAGGGTCTCACTATGTACCTCTGTCACTATATGGATGAGGCTGGCTTTGTACTCACAGAGATCCTCCTGCCTCTGCCACCCGAATACTGGGATCAAACCACATCTGGCTCATCAATCTTAATTTTTTTTTTTAAAAGAAATTGTTTTCTGCTGGGTGGTGGTGGTGGCACACACCTTTGATCCCAGCACTCAAGAGGCAGAGGCAGGTTGATCCCTGAGTTCAAGGCCAGCTTGATCTACAGAGTAAGTTCCAGGACAGTCAGGGCTATGCAAAACAAACAAAACCAAAAAAACCCTATCTAAAACAACAACAACAACATGAGAATTGGTTCTTTTTTTTAGGGGGGGGCGGAGTGAACTTTATTGATGGTATTCAAGAGAGTAAGTGGGACTCCCTAGGGCCCTCCTGTTATTATGGGGTCTGGGATGGAAACTGTGAGGGAGATGCTCAGTGCTGGGGGCCGACAGGGACTCCTCAACAACCAAGGGCCTCTCTCTGCTCTCAGTGTCCTTGCTGGGGTGGGTGGTCCAGGGCTTCTTACTCCTTGGAGGCCATGTAGGCCATGAGTTCCACGACCCTGATGCTGTAGCCATATTCATTGTCATACCAGGAAATGAGCTTTACAACGTTGTCATTGAGAGCAATGCCAGCCCCAGCATCAAAGGGAGGTACTACTGAAGTCTCAGGAGACAACCTGGTCCTCAGTGTAGCCCAGGATGCCCTTTAGTGGGCCCTCAATGCCTGCTTCACCACTTTCTTGATGCCGTCATACTTGGCAGGTTTCACCAGGTGGCATTTCACATCCACAACGGATACATTGGGGGTAGGAACACGGAAGGCCATGCCAGTGAGCTTCCTGTTCAGCTCTGAGATGACCTTGCTCATAGCCTTGGCAGCACCAGTGGATGCAGGGATGATGTTCCGGGCAGTCCTAAGGCCATCACGCCACACTTCCCAGAAGGACCATCCACAATCTTCTGAGGGGCAGTGATGGCATGGACAGTGGTCATGAGCCCTTCCACGATGCCAAAGTTGTCATGGATGACCTTGGCCAGGGGAGCTAAGCAGTTGGTGGTGCAGGATGCATTGCTGACAATCTTGAGTGAGTTGTCATATTTCTCGTGGTTCATACCCATCACAAACATGGGGGCACTGGCAGAAGGAGTGGAGATGATGACCCTTTTGGCCCCACCCTTCCTAGTCTTCTCCATGGTAGTGAAGACGCCAGTAGACTCCACGACACACTCAGCACCAGCATCACCCATTTGATGTTAGTGGGCTCTCGCTCCTGGAAGATGGGGATGGGCTTCTCATTGATGACAAGCTTCCCATTCTCAGCCTTGACTGTGCCGTTGAATTGCCATGAGTGGAGTCATACTGGAACATGTAGACCATGTAGTTGAGGTCAATGAAGGGGTCGTTCGTTGATGGCAACAATTTCCTCTTTGTCGAGTACAACAGAGCAGAAGGCAGCCCTGGTAACCAGGTGCCCAACACGGTCAAATCCGTTCACACTGACCTTCACCATTTTGTCTACAGGATGAGGCTGGCACTGCATAAGAAGATGCGGCTGTTTCTGGAACAGGGAGGAGCAGAGAGCCAAGAATTGTTTTCTTTTCCTCTTATCCCTCAGCTTACCCTACGGACTGTGAGCCACCCTGCCAGGGAACCAGACATATCCCATGATACCATGGCCCCTGCCACAAGTTCCCTCACCATCCTCCCCTGACTGACCAATCCTTTGGAATTCCCCTTGACTCTTGTGAAGGAACTCACCCACCATCCTTGGCATGGTCCCTGAGAGCAGCTCCAGTTTTGCACTGCGTCCATCTGGCACCTTTGCTTGTCTGGGCCTCTCCGTCTCGTGGCCACACATGACCTTCATTATCTTAAAGGACAAGGAAGGGACTTGTGGCAACAGGTGCCATTTAAGAAGTCTTTTCTGAACGGACATTAGGGTCCATTCACAGCCAACATGGCTCCTTGGGGATCAGGGATAGTGCAGGTGCCACGGTCACCCAGTGATGAGTGCATGAATGTGGTCACTGGACCTTATAAGGTGAAAATGACTTATGCTCTGGCCACCAGCAGACCCTGTGTTATGTGTGTCTGTGTGAGTGTGTGTGTGTGTGTGTGTGTGTGTGGTATGTGGTATGTATACAAGTGCATATCTCTCTGTGTGTCGTGTGTACATGTGTATGGTGTGTGTATGTGTGTGTGTATGTGTGTGTATGTATGTATATGTGTGTGTGGTGTGTATGTATTGCATGTGTGTACATGTGTGTGGAGGCTGCAGGTTGACAGATGGTGCCTTAGCACCCTCCATCTATTTTCTAAAGGCAGATTCTCTTTTTGAACATGGAGATCATGAATCTGGCTAGCCTGCCTGAGCAGCGGTCCCTACAGATCTTCCTGTCTCTGCCTGCCATCTTGGGATTACGGGCATGCCTGGCTTTCTTCCCCCACTGGATGCCAAGGATCTGAACTCAGGTTCTTGTGCTCACACAGCAAACACTCTACTGAGCAAGACATCTCCGTGCCACATGGCCACTATTCTTCCATGTCGTGGTCTTGGTGATCATGTATGAACCTGATGCTGAGGCTCTGAGTGGGCCCCAGTCTGTATTGCTTCTCCGTTCCATGAGCGGCCGTCTGCCTTCCGACCAGGAGCATCCCAGACCCATTGCAAGATGCTCAGCACAGGACACACAGAGGAGGAGGCAACCAACAGGCCTCTCTACAAGGCTCTCTTTGTGCTCCCACTTCAGCAGCTTCCAGGGCTGAGCTTCTGAGATGCTATTTGAGCCAACGCATTAGTAGCTTATATAACAATTTTGCTTCTTGCATGCTTGTGCACAAATACACTCACTCACACACACTCACACAATATGATGATAATAATAAGTAGAATTAAAAAAAAAGAAGAAATGGATGAAGAGCCAAGAAAAAAGGGATTTGTAAGTTTCCTAAGCACACTCCCCCTGCCCCCCAACAACTCTATGTTGTCTTGGGGCTGGAGGTTGAGAATTCTGAAAATTAAATTCAAAATCTGATTCTGTAGATAGTTAAATAGCAATGTTAGTTCAATTCTCAGCCTTGAGGGACTCATGTTAAAATTAAGTTCAGGCTGGGAAGGAGTGGGGCTCAGAAATTTGGAATAGGGATACCTGGGAAGACTGATGGAGGGTACAACTTTGAGCCCCAAATCCCATCAACCCATTTCTCTGTCAAAATATCCCTTCTACATTCTGGGATTGCTTGTCTTCTGCCTGGAGTATCTATAATGGCTTTTTCCTGAGGTGTGTGCATGTGAGTGAGTGTGTGTGTGTGTGTGTGTGTCTAGAAGCCTGAGGTTGGGCATCACATGTCTTCAGTTGCTCTTCATCTTATTTTTTGGAGACATCTCTTGTTGAACCTGGAGCCCATCAATGGGGCTAGACTTACCTACCATAAACTCCAGTGATCCCCCTAACCTTGCTTCTCCAGCACTGAAATTAAAGGGGTGCACTGGCTCAGCTTTTTACAGGTTCTGGGGTTCCAAAGTCAGGTCCTTACACTTACACATCAAGAGCTTCAGCCCCTGAGCCTTCTTCCTAGCTCTTATTCTTGCAAGGGAAAGAACATCTTACAGAGTTCCCATACACGTCCCTCATTGTTTCCAGTTTATAACCAGACTCAAGACACAGCAAGCTTCAGAGAATCAAGTACAAAGGAGGCATTGCACAGAGAAAAAGGAAATGCGAGATGTCTCAGACTTACGCTGACTTGGGAGCACATTCTAAGGGGTCAGATCACAGCAGAAAAATGCAGCCTTGGAGCTAGCTAACTTGATCATATGGATGTATCCCAGTTTGCTTCTTTGTTGCTGTGATAAAGTACTGACCAAACCAACTTGGGCAGGAAGGGGCTTATTTGGCTTACAGGTTGCAGTCATCTTTGAGGGAAGCCAAGGCAGGAACTGAAGCAGAAACCTCAGAAGAACTGCTGCTGACTGGCTTGCCTCCAAATTTGCTGTCTGCTACCTTTCTTATCCAGCCCAGGCCCACTGCTTAGAGATGACACCACCTGTATCAATTAGAAATCAAGAAAAAACTTGCTCCACAGACCAATCTGAGGCAGGCAATTTCTTAATTGGGGAGGGTTCCCTTTTCCCAGATGTGTCAAGTTGACAGCTGGTCTGACTATGACAGAGAGTGGAAGCAAAGATTCCAGATTTATGACAATAGTTTCAGCAGCTGGCACACTCAGTACTCAGTGTGGCTCACATGGAACAAGGCTTTAGTTTCATGACATCCTTCATATACTATGGGCAGAAGAAGTGGGGTTGGGTATGATGTCCAAGAAAAGAGAAATAGGAATCTTTAATGAATGTATTATTTAAAGCCCATTCATTTTCTCTCTTGTTCTGTCTCCCAGGAGGCCTCAGATGACAGACTAACCAAGGCTTTAGGAAATACACGGGTGAGATAGATGTGGTCAGACACACGAAGTTCCAGCTACTTGGGAATCCAAGAAGGAGGATTGCTTGAGCCCAGGGTATGAGGTAAGTCTGGGAAACTAACAAAACATGTCCCAGGCTGGAGAGATGGCTCTGCTGGTAAAGTACTTACCTTGCAAACATGAGAATCTGAGTGTAATCCCCAAAACCCATTTAAAAATCCAAACTGGCGTGGTGGTGTGTGTTTGCAGTTCCAGCAATGGGGAGGAGACAGGAGGATTCCTGTGGCTTACTGCCCAGCCATCCCAGTCCTATTGATGAATTCTAGTCCAGTGAGAGACCTTGTCTTAGAAAACAAGGTGGATGGCTCCTGAGGAAAACCTAAGGTGGACCTCTAAGACACACACATACACATACCACATAAAACCAAAACCAAACAAAATGAAAGACAAACATTGGTGAAGGCACACCAGCAACACTGAGGAGCTTCTTTGTAAGACAGACATAGAGATGTTAAAGCGGTGTTTTGAGAATTTCCTTTTGGGGTGGGGGCGGAGTTAGATGACATATACCTGTTTCCTTCTAAGGTCTCAACAACAAACTAAAGTTTGATCCCGTGAAAGTCTCCTCTGGAGAGCCAATAAGTGTACTGGGTTACTCACAGAGATCATGGGTAACCCCAAAGCAGCCACACTGGAATGCTGGTTCCTCCTTAGTTGCATAGATGAAACCCCTTTCTCATAGCCCTCCCCAGCCCATATACTCTAACCCCTCCCCTAGACCTCTGAGTCCTCAAGCAGTTAAGACAGAATTGCTCATGGATGACTGGGGGGAGTGGCTGGACACTCAGGTGACCCTGTTACCTCTCCTTCTAGAAGTGAAGGTCAATGGTCTATAAATGATTGGTGATCTGCAAGCAGACACAGCTGGTCTCATGAAGATGGAGGGTGTTCTCCTCAGAGGACAGGGCTGTAGAGCAACTGGGAAGTCAGTGCACTGACACACAGAATCCCAGGGTGGCAGGGACTGAGAGTGGTACTTTGCAGAGAGAAACAAGGTGAATATCTGTCCTTTATGCAAACCAAAGCAGTGTTCAGAGCAGCCTTTAGCATCAGCTGAGTGGCTGTGCTCTTGGGACTGGGTGAAACCTATTAAAATCTTTCTTGGTTCACTCTCATTGGCATGGCACTTGCTGAGATGTGGAGTCACTGTTCCAAGTCACAGCCCTACTGGTGTTCCACAAGGCTTTGCTTCCGACCAGAGAACTCATTTCGTGGCAAACTGACTTGGTTTGCAGAAGACTGTGTCCTGTGGGACCCTCTGATCTTGGCACACTCAGTCATATCTTATAGCACTGGCCTTTTGAGGACTCAGTAGTGAAACCAGAGGTGTAGCAACCCTCTGTAGGGCTAAGGCAGAGTCTCCCCAGATGGGGATATATTCTGAATCATCAGCACCAAAATGTGTCTTTTATTCTCGTAATGTGATGTCTTACACCGATTGGTTGTCGTATTTATTCCACAAACACATCCAAGGCTCTGGAACTAAGGGGGGGGGCATGAAAATGACCATTTCTCACTACTGCCCCAATGGTCTATTAAGAACAATCATACTTGCTAAGTAGTTGGTGTCCCTGACAGTTTGGACTCTACCAGTTTAAAAGTCTTGGGTCCAAAGGACTCCCACTGGTGGCCATGATTGTGATGGCATTGAACTGGGAGCTGGGCCTGCCTCCTGGTGGCACAGGAGTTCCTCAGGCCTGTGAACCAACAGACAAGGGAGGGTTTATCATGCTTGGTACCAATCAGGAGTTTGGGCTCTCACAAGGGGATCAGGACAGAGAATATTTGGGATACAGAAATATTTGGGGGAGACCTTGTCCTGCTCTCATATCCCGAAGTTAAAGTTAATGGAAAGATAACATCCCCTCAAATTTCTATGTTTTGTATATGGTACAGTTGTGTCCCCCCAATGATCTACGGTGTTTGGAGGTTTGCTATTGGGAGGTGAAATCTTCAAGAGCTGTAGCCTAGAGGAAGGTCTTAGGTCACTAGAGAAGCGAGCTCAGAAGCAAGTGTCTATAAGCCAGAGGGCAAACTCAGGGGTCATCTCTCACTGTCTCTTACTGGCCTAGAACACATAAGTAAGCTAGGGCTGACAGCCAACAAGACCGGGGTCCACCTGTCCCAGTGTCCCAGTGCTAGGACCATAATAGTGTGCTAACAAGCCTAGCTTAAAGCAAAGCAAAACAAAGCAAAAACAACTTGGTCCTGGGCACCAAACTCAGGTCCCCATGCTTGCAAAGCAGGCACTGTACCAGTGAGCTCCCTCTCCAC